>BMAW01054125.1:2004610-2147028 GCA_019974015.1 Nephila pilipes
AAAAAAAAAATAACCAAAAATCAAATCGACATTTATGCAAATCAAACAAAAATTTACTCAAATAATTAAGCAATCTTAAATTTAAAACCGTAGGACACAAAAATTTAAAACAAACTATTGCAGAATCAAGCAATTTAAAAGCAAAGCGATAGAAAAGTCAAAATTTAGGAAAATGGGAATACTGTAACTAATGCTGTTCTGCTCCTTAAAATAGAATAATGAGTGTTTATACTGGTAATTACTGATAAAGCGATCACACTTCAATGAACTACATTATAATAAAATCTGGTAACAAACCAAAAATCAGAAAATCAATCACGGAAAAAAGAAAGTAAATATAATAAATATCTTCAACTGCTCTACAAAATAATAATTTACACTTAACTAAACATCTAAAATAGTGTAACACCCATTATAAACCTTAACTAAAATAGTAATTTTAATTAGACCAAAAAATAGCTACAAAGGTTAGCAATCTTAAACATAATGTAACATAAAATATTTACAAGTGATTCATCGTCATCATGAATAGAATGTAACTTTTTTTATTAGACGAGACAAACACACTAGCACAAAAAAATCAATTACTAATACAAAAGAACTTTAACAAATTACACTATATATATATATATATATATATATATATATATATATATATATCTCTCTCTCTCTATTTCACACACACACATATATATACATTATAAATATATATATATATATATATATATATATATATATATATATATATATATTTATAATGTATATATATGTGTGTGTGTGTATTTGTGTGGGTGGGTGAGAGAGAGAGTGTGTGTGTATTGCTAATGCAGGATTTTGTATGAATACATGAATAAAATATAATTTATGATAAACTTGTTTTAAGAATAGCGCATTCTTCATTATTAGAAAATCATTTACAGTTGATGTATCTAGAAGAAAATAAATATTTTAAATTTTACTAAAAAGTATGCATTATTGTACCGGAAAAGTTTTATTACAGAGTAATTCTTACTATGTTATAAGTTTTATTACAGAGTAAGAACCGCAAATTGTGGAAGAATTTCGAGTTTCAATTAAAAATAAACATTCAGTAATAAATATCACAAAGTAACCTACATTCATTCCAGTTATGAATACTTTTTTTTTAAATTGTAGTCTTAACTTTTTAATTTTCTTTTGTTCGTTACTATATCTTGGTCAGTATATCAACGAGTAACCTGACATAATTAATCAGGATTCACGACCGTATTTGATCATTAACATATGAAAAAACAGGTTTTTGATCATTTAAAGAGAACGAGAAAAAGTATCGACGCGTTTCATGAGCATATATAAGATGTTAAGATATAAAATATTCATTGCGAATACTGAAAAAATCGATAGATTTTCTATTTATTTCTCAAGTTTAAAACAATTAATGTGTTTATAACAGATTTTTTCTCCTGCCTTTTTAGAATACGATGTTTGAATACATATTTATGCAAATTTAACCTTTTTTCTATGTGATATCATCATAAAAACATACGATTTTAATTATAATTAAGATTTTACTAGTTTTTGTTTTTATTAATGTTTGTTAATAAATGTCAAACATATAGAGCATAATAAATGTAACTGTATATACCGTTATAATATTTTGGCTCTATTTAAATGTAATAATAATAATAATAATAATAATAATAATATATATATATATATATATATATAGAGAGAGAGAGAGAGAGAGAGAGAGAGATTAAGTTCAATCAAAACTTTTCAGGATTATTTATGATATATTTCTCTGAAAAGATGAGAGAGAACTTTGGGATTTTATACAAATAACAAATTTAAATCATTAGAATTCAAATAACTCTAAGTGAACAGTAAATATTTTTTTCATAAACATAGTGAAATCTAGAAGCCCATATTGTTAAACATTTTGCTGTGATAACATAAATTCCAATGTTTACACTCGTTAATGAATTTTAAGTACAGAGCTGATTTGAGAAACAGCAGCGGCCATCTTAAAAAATATATGTTCTGGAGTACGGAGACGAGGATACACGAAGTGTAAAAGGTCTATTACATCATTGATATATTATCTATTATCCATATAATGCCATTCTTGAAAAATCTGGAGATTGTATGCAGATTGTACTGAAATGCTACACGCACTGTATTTTTTAGTATGTAATTGCAATTTTTACATAAAATATTTCTCAACACTCAAAGCAAAAGCACACAATTGTGTTCGGATTTCAATATCTAGTTTTATTTTGAACGTGCAATTTTTGTTTCATCAGTAACTATTTGAATATTCTTTACATAAGCATGCACTCTCTTTAAACTTATGACTTGGTTTTCTGGCCGCAGACCAAATGAGTAAAATTTGGAACTGCGAGGCCTACGATCTTCTAGGTCGGATTTCACCAAAGATATGTAGAAATAAATTTTATATTAAATAGAACTGAGCTCATGAGAGAGTAACTTGGTGTCATCTTAGTAATGTTATTAAGACTCGTACTGTCACATGTGTCTTCAAATAGGGAGATATCAAAGATTACCAAATTTATGTATGTGTGATTTTACAAAATTTGCTGCATATTTCTTGATTTCATTGATTCAAATACTTTGTTCGATATCTACATAATTTTAATAACATGTTGAGAATATACTTTTAATTGCATTTTTTTTACTTCTTTATCTCTTCAGTTTGAGCAAATCCATTTTAATCAACTTAAGCATGACCTATTTTTTATGAACTTATTGGAAGCAATTCTCAATGGTTTTTACTTTAAAAGTGACGTAGTGAATTATATTTTATAGAAACCAAGTATGAATACATAGCTCAAGTTCAAATATTTCATATTTTCTACACACACATATACTTCTTTCTCTCTCCTCCCCCGTCTCTTAAAATTTAATGTGATTTATTATTTAAATATACATGTTTTTTTTTTTTAATTAATCGCTTTTTTTTTAAATTCAAAGCGTTATCGTCTTCATTTTATAAACAACTTTTTTAACTTGATTGCTTCGGCTCATTCGGTTTATTAAAGCTTTTATACACTGGTGTTAAAAATTAAGAGAATTTGCCTATTTTATGGAATTTCATGGTAAGAATTGAACGAAATGTAAATATACTGTTTCGAAACAAAGATGCAAATCTTGTACACCAAATACGTCAGCGTATATGTGTATGGGGGCGGAACTAGTCGAAAAATAGGATTTATAAGCGCATCGGCATTTCGTTCACTTGCACATTTCGCCGAATTTCGTGTGTGTTTTTGCAGCAATCGCTTAAATTAAAATTCAAACAGTAAAACTGAGTAGATACCAACGTTTAGGTGATGGAATAAGGTGGCGAATTGTGGGTAGGCTAGAAGCAGGCCAGTCTCAAATCCAGATTTGCAGAGAATTTGATTTAATGCCCAGCGTCGTGCCCAACTTATGGAAATAATTTAGAAATACCGGATCCGTCGAGAGAAAGCCTGGGCAAGGTCATCCAAGAGCCACGACGGCCAGAGAAGATCGCCATTTGTCCATTATAGCGAAGCATAACAGGGATGCTACAGCTTCTCAGGTCTCTCATGTTATTTGCAGCCACAGGAACCCGAGTTTCAAGAATAATTGTTTCCAGAAAACTTCATGAGAGAGGGCTGTTTGCAAGAAGACCTGTTGTTTGTAACCCGCTCAGTTCGATGAGCAGGAGAGTACGCTTAAAATGGCGCAGAGATCATAGAGACTAAAGCATGGATCAATGGGTGACCATTCTCTTCACTGATGAGTCCTGGTTCAGACTAATCAGTGATTTTCGACGTACAATCATATGGAGAGAACCAGGGACTCGTTACCTGCCCTCCAATGTCTAAGAAATCGATCATTATGGCAGCGGAGGCTTGATGGTCTGGGCAGACATCATTTTGGATGGCCGCACACATTTCCATAACTTTGAAAGAGGCACTGCGAATCTTGAGAGGTGTAGGGAAGAGGTCTTGGAGCCCTATATCCGCCTTTTCATTGGTCCAATTGGTCCTGATTTCCTTTTCATGGATGACAATGCGAGGTCACATGGACCTCAGCTGGTCGATGAATTTCTGAAAAATGAAGATATTCGCCGTGTGTATTGACCAGCCGGATCTCCAAACTTCAATCCTATAGAGCATGCCTGAGACGCTCTGAGGAGGGCAATTGCGATTCGCAAGCCCTTTTCGAGAACCATCTAAGACCTGAAAACACCATTGCTGAACGAATGGGCCCAATTGCTACAAGAAAACCACAAACTCCCCTATTTCCTGCATAAAATCACAGTGCAAGGCCTGTATTTCTGTAAGAGGGGATCATACCCCCTATTTAACCATTTTTTGGTTCTATTCTGCAACTACTGTTTCATGCATAGCGACTCTGATGAGTGCTACGCAAGATCATGTGTTTGTATTATAATTGTTGAATGGTTAATTTTTTGTATTTTATCAACCCTATGTACACAGCAAATTTCATTAAAATCTGTCCTGTAGTTCCAGAGATAATCGACCAAATCGGAAAATTCTCTTAATTTTGAACACCAGTGTACAAAGATTTAAGGAATATGTTAATATTCAACTCAGATCGTGTGCATTGCTGAAATTTTTCAAAGGAACTTCAATAAAACCAATATTACTTACAAATGTTTTTATAAGAATTTCTTCTGTTTCTAAAATTTCTTTAACAGCTTGTATTATTTTCGTCGAAAAACGATTTGATTCCACACCATTCCCGTAGTTTATATTTTCTTCAGTTTTTTTTTTTTTCTTTCTGGTTTTTTCCTTCATTGAACTGGTGGAGTAAAGTATTTTGATAATGCGGTTAAACAAATAGTTACTAAACAGACTGTTTTCAGAATGTATTTTAATTTTAAAAACTGTTCTTTAAAACTAAATAGTAGTCATTTAAAAAATCTCTTTCAGTAGAAAACATTTTATCTCATTAGTGTTTAAGTAAAATTGAAACTGAAGGACGATATGGTGCATTAGAAAAATTTAAAGTTCACTTAATTTTGCAAAATTTTATAGCTTCTAACAAAGTTTCGGAACTTCATTTATTTATTAATAATATTTTATGCTATAATTTTTGTATAGTATTTTATTTTTATGAAAGGCTATATTTTATAGTTTACATAAAATGTCGTAACTGACCACTCTTCAAAGTTTTATTGTAAAAGTTTTTTCGTATATGTTTGATGCCTGCTTTCACAGGAAATGAACTCAATTTTCAAAAATATGTTATGATAAATTTCTTATAAATTTTTTATTGGACTGAAAAAAACATGTATAAAATTAAGTACTTTATTTACCTATCGATTGATCGACCTTAAATCATGTATAATCAGGAATCAAGGAATAATTGAAAATGAATAAAATTATTCGGATATTTAAGATAGTTGCGACTCAGTCATTTTTTTGTCTCAAGATTTTCGATATACTTCTTTTTAATTTGGCTTCCTTCCTGAAATGTTTTGGAATAAGATGATTTTAAAACTTATTTGTCTTTATAAGACAATAAAGGGGTATTTGTAATGTATATACATCATCATATAACAAATTAAATTAAAACAAACTCTATTTAATGCGTCGCAAAGAAAAAAAAGTTCCTTTGGGGGCAAAACCTATTTCTTCGCAATGAATTAGTTTAAATCAAAATTTCTTTCTTTAATTATAATTTTTATTTTTTTCTTCTTTGTATGATTTGCAAAATTATAAGTTGAAACCTTAACACTTCGCAAAAAATTATAACTAATAAGTAAATGATTGCTTTCATTTCCCAAAACAACAATATAACATTACTTATTCGATTCTTTATCTCATAATTAACATAATAATTAGACAATATTACAGTCTGCTCAAAATACAACGAGCTTATATTAAATAAAAGCAAAGGATCTCGAAAAATGTAAAAATTAACATCTGATAATGTTCTATTTCTTTTAACATTCGAGGTTCATTTCCACTACTGAGAAATTTGTGGTGGATAAGTTCAGTATACCCGAGATGCATGTTGTATCTCTCAATAGGCTTGTCGTCGCTATTCTTGAAAGATCGCCCACTCATACCACCTTTCTTTTTACGAGTCATGAAAGCAGCGAGTCAGAAATAACAATCCTCCGTGTTGTCTCAAATTTCCTACAGCGAACGCTAAGATAAAATCTTTCTTCGTGTGTATGAAAAACAGATTGACAACTTAAAAATTTAAATCCTGGCTTTAATAGTCTTCTTAGTAAATTCGAGGCTATTAAAGTAGAACTTATTTGTCTGATATTACGTTTTCGTACTAGCATTTTAATCAATTTCTTACGAAGCAAGAAATTAGTTGCTATTTTACTTGCCATATGATAGTTAAATAGCATTATTATCTTGCATTTTTTTGTATTTGTATTATTTATGAAGTAATATTATTACAAAAAATTCAATAGAAAAAATTTAAATAATGTGAAATCACATGGAATGTATAAATTAAAATTTTTGAGATAAAAAAATAGCCACTCAAAAAAATGTATAATCACGCAATAATATACTATTTTACAAACTTTTATTCAGTTTGCTGTGTTCATATATGTGTGTGAATGTCTTACACAAGTTTAGAATTTGTACTCGATATTTAACCCACTTCCTATCATCCGATCGAGTTGAAATTTTTGAAACACATACAACTCCGATGATTGTACACTACTATGGTATACTCAAGTAGTGATGGACTTATGGGAGGGGATTATGGGAGCCTGGGCTTTGCACTTAACGAAGTCCAATTCACCTGAAGTTTTGCACTTATACGTAGCTCACGTAATTGCTCTTTAGTCTTAAACTTCCAGAAGAAAAAAAAACATTTTTAAATCAAGCTTTTGTTTAAAGGCGAACTAAAGGGCATAAAAATAATATTTAAAATGTAAAACAATGTATGATTTATAAACGCTTGAGGCGTTAACTCTTCTTTTGATCTCATACATAAGTATAAGAAGCTATGGTTCTTTATTAACCTCAGTAGTTACCTAGTAGGTATCTTAATTAAGCACTTCAAGTCTTATAAATTACATATTATTTTACATTTAAAAAAATTATTTCAGACACTATTTCACTTTTTATCGCACCACATTTTATATTTCAAACAAACAAATGTTTCTTTGATTGCACTGGCTGAATGAAATAAATTGAATGAAGACTTTTAATGAAAGTCGTAAACAAAACTTTTGGATTAAAGATACGTTTCAACACAACCGTTATGACTACTATTTTAAATGAGAGTGGAACACTTCGCCTTAAAAAAGATTATTTGTTATTCAAATTGCAGTATGTATTTTATAATTCAAAATATATTTGGTTTTAATCAAATAAAAAGTAATTAATACAACTTCATTTGCATCAATGATTCAGCTGTTTTTGTCTTTTCTACTGCAGAGTAAACATTTTATGGAAACGTTTTTATTTACTGCAATAACTTTAAATCATCAATATATTAAAAGTTCATTCATCTTTATTGTCCTGTCAACAATTTCATGTAACTTTTTCTTGGATTTCTTCATTCAAAGAGTTTCTTTTTGACCTTTTGCTAATCTACGGTAAAAGTGGTCATCATTGCAACTGCTCATCATGAGAAAGAAAAATATATGTGTAGGAGATAAGGCAACGGCCGATAATTTCCTACTTTTCTAATCAGTAGCAATGAACTTACATATTCCATTTCATTACCCATTTATTGGTAATAATAGAATAATGCATTAGCTTATTATTATTTTTTATTTTTAAAAAATAGGCCGTTTCCTGTGGCCGACTTTCAATTGCTCTGGGTTTCGTTTTTTTTCTTTTTGATTAAGTGCAAGTGAATCTCAAGTATATCGTTTAACAACGGTCTTGACAAAAATGATAATTTTTTTTGAATAATAACATTGGTAACAAAAGTAAACTAGATTCTTAGTCATTTCGCTTAATAACTCATGGATTAAAAGTTTTCCCCCGTTTGATTTTCATGTCTGAGCAATACCAATCGAAGGAAAAGAATTTTAAAAACTAAATAATTCTGGTACTGTGATGATAATCAAATTTTAAAAAATTTAAAAAAAAAAAAGAACAGCCTACCTCCCAGAATATTGATATAAAACTTTTATTTAATTCACTTTTATTTAAATAGCATTTGTATTATTTTGAATTATAATACGTGAGCATTTATTTATAATATAAAAAAATGAATCAAAAATGAAAAATTAAATAATTAACAAAAATTTTGAACCCAAAAAGAATTTGTGAATTTCAATTACCTATCCGTCACTTAATTATTTGCATAAAAACTATGTAATTTTGACATAAACGGTGCATCGACTTTGCTATCACAGCTAGTAAAGAAATTTGGCGCCGAGCTCTCTCTCTTTCCGTAGATCTAAAAAAATCACAGGTAACCAACCTGATTCCTACCTCCCACTAGCGGGCGATAAAAATGGATTCATTATAATTAATTAATCTAAGTTCATTATAATTTATTTCAGATAAAATTTCATCAGTTTTCTGATTTATCATGAACTAATAATGATGATGATGAACATGATGTAACTCTAATAGATAATAACAGTTTCAGTAGCCCCGTCAACGAAATTAAATTGGACGTGAGAAACGATTTGAAAATATTTTGAAATTGATTGAATGAAAAATTCTTTTATCACAAATATTGAAAAGACTGATGCAACTTTCTAAGAAGAAGTGTTAGAAAACTGAAGAAAGTAAACATTCGACATTTGAAGAATTCGGCAGTGGTGAATATGATAAAAATAAGAAAAAATCATGTCTTATATCTAAATATGTGGAAAATGTTATTCATTTTATCTCTCGATACCTTTCCCTACTTCATATCGTGTGAAATTGGGCTTCTGTGCACAATTAATAATGAGGGGGGGGAGTCTGATTATTCCGAAAGAAAAGACCTTTGCAAGTACCTTACAAAATTAGACAAGCTATCCAGTATTATTTTCGAGGCCTCAGTTGCAAGGATTTCATTATTAAATTAATTAATTAAATGTAATTTCATCAGACTTTACGCTTCTATGTATATATATATATATATATATATGCTATATATATATATACATACATACATACATACATACATTAAAAGACAAATTTAATTAGGGTAAGTTGTTTTATAAAGATAAGATTTATTCTGCCAAACAAAACGAAATTCCGTCATAAAGTATTTAGAAAGTAATTAATTATTATATGTTTTAACTTCTTGCAGTAACTCTGTTCTATAAATTTTGTGTATAAAGCGAAGCAACTTACCTACTTTATAAATCACAAATACTGTGGAACCGATGAGCGATTAAATTTTTTACTACTAACAGAGAAACAGAAATGGGCGGAAGGTATAAAAAGGATTGAGTACCCCTGTTTTAAATAGACCTTTGAATAAAATCAACTTTGAATGCTTCCCCAGTTATCAAATAAAATTTTACGTTATTCCAAGAAAATTGTATTATATCAGATCAAGTAATGCATATTTTAACTCATTCCCGAGTTTCGTACCCGAAACATAATTTAATAGTAGTGGTTGAAAAATTGAACGAACAAAAATGACCGCTGCATAGAACTAATTTTTGAAGTTCGGCATTTATCGGTAATGAAAACAAAATAGGTGAAAATGTAATAAACATTATAAATACCAAATTACAAAATTTTTAAATTCGAATGTAATTAATTCTGCTTCTTTTAATTGAATTTCAACTTGAAAGCTCATTATAGCAGACAGCAGAATGTATACTTAAGTACTAAATTATATATATATATATATACTAGTAGACCCGGCCACGTGCTGCTGTGGCTAAGTTATACGTTGAAATATATTGTAGTAAACTATTCAATACAGTCAAATTATTATTTTGGAATAAAGACAAAAACGATGTAGCCAATGTAAAAACCCACAGGATTGAGATTTGAACCTTATGTCAAAATATATATAGAGAGGCGATTGATGAAAATTTTCGTGGAGTCAATATTAAGCACAAATCAATATAAAATTTTGAATTTTATATGTTATTCATCTCATATTGAAGTATAGTTTTTAATAAATGAGTAATTTACGAAGTTCTTAGTTGATAACATATGACAATTTTTAAATGAGGTAGGTAGCGTAGATTGTTATTTTTAATAATTATATTTATTTTGAATTATAAAAATATTCAATTTTAAATTTATTCAAAGCTAATCGGTGCACAATATTCTTGGTTAACCTGTCTCTTGCTAACATAAATAGGATGCTTTTCTCACACGTGAACATGCAACATATAATTGCCCAAGGGAAACACATGGATTTTCCTAGTCTAAGCCGCAAAGTGACATTGTTTGGCCTTGAGACTTATTTTAGGTCATGGTGAAAGCTAAACGAATTGGAAACTGAAGCCTTTTGAAGGGTGTCACAGATTCTGACGGTATCATTGGAATACGTGGCAATAGGACCACTTCTGTAAATTTTCCAGTCAAAATGGTTCCTTCAAGAATATTTCCGGTGATATTTTTGATGACCAAACGTGTACCATTGTATAATTGTGGTGGATTCAAATTACGCAGAAGAATAATATGTAAACCATTCTTCAAACCGAAGATTATGTGGTGGCATTCTGGGCATTCCAGAGGATTTAAAAATTCAATTGGAAAAATTATACTTTCGTTTTCATCAACAACAGTGTCGATTGATTTAAAAGACACCAGATTACTTGGCAACTGTTACTGACAACTGTTGTATCTGGAAGTTAATTTGTCCAAATCAACATTTTGATTGCCAAAATAGCCCGATTACTGAGCCAGTTATAATCCAAGTGATTATTCTGTACGTCCGGGAAGATATTCTCAATTAATTCATTTTCTGCCTGAACAAAAATGCAGAAATTGTCTGGCAATTTAATGCGTTGCCTATTTGGTTGCAGTTTCATTCTACCGTTTTTAATATCAAGCAATTGTTCGGAAAACATTTGTGCCGATGGATCATTTTGTAATTGTACGCGCTTGTTTATGGTCAGTCGAAGTGTTCGCCATAAGAAAGATTATTTTAAACATGCGCTAATCTCATCGGCGAAAGTAGAGCGAGGAATGACAGGAGTGCATTCCCTAGAAAACAATATAGTTCAGAAAATTTCAAACAAATATATTCAAAACTTTTTCAGTTATTGTCACCATGCACACATTATGCGTAAAAAGCAGTTTTAGGAAAAACGCATTTAAAGTTTAAATCATTATACCTTTACATTAAATTACCTGTGTGGTAGGCTAAAATTCCCCAGATTTGTATGTTATACCTTCATTAACCTCATCTTTGGCAAATGTTCTTTTTTGTTCAGGTCTATTTTTTTTCCGGGCAGTTTTCACATTACATGATGAATGTCGTCTTGATTCAGTTATCCGCTCTTTATCAAGTTGAGGAAACCCTTGCAATGTATTTGTTCCTACTTGCCCATCAGCTGCATTTAAGGCATCAAACAAACCTTGAAACCTTTTATTAAATTATATGACGGCCAAGCAGGCGCCTAATCGTTGAGTTTGCAATTCAACGAAAACTTATTTCGGTATAAATTTCCACAAAACGCCATTAAAACTTTCATTTTCATTTTGTGTTTTCCCATGCAAACATTTATTCAGTAAAAGCTTGTCGCATAGTTTCATATAATGAGGTTTAATGATGTTCATTATGTTTTGGGGAAGTCCCTTACCAGTATCATTATATTACCAATATTTCGAAGCCGTGAACCCTCACGCTTTTGAATGCATCCTATATATTCAAATTTTGTGACACTATTTTCCCCATAAATATTTATAATCGAATCAAAACCTTTTGAATCCCCATCCTCATAAAAATGCACATATTTTTAATTTTTCATGTGAGTTGATCTTTCAAACATGCGATAGATACCGATGGGTTCCATGGCACCGGAGGATCCCACATGTTTCACACACTTAATGAGTAATTCTGCCTTCAGGAATTTTTTGACAAAATCTACACATTTTTGACATAATTTAAATGTCCAGCACTTTGCCAGTATCTATGGATATGGCACTAACATATCCATTCAGAGACAAATGTCCTCTTCGCTGCCATGTTCCATCGACTGACAAGCCGCACTGAACAATTTCATCAAAATTATTTTTCTCGTGAATCTCAGTGGCAGCATCATTGAGCCAAATACTGATTCTTCGAAAAGCTTTATACCATTTTGAAAACACTCAGGACAACTAAATGAGGAAATAAAATCATTTAAATTTTAAAATTAATTTCTATGTTATGATCTTTATTTTCTAGATTATCTACTGGTTTTGAATGTGACTGAAGTTTTGATTCACTTACTGCATTTGTAAAATATCTATCACTGTTCTCATCCAAATTCTTGGATACCCGTTTCCCTTAAACTTATATTTTCGAACAGAACTTCGATTTTTTACTATTAGCCATGACTTTTGACAAAATACTAATGCTAACTACTAAAATCAAAAACATCTAACAGAAATTAATTTCTATTAAAGTCAATCCCAACATTTGAAATGAGTACCATCGTAAACACAATTTAAGGGGTGTCTGGACCCTTAACTTTCGAAAAATGTGTTTGAAATGCATTTTTTTTAAACTTCTGTATTATGCATAAAAATCACCTCAAATAGATGAAATTGTTTTTGTGAGTTTCAAATGATTTCATATGAGTAATTTGATAGTTAAATACTACAATTTATTTTTTTTAAAAAAATTATTGACTGTATTTTGAAGACTTGAATTTTTTCCCCCCAAGAAATGTGAGTTTCACTTCATGTAAAACATACAGTTCAAATATGTGAATATCACCAAAATAGTCTCAAATTAAACTTAACATTTGTTTTCAGATGCTGAACCTATTTTATTTTCAAAAAAAAAATATTTAATTGTTTTAAAAAAAAGATTAAAATTTAAGAATCGTAAATTTTTAAAAATTTTGAAAATTAAAATTTTTTTTCAAAAACTTTTTTTGTTCAATTATTTTTTAATTTAGCTTTTGGTTCTAGTTTTGAAGATATGTACAAATTTTTATCCATTTCTAATAATTAGTATTTCATACGTTTTAAATGAAATTTGGAAAAAGCATGTTTTGAGAAAAATGAATTTAGAATTAGAAATTTGAATAACTTAATAATCACTATAATAACCGACATAAAAAAATTTCTTATACACTAATTAAATCATCATTTTAAAAATACTTATTATAAATATGTATTATTAAACTTGGTTTGATTTACTTTGTAGGCCACAAACATCATAAACAAAGCCTGTTGCAGCTGTTTCGACATTTTTGGCGTTTTAAAATATACACATATTTACAAAATGTAACAGTATTATTGACTTAAATTTAGGTTTAAGCTGCACAAAATAACCTTTTAAAGATATATAACTACCATCATTTATATATATAACACATTCTATTTTATCTATTTTGTCTAAAATGTAAAAGGAAGGAAAAAAAATTCGGGAAAAATACTTTAAAGCTAAAATTTTGAATAATTGAAAATTTATTTTAGTTATTCATGTAAAAAAAACTTTTATAATTATAAAAAGAACTTAATTTTAACATTCCACAGCTCTATAGGTGAAAATCAATCTGCAATCAAAATAATCTGCACATAATCTACACTTTTGACTCTGTGACTACACTTAGCCATTCAAAGTGACTTCCCTTTGAATGACTATATCTTTGAAACCGATAGGAATATCAAAAAACAGTTGATGTCAAATTATTCAGAACAATCCATAATACATAAAAATATTTTTTTCAAAAAATCGATTTTTTTTAAAGTTTTAACGCTCTTGACACCCTTAAGCTTTGTAAACACAATATTTTTGCCAAACGTTTTGAAGAAATTGAGTGTTGCCAATTGGCAGATCCTAAAAGCACAAATTAAACAAATAATTTACAATAAAAAAATATTGTGACTATATATTAAGGTATCCGCCTATCTTCGAAAAGGATTTTTTTAAATAATTGAAATAATAACTTTTTATATGGATTATAACTATAAGATATGGCTAAAAATTTAAAATAACAATGTAAAATTTTCATAAATTAATAATTGTTTTAATATTTCAGCTCAAAAAATACATAAAATAGCAGTAAAATGGCACTTGTGCAAAACACCAAAACTGAAATTTAAAGAGAGATATTTCAATTCTGAAATTTTTTTTTTATGATGAATTGAATCTAATTTAGGATTTGTGCTTCTCTCACAATTATAAACCGGAAAATTAAATGTTTATAGGAAGTCGTACTTTAACATACAGAAAAAACGCACAAATTTGTGATAAGTTATGACTTTTATCATCAATAAAATGTAAAGTAATCGAATTATAATAATAGGAGAGGTTCAAATCCTGAATTCACTTTCATAGAGTATTCCATGAAAGTTTCATAACATTATATACATAACTTTTTTTAATACGATGTTTTGCACTGAAGCAAAATATGAAAATCTTAATTTTGAGAAAAAGCTGAAAATATATTTCAATCTAGAAACTTGCCTCATTAAATAAACATTTAACATTAAAAGCCCCCTGATTTGTAAAGTTATTACTATCTGTATTACTTAAAATAAGTTATCTTTTTCTTACTTAAGACTTTCAAAATTTTCCTACGCTTACATTTAACAGGTGTTGTATAACGCTTAAATTCTCTGATTCAATTGTAATCCATCTTTATGTATCCCTTTACAGTGAAGTAGCCCGGAATTTCAAAGTTCAGCTTATTTAAGACTTTTAAGCAGACTTGATGTCATTCGTTAAATTATATAATTGCATCATATGCACCCAATATCACAGTTTTCAAATAAACAAAGACTTCCTTTGGTACTCTTTATCATATTACATTATTAAACTATTCATTTGCATTTTGGGTCTTAGGAAATTCATCTTGCATGTTGGAAGATATTTTGATGGCGATATTACGTAAAATATCAATGAAAAACAACATTAAAGTTCCATTTCCGGTAGCAGAATGCTACTTCCAGTTCTAAAATTTGACATAAACTATTATTGAAATGCTTATAACTCAAATTCTATGTAAGATAGAAACAAAATTGAAATTGTTCTAGAAAGGTAAGAAATCCGGCTTTAATAATAGACCGTAAATAAAAAAAAATCGACTTTTTGACCGAAAATCGCGTTTTAAAGGTAGGCGGATACCTTAAGTTAAAAACTACCCTATCTCTTAAGTTGGATCAAACTGCACACAATATGCAAAATTTATTAAAATCATGGGTTCATTAGTTTAGGAACAAACAACATGACACGAAATTTATATATATATATATATATATATATATATATATATATATATATATCTTAAGTACAAAACGTAAAGTTTTTCAGTTCAAAAACGTTGCCAACAAAAAGAATAAAAACAGAAGATTCTGCCATGAAATCAGTTATTAAATTGAATATGAAAATAAGTTTAATGGATAAATTATTAAAGTAGACAATAATATTCTGTTCTAATATTAAAATAAAAGCAGACGATAAAATATCAAATTAAATACTTCTTAAGAATGCAAATATACCTCAAACAAACTAAATGTAAATGTTATAATCGAAATATATTATGATGTCAGTCTTTTGAATATAACACCATGTATCCTTTATTTTATGCCCACACATTTTTGTTGACTCCATTTTCTCAAAATCTGACGCCATTTTAAGTTAGCATATGTTAATAACGAAGGAAAAAATATTTAGTATAACAACAAATTTTAATTAAATTAGCACATGTGTGTATTTAAAGAGGAAGATTCGTGATATTAGAAATAAATGAAAAATATTTTTTTTAATTATTAGAATAATTAAAATCTCTAGAACATCGGAATAATGGGTATATAGCTTTTAAAAAGCGAGAAAAAAATGTTCATCGTATTATTATTCGATATTTCAGAATAGCAATATCGAGAATACTGGCTAGAATTGTTACGCTTGGTAAAATGCCTTGAAGAGACCGTAGGATGCGAAAGATTAAACATAATTAAAAATAGTGACAGGAGTATTTAAGAGCAAGCGAAAAACATGAGAAAAGTTAAGGACGAAAACACTCATTGATGTAGCAGATCATAATAAAAAAAAAACGTTTGTTTATTTAAATAGAAAATGTTTTTCAAATGTATTGAACAATTGTTGAAAAGTGTTTAAATATTCTTTAAAATTGCTTCTCAAAAATTATTATAGAATATATTATTCAAAATTATATATCTGAAGTAGAGAAGAGAGATATATGGTCTTTCATAAAATATAACCAAAAGCATAATAATTACGTACAAGGCATGGTCTTAATTCTTCAAATATCAAACAGTATGCTAATTTGATGAAAGGAAAAGAAAAAAAAATTATAAAATAGCATAAAAACGAAAGATAATCGCAACCTCACTACTATGCATTAAGAAACACTCGAAATTTGGAATGGATGCTGATATTATTTGACTTCAAAAAGTAGTCTGGTATATGTTAAATCGCAATTTCTTAAAATTTTATGTACTAATATAAAGCTATTTATTTTTCGCTTAATACAATACTGGAGAGAAACAATAACCAGTTCCCTCTGTCAATTATATTATAGAATAATGAAGATCAGATATTTCATGTCAAAAAGTATCTTTGAATTAGCAGATATTCTATAAGGATCAACCCAGTAAAATTTAATAAGATTTACATTAAAAAACATTCTTTTAAGTAAAAATCTTATTGTTAGAAATTAACTTTAAAAAAAATAATAATAACTATTCTTACGTGCAAATTCTCATCTCATCAATCAGCCTCAAATAACATTTGGGTCTCTCTCTCTCTCTGTCTGTCTGTCTCAGTCAGGCCAGGAACCAAAATTCAAATATTGAGAAAAAAAATCAACCTAAATTTAAGACATTAAGAATATTTAAGAAATCTTCCTAATTTAAAACATGAATATTTAAGAAATCAAAAGACTCAACTACAAACCTTTACAAACTAATAATTTTTAATCAGTGGAGAGTAATATTTATTTCTTTGAATCTTTTTTATATTATGTTACTTAAAATTAGGATTCTTTAAATAATGACACAATCATATTTACCAAATTGTATTGGTAGTATCTGTAATGCCTCAATTTATCAAAATTATGATCGATATTATTTGCAAATTCGACTACAAATAAGATTTTAATCGTTTGAGAATAAATCGATATTATCGAAGGTACTGTGCGTAGATTAATTGTTAGTTCAGTGTGGATAAATTTTCTTATACAGCACTTTTGATTAAGGTTATTTCTCCTAATTTTAATCAAATAGAAAAAAGAATTACTTAATATTGCTTCTGTAACACCCAAAGCCCACCTGTACAGATATACAGTCCATGATTCAAAAAATAAATAAACTTTTGATCTTTATTATTTGATACTATCAACTTTTATAACTACCGCGGTAGTATTAATATCAGTGCTATCAATAGTATCGATATTTTCTTGAATCACTTAATACAATTTATTTGCTATCGATATTCAAAAGGTGATAACGTCGATAGTGTCTTAAATAGTATCGATTACTAATCGATGTGTAAGTAACACTATCTTAAAAACATAACTTTCAGAATACGCTTTTTCATAAGTCTATGTAGAAGGATATAAGAATCTTCATATCTTTGTTTTAAGCGATTTAGTTCAATTTCCTTTCTACTTTGTAGAATTACAAAAGAAATTTTAGTACAATCTCTTAGTTATTTTGGCGGAGACTATATAATGCCCAGAAATTAATAACTTCACAACTTTGGTAAATTAATTAAATTATATGATAATAATTCAAATTACAAAGCAATGCATACACTAAGGCTATATTTATCCCTTCCCATCTAGCAATTACGTCGCTCTCGACATTTTCAGAACGAACCGTGTTTCCATCTTGCCTCATCAATCGTCTTGTCTGCGTCTGGTCATTCTCTTCTATCGTCTGCTCTCTTCCCGCCCAGGTACTGTTGGGGAATCTTTCCCATACCCTCTAGTAAGATTCGTGTAGAACAGGCCTGGTAGACTTTTATTTTTATTACATTTTTACTGTCAAACGGTAATAGCTACCGTTCGGCGATAGTTGCTTCAACTTTCAAGCTTGGCGGGTTTTGCCCGGTACCCAGCTAACTCAAAAGTACCTTAGTTCGTTTCATTTGCCTGTGTCAAAATATAAGCTAGAAAGGACCATTTTAAGGATTTTTTAAAAAGTATATTGTTTTCCAACAATACGGAAACTTTTCTATTGCAGTTTTTCTTTTTTAATAAATGAATGCTTAATTTTATAAATTAGTTCCTTTTTTTTTTTTTTGAGGTAGCAACTATTTTAATAACAATAAAATAACATTGAAAGGAAATTTGTTAATTAGTAATTCCTGAAGAATTGTGCCTAAATATATTTATGTCAGTGAAGATTATGTGTATTTGAAATTCTGCCTTGACTTAATAAATATATTTGGACTAACAAAACGTAAGATTAGTACACTTTTGCTAAAATGTAAGGAAAAATTCATGAATTTGTTACTAAACTGGTTTTCTTAAATATTTTTGTTAAGAAAATCGTGAATGCTCTTTTCTGTTGATTTGTGTAATATGTTTTTGTTTACGTATTAATGCTCTTTAAAAATGTTTTATTCTTGGTAGCTGGATTGTTAACTTTTAAAATGAAATGTAACGTTCAACATTATTGATTTTTAATTTCTTTTAGGCTTTATGTAACGTTTAATGATAAGTAATAGCTTTATTTAAAAAATTTAATTGTTATTTAATAAATAAAATAATTAAAGCTATGAAAGCTTACAAAATATGATATATGAACAGAAAGCTTCGGCGCCATTGGATTTGAATTTATTTCTCTTTGCTATTTCATTTGTTAAATCATTATTTCCTAGGAGGCTAATTTGAACTTCTCTTAAAATTACATTTAAAAGTTGATTCTCATTTAAAAAAACTTTAATCCTTCCATCTGGATTATTCCGTTTTTCAATTCACTTGTGCGAAGAACGGGTATACCGGATAATAACATAACAATCATCAAATTTTTATGCATTGTTGACTAATATTTTAATGTGAAAAGAAAATGCAAAACATGTAACATATTATATAACAATTACTCTTATTAAAACTAATGTAAATATTATAATTAAAACATTTGATACAATTCCATGCGCAACTTTGGACTTAACGCATCATAAGAAGAATTCATTCCTACAAAAACACTGCTAAGAATTTTCTACATTTAATCATTAAAGCGTGGGTATAATTCACTAAAAAAATCGAATGGAATTCAAAAGGATCAAAGGAATGATAAGTAACCAGACAATAGCGGGGAGCTTAATATAACCTTAATCATTGGAAGAAAGGTAAACATTGCGTGGCGAAAATATCTGTCTAAACAGATAAGTAGCATTAGCTATGCTTTCGGCCTTTCTAATGAATTCGGAGAAGGGAATAAATAATATCCGAAGAGAATATTAATAAAATAAAATAATAATATCCGATGTTTTATTTCTGATATAAAATATTTCTTGAATGCTGTTATATGTTATCATGGTAAATGATGAAAAACTTACACGAAAAAAAAATTACTTCTTTAAGACTGGAAATTTTTTTATAACTAGCTAAACTTTCTCAGCTTCCAAAAATGACCAAATGCTTAAGTACTTACGTAGGTGTAATATTTTTTTTTCCATTAGAAAAAAAATTCTTGCCAATATTAAAAAAACAGAGAATTCTCAGTTTTATTTTCATTTTGCGCTGTTCGACATTGTTGAATTCAGCAAGACATTTTTCTAATCCAGGCTTTAAAAAAATTGATATTCAATCGATTCTTGACTTTCAGAAAAAAAAAAAGGAAATGCTGTGTTGTTTAAGCCGTTAATTTATTCTCATTTACTCATAACAGCTAATATAAATATATAACGATTCCAGATATTTGAACTGATGCCAGACAAGCAAAAGTATTAATAAATGCATATTATCATTTCAGAACAGACGATATAAATGGAACAAGAAACTTTAGATCTGATAACTTTATATATATTGTACCTAAAAAAGATCCATTATTAATTTTCGTTCAATCGGAAGCAACACCAAATAAATAATCTCGTAAAATAAATTGTACTTTAAAAAAATCTTGTCATTTTATAAGAATATATTTCTTTTATTTAAGGATTTATTTAAAACGAAAATATATAATTATAAATATATAAAAATTAATTAATGTGTGATAAAATATGCGCATTATATTTTATAAAAAAATTCTGACGCAGACGATAGTTCTCATGCGTCTGACCAATAATTAAAAATGATTAGAAGAAACTGAGTGACGTAGAAGGAAAACAAGCTTAGAGAAATAATAAATAATATAATCAACGTGGATCTGTGGTGCTCGGTTTTGCTTCTACCACTTATTTATGATCTTGCAACTTAAAGTTCAGTCACTTATTAAATAGTTTGAATAAGCAGAAAGTCAAATCTTTATATAACTTAGTTTTAATATTTTCTTAATAATTTCCAAAACTCTAAATATGCTTATCATGAATGGGGAATAGATCACTTCACTCATCCTCAATAATAAATTATCAAAAATATATATTTCTCTAACTGGTTTTAAAGGAGGGAGAAGGAGGAGTTATGAACTAATCCCAATTTAATATCAGTAATCACATATCTCTTGCTACTAAGATTAAATTGTTCTTCCTCTCTGTATAAAAACACGTCCGACTTCACGAAACTTATCTTCCGTTCTCTCTCTTTCTCTACTGCTGCTAGAATATATACATTTCTAGAATATATTGATAAATACATATAATATAAATATAACTTTAATGTTATTAGCCACCCAAGGGGCTATTGTTTTAGGTACTCTATAAATGTTGAACCTAATCACCTTTTGCATCTAATCACTTTTCAATTTTTTATTTTGTTTTAGCGTATATTTTTAATGTCTGCTTTCACCAGTAACGAACTAAAATTTTCAAAAATACGTCAAAACAAATTTCTCCTGAATTTTTAATTGGATTGAAATAAAATATATGTAATATATGTCTGATACCTGCTTTCATCACTAATGAATTTAATTTTCAAAAATATGTCAGAATAAATTTCTAAAAAAAGTTTTTATTAGATTGAAGTGAAACAAATGTAAAAATTAAGTATTTTACTTACTTATCGATTTATGTATTACCTTAAATCATATGTAAACAGGAATCAAGATATGACTATAAGTGAATAACATTAAAAATTTTAAGGTAGCTGTAAAGTAACATTTTTTTAGCCACCCAAAGGGCTATTGTTTTAGTTCGATCACTTTTGGCGTCCCAGATCACTTTTCAATTTGAATTACATTTAGCTTAAATATATTTAATTTAATAATTTATCGTTTGATTTAATTTTTATTACATGTAGCTGATATAATATTCAACTTAATTTTTTATCATTTGCTTTAATTTTAATTACATGTAGCTTAAATATATTCAATTTAATAATTTAGCATTTCCTTTAATTTTAATATCGAAAAAGTTTACTATTGTCCATTTCTCGAGATTTCATCGTTTACTTTAATTCTTATAATTAATTGAGTAATTTCATAATAATTATAAGAAAGCGCACCTTGGGAGGCTAAATTTGTTCTATGCAAAACTTTGCATAGAATTTTTACACGTACGTAACTTTGGTTTTATTTACCATATGTTTTTGTAAATTTGTGATATTTGCAATTTAATAGATTAAATATTAATTAATTTTAATCCTTGTTTTTATTAGATATGTTTTGTAATGTATATACATGTTAAAAATAATGTCTAATAAGCATTATATATATATATATAGAGCACACATGGATCAAGTTCCAGACTGTGCGATCGTTCTTTTTAAGTGGATTTCAAACGCACCAGCAAGTCAATATAATAATCACTGTTGATCGATTTACCTTTTTCGAGGTAGTCAATGAAAATCACGCCATGCGTATCCCAAAAAACTGACGCCATGACTTTGCCAGCTGACTGCTGCGTTTTCGGACGCTTCGGACGGCTTTCGCCAGCTGTGCGCCACTCAGATGACTGCCGCTTCGACTCTGGAGTGTAGTGATGTATCCATGTTTCGTCCATGGTCACGTAACGACGCAAGAAATCTTTTTTGTTGCGAGTAAATAGCGATAAACAGCTTTCTGAATCATCGACTCGTTGCTCTTGAATGCTGTTATATGTTATCATGGTAAATGATGAAAAACTTACAAGAAAAAAAAATTACTTCTTTAAGACTGGAATTTTTTTTATAACTAGCTAAACTTTCTCAGCTTCCAAAAATGACCAAATGCTTAAGTACTTACGTAGGTGTAGTATTTTTTTTTTTTCCATTAGAAAAAAAATTCTTGCCAATATTAAAAAAACAGAGAATTCTCAGTTTTATTTTCATTTTGCGCTGTTCGACATTGTTGAATTCAGCAAGACATTTTTCTAATCCAGGCTTTAAAAAAATTGATATTCAATCGATTCTTGACTTTCAGAAAAAAAAAAGGAAATGCTGTGTTGTTTAAGCCGTTAATTTATTCTCATTTACTCATAACAGCTAATATAAATATATAACGATTCCAGATATTTGAACTGATGCCAGACAAGCAAAAGTATTAATAAATGCATATTATCATTTCAGAACAGACGATATAAATGGAACAAGAAACTTTAGATCTGATAACTTTATATATATTGTACCTAAAAAAGGTCCATTATTAATTTTCGTTCAATCGGAAGCAACACCAAATAAATAATCTCGTAAAATAAATTGTACTTTAAAAAAATCTTGTCATTTTATAAGAATATATTTCTTTTATTTAAGGATTTATTTAAAAGGAAAATATATAATTATAAATATATAAAAATTAATTAATGTATGATAAAATATGCGCATTATATTTTATAAAAAAATTCTGACGCAGACGATAGTTCTCACGCGTCTGACCAATAATTAAAAATGATTAGAAGAAACTGAGTGACGTAGAAGGAAAACAAGCTTAGAGAAATAATAAATAATATAATCAACGTGGATCTGTGATGCTCGGTTTTGCTTCTACCACTTATTTATGATCTTGCAACTTAAAGTTCAGTCACTTATTAAATAGTTTGAATAAGCAGAAAGTCAAATCTTTATATAACTTAGTTTTAATATTTTCTTTATAATTTCCAAAACTCTAAATATGCTTATCATGAATGGGGAATAGATCACTTCACTCATCCTCAATAATAAATTATCAAAAATATATATTTCTCTAACTGGTTTTAAGGGAGGGAGAAGGAGGAGTTATGAACTAATCCCAATTTAATATCAGTAATCACATATCTCTTGCTACTAAGATTAAATTGTTCTTCCTCTCTGTATAAAAACACGTCCGACTTCACGAAACTTATCTTCCGTTCTCTCTCTTTCTCTACTGCTGCTAGAATATATACATTTCTAGAATATATTGATAAATACATATAATATAAATATAACTTTAATGTTATTAGCCACCCAAGGGGCTATTGTTTTAGGTACTCTATAAATTGTTGAACCTAATCACCTTTTGCATCTAATCACTTTTCAATTTTTTATTTTGTTTTAGCGTATATTTTTAATGTCTGCTTTCACCAGTAACGAACTAAAATTTTCAAAAATACGTCAAAACAAATTTCTCCTGAATTTTTAATTGGATTGAAATAAAATATATGTAATATATGTCTGATACCTGCTTTCATCACTAATGAACTTAATTTTCAAAAATATGTCATAATAAATTTCTAAAAAAAGTTTTTATTAAATTGAAGTGAAACAAATGTAAAAATTAAGTATTTTACTTACTTATCGATTTATGTATTACCTTAAATCAATGTAAACAGGAATCAAGATATGACTATAAGTGAATAACATTAAAAAATTTAAGGTCGCTGTAAAGTAACATTTTTTTAGCCACCCAAAGGGCTATTGTTTTAGTTCGATCACTTTTGGCGTCCCAGATCACTTTTCAATTTGAATTACATTTAGCTTAATTATATTTAATTTAATAATTTATCGTTTGATTTAATTTTTATTACATGTAGCTGATATAATATTCAACTTAATAATTTTTTATCATTTGCTTTAATTTTAATTACATGTAGCTTAAATATATTCAATTTAATAATTTAGCATTTCCTTTAATTTTAATATCGAAAAAGTTTACTATTGTCCATTTCTCGAGATTTCATCGTTTACTTTAATTCTTATAATTAATTGAGTAATTTCATAATAATTATAAGAAAGCGCACCTTGGGAGGCTAAATTTGTTCTATGCAAAACTTTGCATAGAATTTTTACACGTACGTAACTTTGGTTTTATTTACCATATGTTTTTGTAAATTTGTGATATTTGCAATTTAATAGATTAAATATTAATTAATTTTAATCCTTGTTTTTATTAGATATGTTTTGTAATGTATATACATGTTAAAAATAATGTCTAATAAGCATTATATATATATATATATATATATATATATATAACACATGGATCAATAAGTCCCGAGACTGTGCGATCGTTCTTTTGCGATTTCCTCCTTCAAACGCACCAGCAAGTCAATATAATAATCACTGTTGATTGATTTACCTTTTTCGAGGTAGTCAATGAAAATCACGCCATGCGTATCCCAAAAAACTGTCGCCATGACTTTGCCAGCTGACTGCTGCGCTTTCGGACGCTTCGGACGGCTTTCGCCAGCTGTGGATGACTGCCGCTTCGACTCTGGAGTGTAGTGATGTATCCATGTTTCGTCCATGGTCACGTAACGACGCAAGAAATCTTTTTTGTTGCGAGTAAATAGCGATAAACAGCTTTCTGAATCATCGACTAGTTGCTGTTTTTGTTCCATCGAAAGCAATCGCGGCACCCACTTGGAAAAAACCTTTTTCATGCTCAATTTTTCATGAAGGATAGTAAATACACTTCCATATGATATCTGTGTCATCTCAGCAATCTCACGGAGCTTCACTTTACGATCTTTCATTATAATTTTTGTCACTTCACTCACATTTTCCGGTGTAACGGCTTCCACAGGTCTACCCGAGCGTTCCGCGTCATTTGTGTCGGTACGACCACGTTTAAACTCGGCAAACCACCGACAAATCGTTGCTTTTGATGGACAAGAGTCCGGGTAACATTTTTCAATCCATTGTTTCGCTTGCACGGTGTTTTTACCCATTAAAAAACAATGTTTTATCAGAACACGAAACTCGGTTTTTTCCATTTTTTAAACAAACTACAAAACGACTTTACTCCAACCTCGATAACTCAGCTGTTTCTGGTCCGATCGACTTAAAATTTTGACACGTTTCAAGCAAAGGTTAGTACTCTAGAAAGACCTGGTTACTGGTTTACTACGAGCGCCATCTCTGGGTTAGTCTCGGAACTTATTGATCCATGTGTTATGTGCGTGTGTGCGTGCGTGCGTGCGTGCGTGAGTGAGTGAGTGTTGTGTGTAATGAAAATAGTGAAACTAAACATGAAATAATTAAACTACGTAAGAAGACACAAATTAAATTCAAAAAGGGTAAATCTTAGTTGAAAGATGCGGAAAATGAATTTTACTCATACACACACACACACACACACAAAAAAAAGAAGATTGAACTAAAATAAAGAAGGAAAAAGAACGATTCTAATTTATTTTTGTATGCCTAAATTCATATACATTAATCAATAAGTAAAAACATCACAAGATTAAAAATAAAAAAAAAAATTTGAAACGTTTGAGTTATAAAAACGTAATGAACTAAAAAAACAAACTAAAAAGATGTTCAGCACTTTTTGTGACGATGTGCTATTCGCGATTATCCCTTCATTAACCTCGGGAACTTCTTGGTAATTTGAATTACATAAAATTGCAATTTCTTCCTAACCAAAATGAAATGAGATTAGGTACCATAGATGAAGAGAAAAAGTTAAATGAATGAAATTAAAGATAGTTATATTTAATCTAAATAGAACTGAAAGAAAGACGGGAGATAAAGGATCACGACATGCTGATAGATATATGTCAGATACTTAAAGCATAATAATTAATCTTTTTTATTGAATCAAATCCCAATTAAAGCATTAAGATAAGAATCAGCTGTTATCGAGAAGTGTTTGAATCAGAAAAAGTGATTTGGTTAGCTAAGATTGTATTATTACATTATAAATTAGGATGGACCGAGTTAAGAAGGATTAGAAAATTAGCCCCCTTATGAATTCATTGATAATTAATAAATTGTTTTATCTTGCACTTACATATCTTCTTTTGAAGTTTTGTAATTATTCACTATTTCTGAGAAAGGTACTGAAAAAGGCGATATATATATATATATAGTTAAAGTAGTTCTCTCTCGAATCCTAAATTAACTTATCAATTCTTATTATCAACTAATAAATCCTTGGCTTACCAATTCACTTGTATGATTCAATAACTTCATAAACAGCTGATTCTTATCTTAGTACTTCTATTATAAAATCCGTTTCAATCCACAAACTAATAGAAGTTTCAATCCGAATCACAAATCTGTTAGCAAATCTTCATCCTCTATCGCTCTTCTTCTTATCAATCTATATAATTTATATATCATTATCTTTAAATCACTTCACTTTACTTCTGTCTTCATCTAATTTACCTAACCATGTTTCATTTTGGTTGGGAAGAAATTGCAATTTTATGCAATTCAAATTGCCAAGAAGTCTTTGAGGTTAGTGAAGAGAAGATTGCTAACAGCCCAACGTCAAAATTAAATAACTTAGGAAACACCCAACAATTTTCCCTTTCAGTAATATGTTGTATAAAATCAGTTATAGAACTTTAAATTAAAAAAAAAAAAATTAAGATACAAAACACATAAAGAAAAAGAAATGTTTTTAAAAATTGCAAATGAAAACCAAGAGATATAAGCAAGATAAATCAAACAACCAAAGAACGAATTAATTATAAAATACAAATGAGAAAATTTTTAGCAAAAACTGCCTTAATTCAAAAACACGTGACTTTATTATTATTATTGAAATTATTATATCCTCAAAATATATCTCACATTTCAACTATTATAATCAATATACGAAGTAGGATTCAAATGTTCCTAGACTGAGTCTGTAACTTAAAAAATATTATCAATTAAGTTGCTGAAACCCATCCTTCGAAATAAGACCCTTGAGCAACAACACACTTTTGAAAAGGTCATCGAAACATTTCTGGAATCCATTTTTAGCCATGTCCTTTAATTCACCCTGCAATGCACTTTTAACTTTTTCTGCAGATTGAAATCGACGACCCTGCAAGCGACGTGCCACAGGCTGAAGTCGCAGGGGGCGAGATCAGGGAAGTAAGGAGGGTGTAGCAAAACAGTTGTTTTCGCTTTCACACGAAAGTCAGTAACAAGGAGGGATCAGTGTGCAGGTGCGTTGTCATGCAAACACTCAGCCACAATTTTTGTCTCTTTGTCCAGTAACAATTCTGACTTACTCAAACGACACAGGAGGTCTATATAGAATTCTTTGTTCACTATGCGTCCTTCAGGGATAAATTCCAGATGCACAATACCCTGGATATCGAAGAACATCTCTAGCATGACCTTCCCTTCAGAGCGATATTGGTGGAATTTTTGCTTGCGTGGTGATTGTGTGATTCCCACGTTGACAAAACTCTAATGGATCGCGGGTCGTATAAAAAAGCACCTTTTCTCGTCTCCAGTAACAATTCTGCCAAATAGGGATGGAATTTTGTTAACAGCCGATATTAAGTATCTTATTTCCATTCGAATTAACTTTTGGTCTTCATTTAACATACGGGGAACGATGTATTGATACACCCTTAAGATCCTTAGTCAGTATCCGTTGACATGTGGCCTCGGATACTCTAACTGATTCTGCTATTTGCGCTATTCCTTGAAGCCTGTTCTTACATACCACTGCAGAAACTTTTACGATGTTTTCAGCGGTGTTGGAAGTCTGCGGACGTCTAGAGCGTTTGTAGTCTTCGACACTTTCCCTGCTTCCTCTGAAACGTCGGTGCCTCTTAAAAGCTTGCGTTCGCGATAATATATCACTGCCATACACATGCTCCTACATTTCGTAAGTCTCCGTAGCTCTCTTTCCCAAGCGAACATAAAATTTGATAATCATTATCTGTTCAACAAACGCTATTTCTTCCAATTGCCGGTTACTAATTGCATCCGCCTACAAAATACGATGCTGTGGCGAGCCACTGACTACGTGACCAGTAGGAGAACGCAGGAACATAGAAACGTTATCGTAGTCGCTGTGCCTCAAAGCTTTTTCACGTTATAAGGCTCAGGCCGGGAACAATTGAATCCGACCTCGTAAATATAAGTAATACAAATAAATATGAGCCAAAAATTACAAGCAGGCCTCCTTGTAGTATACTTTTAATTTGCGTATACATTTTATTATTTAAACAAAAAAAGCTATAATTTTCTGAAAAAACTAACTAAATAATTCCCTTCTCCATACGAAATAACCTTTTTTATATTGATATTATATTTCAAAAATCACTTTTAGAACATTAATAAGATCTTCAATCCCTATTAAGTTAAAGAGATCGATAAAATAATAACTATATTTAGCATAAATCAGTTTATTTTAAAAAATATTAAAATAATCATCACAATTTTTAATAATAGCAGTTTTATTCAAATTATCTGTAATAGTTTGTAGAATTTTTCTATCTTACCAGGTAAAGTTATATAAGTATTCGAGCCATTAATAGAAACTTAAAAGTTAATAGTTTTATGAAATTTCGGTATCAAAAAATGTTAGGTAATATAATCTAATTTATATGAACACCAATTTTCTTTACAGTACTGTAATTCTATTAGAAATTTCTCTCTAATACTAACAATAATAATAATAAAAAAAAAAGCTAATTATTACAAAGAGGCTTATTAACTAAATTAATTTAGAATTTTTTGCTAATAATGGACTGATCATTAGGTATTTTTGTCTACGTAATCTATTACAAAGATGTTCTGGAGATTAGTAATAGCTTTCTTTTTAAATTTTTCAAATGAATTTCACCATTGTTATTTAAAGCTTTCGTGTAATGACAAATTTTATAATATGTTTATTAATACAATCTTTAAAGTCTTTAAAAGCTTCTATTAGAAGACCATAGTTAATTTTAATATATTAATAAAATTGTTTATATTAAAAAAAAATTTTTTTTTTGCTTTTTAATATAAATGTTATTAAATAACATAAGTGCTATAAATAGTGACACAAATAATAGTATTTATATTGTTAGCATAAATACTATTATTTGTGTCATCAACACATAATATATTTTAATTTTTTATCCTCACCGTTTTTTAAATTTCCTGTAATAACATATTGATATTCCTCATTGATATACTCTTTCCAAACATTACACATACAAATATCATTAATTTTTTAAACATTTTAGATTATTATAATTAAATAAAATTCGACTCGTGTTTTTCTTGAATTTCAAAGCTTTTTTTTTCAAAAAATATTCAGTTCGTCGAAAAGAATTAGTTTTTTAGATTTATATTAAGAAGATTATTAATATTTATCAAAGGAATTTTAAAAAAATTATAAATTTAATAGTAAAATGTTCTGTTTTTACAACTCTAAATTATAATCAATCATATTGCATTGACGGAACAAATAGTTAATTTTATATTTTTAGCTAAATTAATACACATATTCTCAAGTCTTATATAAACTGCTGTTTGTAGAAAATGCAACACCATGAAGGAATCATCAGAATCAAATGAAATTCGCAGCAAATGTCAATTATAGGATATTATGCAAATTAATAAAGTTTCAGAGCCATCGCGCGTGCGCGGCGCGCGCAGCGCCCTCTGAATTGATGCTGAAAGCGTATAAATAAAGTGCTGTAGCGGGACGTTGAAAAAAGTCTATGATTATTTGTTAGTGGCAAACGTTTAGTGAGACCTGAGTATGCCTCCACGACGGAAGAATAAGAAATTCAAGCAACTTACGGAGTTTGAACGAGGGAGGATAATCGGCCTTCGAGAAGGAGGATTTTCCTATCGCGCAATAGCAGCTCGTATGCAGCGGAACAGTTCCACAGTGATGCGAGTTTGGAAGCAGTGGACCGACGAGCACCGAACAACTCGAAAAACAGGCACTGGACGACAGAAGGTGACGTCAGAGCGCGATGATCGACACCTGCTCCGCATGGCGGTGAATGATCGCACAGCTTCCTCCAGGCAGCTGGCAGCACGTTGGTCTACTGCTACAGGTGTACAATTGTCGGCTTCGTCAATTCGTCGTCGTCTGCTGCGCCGTGGATTGCGTGCAAGGGTGCCTTTATACAGGATTCCCCTCACGGCGAATCATCGACGGCTGCGTCGGCAGTGGGCTCTTGAGCACAGAGACAGGCGAGCTGATTGGCACCAAGTTGTCTTTTCAGATGAATCACGCTTCAATTTGTGGACCCATGATGGCCGTGTTCGTGTTAGACGTTATGCCGGTCAACGCTGCCTTCCTGAGTGTATTTTTGAACGACATAGTGGTCGAACACCCGGAGTTATGGTCTGGGGTGCGATTTCGTATCATGGACGATCCAATTTGATACGAATTGAGGGTAATCTCAATAGCAACAGGTACGTCCGTGAAGTGCTACAGCCCGAAGTCGTTCCTTTCCTTCAAGGCATCCCTGGAGCTATCTTTCAGCAGGATAATGCACGCCCACATGTTGCGCGGACTGTTCGAGACTTCTGTTCAGCACAACGCATGCAACTTCTTCCTTGGCCTGCTTATTCACCGGATATGTCGCCTATTGAGCACGTGTGGGATATGGTTGGTCGGCGTCTCGCTCGTGATCCGCGTCCTGCAGTTTCCAAAGACGAACTTTGGTTGCGCATACAAGCGATATGGAATTCTCTTCCTCAAGCAGATATTCAACATCTGTTTGACTCCATGCCACGTCGTATAGCAGCACTTATTGCAGCGCATGGTGGCTGCACCAAATACTGATTTCGGACGCTTAATTTGTTTCTTTTGTTTTGAAAATTTCATCATTTATTTGTATCAGTACAAGTCGTTTCTGCATTAAATTTCATTTGATTCTGATGATTCTTTCATGGTGTTGCATTTTCTACAAACAGCAGTATATATATGTTATATATATATGCAAATAGTATTTTAATTTTCATAAGAAACACTCTAAGAATATCCAGAATTAAAGATGAGCAGTTAAGAGAAAAAAGTTTAATATTTATAAGGAAATAATCAAAAATCAAACTAATATTTATGCAAGTCAAATAAAAATTTACTTAAACAGTCAAACACTCTAAAATTTAAAACCCTAAAACTCAAATGTTGTCGGTTGGTTTTATTAAAGTCGCAGTAGGAGCAACACGAGGACTATTGGCGATTGACCTCGTAATTTTGAATCCCGGGTCAAGTGACGAGGACGACACTTGAGCTTGCGCCCCCCTCTCCAAACCATGCCATCGGGAAGACTTCGGTCCCCAATAGATTTAACGTGCATCAGCCCCGGCTACACGGCGGATCATTTGTGTCATCAAGGCTCGAACCTCGACTCGACGAAAACAGCCGGTTGCGAGTCCGCTGCCATAACCACTAGACTACCGCGGCCATCGTAAAACTCAAAATCAACTATTAAGGAACCAAACAATTTAAAACAAGACAAAGTGATTGAAAAGTAAAATTTAGAGAAACGAAAATAATATAATAATAATACTTTGTGTTCCATACTCCATGTAATCAATACTATTCCACATACACACAAACGCGTGCGCGCATACACACACACACACACACACACACACACACACATATATATATATATATATATATATATATATATATATAGTAATTTTTACAGTTTGTTTTACTACTATATATTATTATTCGTGTTTATGATGCAAGTCAACTTCGGGCCGTACAGCGCCATTTTAGAAAGTTAAAATTTGATGAGTTTTATGTAGAATGGGTAAGAAATGTCTCGAATATATTAGTAATTTAATTTCTAGTTGGTTTGAATTTGTAAACACTTGTTACATATTTGGGTATTTTAAATTAAGAATTATGATTATTATTTAAATGTATTATTCTATTCGTAAGTAGTTTGGATATCCTTGTTCAATTCATTCTTGTGGTTTTGACTATTTTTGTTATGAAGTAATTTGCTGTATTAGACTGTGTGGATAAAATATATGCAGACTCTCAATTTATGTTTCTTATCTTAGAGAATGTATATTTGAATTTTAATGGATTATTTTAGGTTAATTAAAATAGATTTAGGATTTCCTTGGCATATATTTTTCTATTTAACGTTTGATGTTTACTTCCATCTTTTGGAATTTTGGTTTTTGATTTTGATTTCAGTATTTTATAGATTTATTTTATCAATTAATTATAAAGTAATTGGGTGAGTAGGAAGGTTTGGATCCACTAAATATCTCACTCAGCATAAGTTTCGTTTCAATTATCGTAGAATTTTAATATATATATATATATATATATATATACACTTCTCCTTTTTTTTGACATAAATGTCTTTTTAATAACTTGATTCCTATTTTGCAGGTTTTAGGAATGTTTAAGTTTTTTAGACCACTGTAATAATAGAAATAATTTTCATTTACCAATTTTTAGTTTTCTTTTTCAAAATTTTTTAAAATTTTTTTTATTATTTAAGTTATATAATTTTTTATTAGCTTAAATCCTTTGTTTTCTACTCTTCTGTTGTACAGTATTTTACAACGTTTTTCTGAATTTCACTTGGTGTGTGTGTGTGTGTGTGTGTCATCAAATTTTCGATCGTTAATTTAACCAACTTCCCATCAAGCTAGAGCTTTGAAATTTTGGGAATCGTTCGTACTCGCCTAACAATGCAATATTTAGACGTTTGCGATAAGTTTTAATTAATATTTTCTTTAATAATGCAGTTTAGCCCAATCACTTGGCGCGATTTCAAAAATTTGCTCCAAACTTGGCTGGTTTTTATTAATTATTATTATTATTTTATTTTTTGTTTAACTTAAGTCCGTAAAACGGAACAGGGTAGCCACATTTAGCAAAATATCGCTAAGTAATTCTTGTCGCCAAGGGTGGTTGGGTAAAAATGCATTCCATTCATTTAATTTACCGGATGAATTAATTAATTTTAGTTAGTTTTAACGTTTTTATGTATTTCACTTGGTGTGTATCTGTCTGTGTGTGTATCACTGTGTCATCAAGTTTTCTATCGTTAATTTAACCAACTTCCCAGCAAGCTAGAGCTCTGAAATTTTGGGAACTGTTCTTACTTGCCTAACAATGCAATATTTAGATATTTGCATCCAGTTTTAACTAATATTTCAATAATTTTTTTAATAAACTTTGCCGCCATATAAAAACGTTGTTTTTAAAAACGTTGGTTTTTAATTCGAATTATTTTTATATTTTACTTATATTCATACTCGTATATGCATGATGACTAATTTAAAAAAAAAAACAGCTTTATCTGTTAATATCTTGAAGAGTTGGTTTTCTTTTTATTTCGATTGCTTTTTTTTTTTAATTTCTAGCAATTTTGACCTAACATTTCATTGAACTTTAAGCGCTTGATTGAAAATGGATAAATTCTACCGTCAAACAAAGATGCATTCATGCATTGAGAAGGTCGCTCATTTCAGAAGTCTTTTTTTCTTTTTATGTTTAAGGTTATTTTAGAATATAGAACATGTTTCTTAACCGTCCATGGTAAAATACATTACCTAGGTCTAGCAAATTACGATACTTAATGATGATTTGTATGGCATTCTATTCCCAATTCAATTATTTGCATTAAACTCTGGATCTTACTCGTGCAATTCCCTCCTTATATCGTGGAATTTTATTTCCTTTTTTTCTTTAGAATCTTCAGTCCTTTTTTTTTTTTTTATCTACACATACTGCTTGAAACTGGATTTCAATATTAGCTTTCCCTCCCTTTTTTACTTTAAAAATCAAAATTAATGTAGAAATTAACACAAAATGTAATATATGATGAGTATATATTAAATTAAATAAAAAAATATCTTGAGAAATTAACTATAGAATTATATAGTTAATTTTCTAGCGCATTTTATCATTTTTAAAGAGATATCAAGTTAAACATTTTAACTATATTCGTAAGTTCGAGAGCAAGTTTTACTCAAAATTAGGAAGTAATAATTAAAATGGTATACATAAAATAAATATACGGAATTTTAATCATTTTAACTGCTAATGGGGAAAAAATCAAAATTACTCGTTTTTCTTTCTCTTTCATTGATACTTAAATAGCAAAACTTATTATTTCATTGAGAATCTGATGAAATTATAAATTTGTGTAATATTAACAAAAAATTTTAAAGACATAAATAAGGAATTCAGATAATAATTAAAAATTCGTCTAACGTTCAGAAGATATACACATAAACACATGCTATGCTATTTCGCTGCTGAAATAACAATGAACATTTATAAAATACTAACATAGAATGGTCAACTACTCTGTCTTTGAAAGCCACATTTTAGAAAGGAAATATTTTATAAAAGCCTTTTATTTAGTGTTGTCATATGGAAGTTGTAAAATTTTATCAGATTATGCTTCATTTCTCCCCAAAATGTCACTATTTTTCCAAATTTTTCTCCATTTTTTTGATCAATTCATTATTGCCTATGGAACGGGGTTTTTTTTGATCACGTGAACTTCAGGGCATACTTCAAGACTTTCATTCCCCTCCCCCACAAAAAAAAATTGCACTATTCATTAATTTCCCCCAAAATAGATTTTATTCGATTACGTGATCATGGGTACGCTTTTTGTGGAATCAATAAAAATAAATTGTAATGCAAACGTTTTGAGTTTTTCTCCCCTAAATTTCTCCATAATTATTTTTCGTTTCCTGTCTAAAATCCAGATTAAAAATAAGTAGCGGTCTCTGTTTTAACTTAACTCCCTTCAATTGAGTTTGTGCGAACTGCAATAAGGAATCATCAACCAAATTTTTGGAAGTTGACGGCTAAGACGAAAAACAATTGCAAGGCATATACAATAAAATATAAATTTTAAAGATTTTCTTTACGAAATTGTTTGATAGAAACGATGCAAAATATTTTTCTATGTTTCTGAATAACATTATACAGTTTTTTTTAACTAACATGAAATGAAATAAAATAATTACTTTTATAATTATAAAATAATTACTTTTTTAAAATAATTACTTACTTTTTTCTGATCACACACTGTGCGTATGTGATCACTTTAAATTTACCAGAAACTTTATTGAAGAAAGAAATTATTTAGTTTGCAAACAGTGTACCAGAAAAATAAAATAAAATAAATTGCAAAAGTGTAAAATAAAATATATGTATGATATATAGTTTTAGTTAACTATACATCATACATATATTTTATTTGCATAAAAGCCATATCACTCACCTGTAAAAGCTGCACGTGGCTCGCAAGCCAAGCTATGGCCATCCCTGTACCAGCAGATACCCTTTTCAATAACCATACTTCTAAATTCTTTTTTATTTCTTCAATCCTCTTAAAATACTAAATAATTTTTCGATAAGCTGAATAAATTTTCGTAACTCAAATTGTACAGTAAAATTTAATGTTCTTTCGTAACACTTATTAATAATTAATACACTGTTCCGAACTACCACCAATTCAAAGTATCTGCCCTTGAGATAAAATAAATACAATATAATGCTAAAATAGTAAGGTCTTAAGATTGTGATTTAAAGTAAATGCTTAATGTAAAGTAATATTATATTATATTTAAAAGTAAAAATAGATGTAAGTTAAAACATATATTCTAACACTTCATAATTTTTAAGTTCAAGACATGGAAATACTATTATATAGTCATGGACAAAAGTATTAGGTACTCTGTAAAAATCCTCCATTTGTAAAATACCATTCTGTGTTGTGGTACAGTTACAGAGATAAAAATGATCATTTTTTATTAATACAAATTATATTTAGTTAGAAATCCTTTAACTTTAATCACGCATTTATTCTTTGTGGCATTGTGCTCGTAAATATTCGGATTTGGAAACTTTAACCATTTCCAACCAATATCAAATTTTATTTGTTTTTTTCTCTTAAATTTTCAAGTATTTTTCAAAACTTAATGTTTTTAACTTCTAGATTTTTTTTAAAAGGAAATGTAACACACTAAATTTTAAAATTAATTTTACAATTTCCTGGGCAAGTAACAGACCGTAGCAACTCATTTACAGCTTCTCGACTAGAGATTAAAGGTCACAAAACCTATGTGCTCCAATATTCATCCAATTTATACTTGTATATTTGGCTACTTTATTCCATTCTTGCTGAGAAACTTCTTTAATGCCTCCTTCGAAGTAAATGGATGATTTCCGACCTTGCTAGAATACTCCAAAAGTTTTCTGTGGGATTAAGATTCGAAGACTGTGTGGGTCACTGCAAAAGATCTACACTATTATCTCTAAGCCACTTCATAGTTGTAGAGTTATGGAGTGTAGCAATGTCCAAATGGAATTTAACTCTACACATGTCTGTGTCTAGCAAAGAGAGAGAGAGAGAATGATGACTGCAAGGCCTTTTGAGTACATTTATCTACCGATTAGGTTTCATTGTTTCCTCACAGATAACCATTTTACCCAAGCTATCAGCCTCCATCCATGCCCAGATCATAATACTGCCTCCTCCGTGCTTAGCAGTAACTAATATACAATCCTGAAGGAATTCTTTGTCTACTCTTCGCCTTACATATGACACATCAAGTGTGCTAAACATCTAAAATATTTAAATAACATTAACTATTTGAAGCTATTTTCAAATATTTTTGTACATATTGACATTTCTGTGCGGATTTCTTAACAAATGTAAGTTTATAAACACGTATCTGAAATTTAGATTCGTCGGACAACAAAATAGTGGACCAATTCTCTTCAGAAATATGTTGATGTTTAAGAACCCATGCAAGCCATATTTTCCCATTTTTTTTTAGTGTGTCATTGTTTTTTCCTATCTTTGAAACCTTTGAGTCCAGTTTCGGCAAGTTTTCTTCAAGAAGTTCTAAGCGTGCTTTATTTTCTGGTCATCATCGGTAATTTAGCAGCCAGCTGACATAATGTTTGTTTACCGATCACTCAAAAAGTAACCCGCTTCAACAACTGATCCTTTTTTTGAGTGTAGTAATCATTTTTCCTCCTATTCCATCCTTTTATCTTATAATTTAAATGTCAACTAATAATTTCAAGACTTTGATAGTGAATTGAATTGTACATTTTGAACATTTAACTGCTTTTGCAACCTCAGCTTGGCTCTTGCACTATTCAATTTAAAAGTGTATTTTTAAGCGTTGTTTTCGATTAACAGCTTTTCGATATTTTTAGAAAGTAAAAACGATGCACTTTACAATTTCGGTCAGATTAACAGATATTGAGTGTATTATTAAATACACTAACAACAGAGGGGCACAAACTAATATTCATTCTAAAAAAATGCGAATTTCGCATTAACGCCGGGATAATATTTTATTTACTGCTGAATGCGATGAATTTTGCTTACGTTTTTATCTGAACTTGATATTAATGTTGTATTAAGCAAAAAAGAAAAAAAGGGATTTCGAGTAACACTTTCGCAGTTAAAGTAATAAGGTAAAACTGCCTAATACTTTTGTCAATGGCAGTTCGAAGCAGGGTGAAAATGCAGTTTAGCCCAACCATTTGGCGCGATTTCAAAAATCGCCAAAGATGGGAAAATCAAAAGTTTGCTACGCCTAAAGCCACCACAGTGAAGAGAAATCAGGGTAGCCACATTTGACGAAATACTGCCAAATAATTCCTGTCGCCAAGGGTAGTTGGGCTAAACTGCATCCCAACTCGAAGCAGATTTAGTATCTGTCTTACAAGTTTAAAATTCAGCTTTTTGTATTACTCGCAAATGTTTTTATAAAATTCCCATCATATTAGCAGAAAAAGAAATTAATTCATAACAATCTCTTTCGATTGAAAAGCATTTTATGATCAATAAAAAATGAGTAAAATTTTAGTTCAGCATTTAGCTGGCGCGATTTTCAAATCTATGCCAAAGGGGCAACAAATGCGCCATTACCAGAAGGAAGGAAGCTTTGCAATTTATCGCTAAATCAGTTTTTGTCGCCAAACTGCAAGTAAAATAGGATTCAACCAAAACCAATTAAATACAAAATCATTAAAAGCAATAATGCTAAACTTGCTATGTCTCTTCTAGCAAAGAAATTCTTGTTCTTAAGAATTGTGAAGCAAATTTTTTTCAAGATACTTATATCTTACTTACCAGTCTTAAATAGCAGGCATTATTCCATTTTAAAAGCAATGAATGATTTTGAGTTATAATAGTAAAAATGCACACGCATTTTTTCCTCTCGAAGTAATTAAGCACATAAATAACAATGTATTTAAGGTAGGACTTTGGGGAATGGCGCTCACAGGTCCTTGCAAAAAAAGATGCTCGTCTTATCTTGTTTTCCATCTTGATTTACGATGCGCGATTTTTGACATTGAAAAAAGTTTTTTTCTGTTTTCGATAAGATAAACCAAAAATAGATTCATTCTTAAAAATATACTGTTTGTTTGCAATCAAACTAATGTGTTTCACTCTGTGTTTGATTGATGATGAAATTTTAATCAAAGGAAAAAAATGAGATTAGATATAAGTTTCGCATTGTAAAATGATGTTTGTAAATATTGCTAAAATTAAATAAGGCTATGGAAACAAATTGGAGTTATGAATTTAGCAAAATGCACGCGCTGAACACATGCGCGAGTTTACATAACATTGGTTTTACACTAGATAAAAAATAAAGATGGAAAAAAATATTTGCGAATAGATTATTTTATCATTATCAGAAATCTCATATATAAAAACCTTAAGGTCGTGTAGGAATTTTACTAAACATAAAAATTTGTTTTGGTTGTAATTTTTATAATATAAAATTATTTTTAAGAAACTGGATAATATGAAAATTGTAAATGTTCTTAAAAATAAAAGCGATAAAAATGTTCTCAATGAACAGAGAAAAATATAAAAAATTGTATCGAAAAATTTATCTTACAAAGTTAATCGTGATATTACAAGAAAAATATACCTATTTTCAGTTTCAATTTTTTACCGAAACCTTTTTTAAATTTACAAATAATTAGCACACTAAAATTTTCAGGGCTTCATAATTTGCGCGAAGAAATCGTTATTGCTTGCTTTAGAAGTTATTTTATGTATGCATATTGTTACGAACTCGCAATGACGTTTCCCTACAATGTTATTCTTATAAATCGAAAGAGACGTTACGGGAAGTGTAAGCAATAACCCTTGACCGACCTTGGCGACTAACTCAGTGACCGTTTTGGTGACTTGGCGATAAACTTGATGAACAAAAGAAGATTCTCAGAAATGCTCGAAATTTTCTGATATAAATATCAGGAGAGAAGTTGTGGATTTTTCGAATATTTTCCCTGCGATGTCATATCAGGTCGGGACCCGTTACATGATACATGCCATGAAACATAGCTTTGAAGGAGACCATGTTTGACTTTACTACTCAACAGGACGTCGTGGTCTCAGTCCAAATTTGTAGCATGGCTAGATAGGTCCATATACCGTTGTTAAAATTTTGAATGTTATTATTCAGATTCAGAAGTTTCCAACGTCTAGGTCAAAAGTTGTACACACTGATCGAAGAGCTTCATATCGTGTAAACATTGAGGATAATTCTTCTTGAAAAGAACATTGCCCCTATGATGTGCAGTCTTTGAAGTGGCTGCGGACACTGTTATACGAAAAGTTGGATTTTGCTCTATTTTCTCTGCTACTTGGATTGTATGGAGAGTAATTCATTGTCGGATATATGGTTTTAAAGTTAAGGAGAGAATACATCAGGCAATAATGTTGAATAGATAGGGGGACCTTGGCGACAATATTTGATTTTTAAATATCTCCATATTTGATGATAGCGAATAACAAATGACACAGCTAGATGGCCTAAGACAAAATGAAAAGCTTCTGGAAAGAATTTCGAGAATATACATATGAACGAATGTGCATGTAATTGGTGTAAGCTAGTACACGTGTCTCGTGCGATATTGTGATTACATATTTTGTTTTACTGTGTCAAGTGGTTGTACAAACTTAGAAATGTTATTATCTTGTGTTCTTATTCGTGTGTTAATCGTTTCTTGATGAAGAAAAATTATAATTTTTGTACAGATCTCAGAATAAAAGTTTTGATTTATTCCAAAAAGCTTATGTGTGTGAAAGGTTACATAATTATGTGGATCTTTCATGCATTTGAAAGCCGATTATTCATGTAATATTCTATATTAATAAAAGGGAGTTTATGTGTGTTTACTTGTCTGAGTCTTAAATTAATGCAAAAATAAAAAGGAGCGGATGGACAAAATTTAATATAATGAATCTATGGATACTGATTACGTGCACCTAGAAAACATTTTTTTAAAGTTCTCTTCCAGATTTTTAAAATTTTAGAGTTGAATCGACTGATAAAACAAATTTTTGTGCTCACTGCGTATACATAACTATAACGTAACACGATTTCACGGGCTTTCGTTGCTTTTGATTACACTATGTAGTTTTTTGACGATCGTTCTACTTCTTTGTTTTACTTTTGGTAAAGCAGATTATAGATTTTTGGAAATAGTTATTTTTAAACATTTGTGAACTTTTTTTTTATGTTACAGAATTACGATTTCCGTTTCGAATGGATCAATTAATAATGATATTCGATCAGCAATTGAAGAATCAACAGTCAGAGAATATTTTCAGCAAAATGTTCCAAATTTTTACCGTACATGTAATATTGATAAATTTCTGTTCAAAACGTTTCAATTTATTCCTCAAATCCCAAAATCAAACGATTTCAAAATATAGGCTCTTATGTTCAACATAGCTTCCGTTTTGATTGATTTTCTGTTCCTCCGTTATATGTCATATGCTTGCCCCTAACTTCAAACTACGACCTCTTTTTTCCTCTGCTTTGGTTCTATTTTTTGGCTAATTTCCACTTACTTAAAAACTTTTCTTTTTGAAATTATTTTTTCAAAAATTTTTAAATCTCTTTTGTGTTTTTTAAGATTTATCTTAATAACGTTGAAATAATACTTTTGCATACCTAGCTCTTGAACGAAACGTCGCAAGATTACGATACTTTCAATGTCTAAGAAATTTAAGTTATTTTCAAAGGATTGAATTAATTTTTGGTGTATAAGCCATTTTTTTCGATTTTTGGCAAATTTTTTAACTCGGAGCTAAAAAGTATCAGCTTTAGAATTGTTTTAGAATCGTTTCATTATGAAATATATCGATCCAAACGACATATACTCATACAATACATGAAATTAACATTTTATTTTGTTTCTTTTAGAAAAGAACGGAGAGAAATACTGATTAATGAATTTTATACAAATTTGTAACACACAAACAATAAGCGAATTTTTAATCTTCTCTCCCTCTTTGCAATGGTTTAAGAGTCTGCGCATGCTAAACTCTAAGCCCTATAACGTCAAGGTCCTGTTTGCGATAATGTTGTCCTCTTTTATGGATAATTTTGGAGATAATTATATTTATATATTCCTCTGTTTCTTCATTATTAAAAAGTATCAAAATACATTTATAAAACTTTTTATTTTAAATATTCACCCAGTTATATACACTGCGCCATTAAAATTGAACACCGTGAAGGATAGCAAATACAAAAAAAAAAAAAAAAAAGATATTTATTGTACGCAAACAGTATGGCATGAAGACAAAATGCTAAAATTTTGGGGGTTACAGGGGTGTGAAATTCGTAGAGACAACTGCAACCCCTGGCAGTTAAAATGGACCTTACCCTGTTAGGCATGGAGTCGAACTGGACTTGGATGACAGAAACAGGCAACTAATTCCGTGCTGCTTCAAGTCTGTGCACACTTCATCAACAGTATTAGCTGGAGTGGGTGGGCAGGTCAGTCTCTCTCCAACCCGTGACCAAATGTTTTCATTGGTTGGAAGTTCTGGAGACCGTGCAGGCCAGGGTGACAATCGAGTGACCTTCCCAAGTATCGAGGAAGGTCAGAACATGACATGCAATATGTGATCTTGCATTATCTTGTTAGAAGATGGCATTTGGCTGGCCTCGAAGACAGGGCACAATCACTGGACATAAGATGTCAGAAGTATACCGATCTGCATTCCAATTCTCGTCAATCCAAACTAAAGATGTGCGTGTCATGTATCCAATGGCTTCCTAAACTATCACACCAGGTGCAGAGCCCCTATGCCTATATCGAATGCAATTCGATGATGAGGGGTCTCCTTGGAGTCTCTAGACACTTATAAGGCCATCAAAATACTGCACACAAAATCGGGACTCGTCAAAAAAGGTGACATCAGGTCACTCTTTTATCCAGCTTTGTTGTTCTGCGCATCAGAGTCGCCATCTTTCTCTATGCTGCATTGTCAAGGGAAACCGAAATAATGGTCCCATTTCTAATAGTCCCCGCTGTTGCAAACATCGTCGCATCGTACAAACGAATACTGGGGTTCCTGCAAACATGCCCATTTCTTGACCAATGGTCCATGATGTGGTTGTACGATTTTGCACGGCCGACCTCACAATATATCTGTCCTCTCGGACGTTAGTTATGGGAAGGCGTGGATACCCTGCATGACGTTCAGTATGACCTTCAGCAACCCATTAATTCCATATTGGCATGGCAGTGGTTGGTTTCCGATTAATGCGACAGGCACTATCATGAAACGATAATTTACGCTCTCGATAGTCACCAATCCTGCCTTTATCGAATTCCGACACTTGCTGGAAAGCATTTCTTCTTATTCGAGACATAACACGATATTCTGAGCAAACTCTGACCTTAAAAAGCGCTTACCGAATGAGAAATCCACTGCATAATTTTTTTTTGCAGTGCTTCAGATGTCGTTTCTCCCTCTTGCGTCGTCAAAAATAAGCTGAAATACTAACAATTTGCATGTCCCAACCGCTTCTTTTTTTTTCATTTGATTTCGACGTTCGTCAGATAATTTCTTCCTGGTGTGCAATATTAATGACCAGCAGTATATATATATATACATACTGCTGGCCACACAAAATGCAAACCATGTGAAATTTACATCATGCGATTGCGACGATGAGCTATGCAAATCATTTTCATTGCAGCGCAGACGCACATCACGGGCACCTGTAGCGTCACTCACAAGCGCTATATAAGGAGAGAACAGATTGGCGATTGTTTTTTCACATGAGGTTTTTTTTTTTTTTTTTTGCGTAAGCTGTTTACCTATGCTTCGTGGAAGACATAAAGCGTCTTTTGACCAAGTTTCTGAATTCGACCGATGAAGAATAGTAGTGTATAGAGATTGCGGATTATCCTTCAGAGAAATCGGTCAACGTGTTGGACGAAACCAAGCAACTGTGATACGTATCTGTGATCGCTGGATGCAGGAGGGAACGACGGGGCCGATCGCACCCACCTCGTTGCACCATTGTTTGTAATGACAGGCAGATTGTACGCATGGCAGTGATGAATTGCGCAGCCACATCACGAACCATAACACAACAGATTCAGTCTACTACGCATCATTCGGTGTCCACTCGTACCATTCGACGCCGTTTGCAGCAGAGAGGAATGTCCCCAAGGCGTCCATTGCTTCGTTTACCCTTGACTCGAAACCACAGGTGTTTGCGCCGCCAATGGGGTGATGAACGGCGGACATGGACAACGGAATGGAACGACATTGTGTTTACAGACGAATACCGCTTCTGCCTGCAACATCACGATTGTCAGATTCGAGTTTGGAGACACCGTGGTGAGAGGTTGCTGAACTGTTGCGTTGTGCATCGCCACATTGGTCCTGCACCCGGTATCATGGTTTGGGGTGGTATTGGATTTCACTCCCGCACCCCTCTAGTACGCATAACCGGTACACTGAACAGCCAGCGCTACATCTCTGAGGTGTTGGAGCCCGTGGTCTTCCCATACCTTCAGCGCTTGCCTTCAGTCATATTCCAACAGGATAATGTTGTATTCCAACAGGACCACACGTGGCACGCAATGTTCAAGAGTTCTTAAACCAACAGATTGAATTGCTTCCTTGGCCTGCTTGTTACAAATCTATTTCCAATCGAAAACGTGTGGTCCATGCTTGCACAACGACTGGCCCGGGATACACCATCCGCTGCTACACCAGATCAACTTTGGCAATATGTGGAAGCCGCATGGAATGCTGTACCCCAAGGATACATCCAAAGCCTCTTTAATTCTATGGCAGCGGTTATAGCCAACAATGGCGGCTACACTAACTACTGATTTTGTCATCATACACACTTCACAAGACGCTGTAATTTTAATCATTTGATCTTTGTACAGCATGTTATCTGCCAAATAAATTTCGCAGTGATATCTCTGGTCCTTCTGGGAGTTGCATTTTGTGTGGCCAGCAGTGTTTATATATGTAGATGGTGGGGTGATGATATTGTACATCCCGAATCTACGATAATTTGCTCTTATGCAAGGGGCTGGTTGTCAAGGGAGGTAATTCCATGGTCTTTTTGTAGAAATTCAATGATGAGGCTCAACTGGTTTTACTTCGTTTATTAGAAGAGATAATGAAGAGTGAGTGTATTTACAAAAGGAGAGGACGAATTTACCAGTTCATTGGAGCAAAATAGATGGCTGCCTCATGTAACCCATATTGGTGAAGGGCGCTGGAACGCACTAGAGCGTTTGGAGTTTACTTCCGACGCGGGTAATGCGAAGGAGAAGAGAAGCGGAATGTGGGGGGAAAGAGGGCGAGAACGAAAGGTCACTCAGTTTTGTGATGGAATAGGTGGTGCTGCATGAGCCATCACATGACGCTGATTCATGGTGCCAACTATCGAGTATCGGAGAAACTGGTTTTACAATACATTGGAGAATAAAATTAATTCTTTAATAATTAGCTGGAAAATCCTACAGAGTTCGACCCCTCCAAATAGAGCTGGTCTCCAGCTATACTGGAATTTTCAAAACTTCACTAATTATTTTTTATATTTTTCAAAATAACTAATAGCACAAAAATAGTAAAAAAATGAATTTCAAAACCTTTCAATATTCTACATGGAGCAAAACATGAAATCAATTTTTTTAAACACTTTATCATATAACATAAGAACGATAAAAATACTGATATAAAGCAGCATAAAATGTAAATAAGCATGTATAGAAAATATAAATAACACAAGATAATATCTAATACATAAAAAGAAAATAACATGGCATAAAATTAAATCAAACGAGCTTCACCAAATAATATCTATCTACATTTGATAATTAAATGGTGTTGATAGAAAAATGTTTTATCATATCTGTTTTTTCGTATTGTGAAGCTGTATCACCACCGCAGATAAATATATTTCTTCTTCTTGTTGTAAATCTTCCAATTCTCGGATTGTATTTCTTCTATGTTCTTCTTAGCGTCTTTTCTTAAAAATTCTCACTGTTCGTGTAGTTCTGCGAACAATTCTTCGAGAAGCAGGTCTTTAATTCTCAGATCTTCTTTGTTTCTCATCCTAGTACCAATCAAAAGTTCAAATGGTGACCATTCAGTGCTTTGACAGGTTGTGCTGTTAATAATTCTTTGAAGTCGATCAATATACTTGCACCATTTAGTAGAGTCATCTAAAGTTAGTTTAGTTAAAACTGGAATAAGTGTACGGTGTATTCTTTCAACTTGTCCATTTTCTCGAGGTACACCCGCGGCAATTTGTAGATGTTGAATACCTTCTTCTGTGCAATAATCACTAAACACTTTCGAAGTAAACGCCTCGGTCAAATGACGAGGACAACACCTGAACTGGCACCCCTTCTCCTAGGTTCCAAACCAAGCTAACGGGAGGATTTTGGGCTCCAACAGATTTAATATGCATCAGCGCGGCTACACGGTAGGTCTTTCGAGGCCAGGGCCCGAACCTGCGACCGAATAAACCGCCGGCCGCGAATCCGAAACCATGACCATTAGGCTTTCGTGGCCACCAAAATTCTCTTTAATGCGCTACTTGTGCGGTTTCATTCAAATAACTTTCTAAGTACTGCTGACATTATAAAAACAAACTGTAGGATTTTCGCGAAATCCATCAAGTAGTTTTTCAGTCTATAGGGCACACACAAACGAGCATTGTTTTTTATTTATATAGATTTATGAAACTAATTTCTTAATCCTTATGTTTCTAAAAAAATAATAATAATTCGCTATTCTAATAACATTTACACCTTTGAAGTAAAAAAAAATCTCTTTAAAAGGAATTCTAGTACTTTCAACTAAAAAAAAAGTTCAACTGCTTTCATGAATTTAATCTTATGTGTAGGGTATTCAGATATATTCTTGATGTCAACAGCTAGTATACAAAGTAATCACTTTTTAAAAGCTACACAATAAAAAAGATAACCAGTTAATTGCTAGAAAATTTAAGAATTTTATTACAATCATAATGTCAATATAATTATTATACATGTGTGATGGTGAAGTTTTATGAAGCAATAGCCAGATGTGACCATGCTGCACCAAACAAGGTGTAACTGTGAGCTAGATGTTTGAATGAGCGATTGAGTGAGTATTTGTAATAGCGCAAAGACCAGATTTTGGATGCTGCTCCAAACAAAGTGAGCGAGTATAAAGTTAGTGAAGTGAAAAAAAAAAAAAAAAAAAGATCTGGACGAGAAAAAACAGAAAAAGGAAAAGAATTGGTTGACAAGGAGGATCGAAAATAGAGAAGGATTGCTAGGGTATCGCAGGGACGTGTTACCCGTATTTACCAAAGAGAGTAAACCTCATGGGAAAGAAAAAGATCCCTAGGGTGCCTTGGGGTCACGATGCCCGTACCTACTTGAAGGAAGGAAGTCCCTGAAGTCTTATTACATTACTGAATTGAGTTGAAGTTTTTTGAAATTTGTCAAGAATTTTCATATTTCATCACTAGATGGAATTTACAATAAATTTATACTTCAAACACAATTTTCTTCATTTAAGAGTTCTTATTTCATCTCACTATAAATTTATATTCATGCTTCTCGCGGGAAAAAACACAACTTTTATCAAACTTCATTTTTATTTATCCAATTATTATAAACCAAATCTATTCAATGAAATTGGATAAACAGAACACATTGTGGTTAAGAGTAAAATATCTACGGAACGTTTAATATGAAGAGTAATAACGATTTTATAATAATTCAATAGAACACTTTAAATGGTTTGATATCTAACAATTTAATAATGTTCTCTGAATTCACAAAATAACAACTTAAAATTTAAATTACTTCTTTCAATTTAGTAACAAAGGAATCATAACTACTACAGATTATCTAAAATTAGCACATCCAAAATAAGGAAGAATTCCATCGATACGAAAATGGAAGAAATTAGGGAAAATACTTAAAACAAAATCTTAAAAAATATCTTTGCATATTTCTTGATTTGATTTACACGCTTAGTTCTTGACGATATCTCAATTTCATACATATAAAGTACTCATAAAATACTTCAGAACAATTTCTACAGTTAATCAAGATTATTAGTAGCAATAACGAGTAACACAAATAGACAAAACTCATGTTAATGCTTCACTACAATGCGCTCAATTAAATTGAGGTCAAAGATTTATTTAGAATATTGCAAACTCACACAAGGGTTTAAATTAACACGAACCCAAGACCTGTTTGGAAAAATGTGTGTGTAAGAAATTTCTGGAATTCTTGATGAATTATATATCGTATTTGATTATACAAGATTCAAAAAAAGATCACTATGTAGAAGATGAAAAAAGGGAGCTTATGCGAATAATTATTGCAATGATACAGAAGAGTAGATAGTTTAAGCACCCGTTTCGAATACCGAACTGTAACTCAAAAATGTAAATGTTCAAATGGGTACTACTTATAATAAAGTGGCTTTTAATTAAAGGTATTATCTTTTTATTCAGAGTAAAAACCGCCAAATGGTTCCAAGTAAGTTTTCAAAATACTGAAATATGGTAAAATCCTTAGTGTCGATTCCCGAAATGGGGCGACATAAATCCATGGTTCCCAAAGTGAAAAAATATTGCCTCCTGGTGGATGGATTCAGAGGCAATAGCAGTCTGAAGTGCAACTGGAAGACTGTATAAAATGATAGATGATTAAGTAGTTTTAACAAAGTTTTTACTTCTGTTCCTGATCAAATTCATATGAGAATTGCTGTCTTTATCTGTTCTAAAAATTGAGGAAAATAAATCAACATAAGTAAACTTGAAGTGATTCAGAAGGAAGGCAATAGGATTAAGTAAGATAATTTTTTTTTTGATAAAAAAGGAGGTGGAGGGGGTAATTGATCATCAAAATCAGTATGTTTTTTTCTATGTAGATTACATAGTTCTGGGTGCACATACAACAGAGTTGCTCTCTTTCTTTAATTACACTCCAACATTAATAAATTTGTGAATAAGATCCATGAATATTAAACATGTGTTTATTTGAGCTGTATAATGTTCTCATTTACCAACAAATGTTGACTGTTATATATGATGTCAGGTAAGCAGTATTGTATAATATGAAGGATCCATGAAGACATTTGTGCTTCTTTCCCCATTTTAAAAAATGTCAACAGGGAACTATATAATTAATGAGCTGGAAAGCAAGAAAAATTTACAGTAATAGTAGAATATTATAACAAAATATTTTATTATGGAAAAACAAGTAAGACCAGTAGATCAAAAAATATTAAAATTTTCATATAATTTTTGTTTTAGTCATGATAAAAGAGAGCATATAAATTTAATTCTAACTGGAATAAAGCTGTACATTGGGCTATTTATAACATATAATGTAGTTTTGAGATTGGTCGGGCAACGAAATTTACAACTAGCACCCTTTAAACTTTCAGGTCACATAATAAAAATGGAAATAATTTCAAAATGAAAAATAAAAAGCACATGGACAAACGTTTTACAAGGAAAATTAAGGACTTTATTTTATCTAGACAAAAGGCACAATGACTTGAGTTCAAACAAAAGACACCATCACAACTGTGTAGCAGCTTAAGCCTGAAAAACTGCCAAGTGCATCTAAGATATTGGGAACAATATGTTACATAATATACAGACTTCAAGTAAAAAAATCAATTTTGTAACCCTACAACAATCTCATACATTATTTGGCAAGAACATACATTGCATCAAAATTTCACACTTTTATGTACACCTTGGCACTCTACAGTTAACACTGTACACAATTTTAAAATATCATTCTCCATTTAAAAGAAATGACTACTAAGGAATTTTACCTAAGAACAATTCATAAGAAATAGAAATTGGTGCTCTTTATTTACAGATAAAGTAATGTAAATTCACAACATGCTTATAATAATTAGCTGATTTAAAAAACCAAACAATCATTAGTAAACAAATAAAAACATTGTTTTAATTTTAAAATTAGCAAACATTTTGAAATATTTCAAGCATACATGGTAGAGAAAGAAAAATCAGACAATACATAGTTATTTATGAAAATTTGCTAAAATATTTATTTACTTCAAAATTTTTTTCACATATATCATAAAATGTAATACTACAATTTTTGTATAAGTACTCAAACTAAGGCATATTTAACAGTGTTTCAAATTTACACTTTAAAATTCATAATTTAATAGAATAAACATCAAGTCCTAGGAAAAATATATTTAATGTAAATATTCCACTTTTTGATACAATTTAAAAATTTCAGCATTTTTGAATTTCATTATAAACTTCCCAGTTACAATAATTATAAAAATTCAATTTTCAATACTGATTTCTCCCAAACACAAAATAAATATAAATGTTCCCTAAATGATGGTGAATTTTATTAATTACAACTGAAGTTAAACATCAAGCAAAAACAATGACTTAATACTATTTCAAAAGAGAATTTGTGGAAACATTAATAGAATTTGATTTAAGAGTAAAAAAAAAAATTAATAGTCTTTTTTCATAATTAATGTACTTAACAATGAAATATGAGCATAAATCAGTTATATACAAGAGAATAAATTTTTCAAGATTACGAAAAAAGTTAAAATTTTTTTTTAAAAAAATATATAATATTGCGTAAATCAATATTATTTAGGTGATACGAGAAGAAATATTTCATATTAATAAGTTTCGTATATATTACTGGCTCCTAAGAACTTGATTTATATAAGTATATATCAATTTGAAAACTTACTTCTAAAAATGAAATAAATAATAAATATTGCATACATTTATTTTAATTTAATGATTCTAGTTGAAAGGATTTCTGAAAAGAATTTAACACTTTTAATAGTTCATAAATTTAATATTTTAAAATTTTGAACATGCTAAATGAAAATGTCTGTTTATGAAAGGCTCACATTTCATTAAATATTTTTGATTAATAAAAAAAATACATTTAATCACAAATTAATTTGGATTATTGAAAATTATAAATAAATAAAATATTTCTCTAGTAAAATGTTAACATCTAGTAAACATTTAAATAAATCTTAATTCATAGCAATGGTTAATTCTACTCAAAATCAACAACATGTATATAAATATGAAATACTGCTTTATACTAATTAATATTACTTTTTATAATAACTTATTACTTTTGCCAACTTACATCACAGAAAATCTTAGTTTTCAATTAATTTGTTAAAATGCTTAGACAGTCAATAATTAAATGATTTTACAGAATTTAAAATGCTTTCAAAACAATGTTTCTTGTGTTAAACTAAACTGATTTGTAAAATTAATTGTTACATTTCCTCTCATTAAAATTTTAAAAATAATATATTATAATCATATAAGATTAATATGTAAATTTACAACTAATATTACATAGTTAAAAAGAAAATAATAAAAAGAAATTTAAAAAATATTTTAAAACATAGCTACATAAAATGTGTAAAAAATATTGGCACAAATAAAAAAAATGTAATAAAAATGCTCTGTAAATAAATATAAATGAAATAAAAAATAGTAAAAAAAATTCTCGATATTTGTAATGTTTTCTTCATAATATCCCTCATTTATTTTGTGCAATATTACATATTGTAACAGGAACTCACGAGAGAAAACGTTCAGTAAACATAAATAAATTCTATTAAATAAAACAATTTAGAATTTCATTAAATGTACAATTTTAACATTACATTTCAGTTTTGACAAATACTGAATTTATATCCACAATGATTAAATTACTTTTAAATTTATACAAAATATTCTACAATAGATGTAATTTAAATTTCAAGTAAAAAAAATGAGATTCTGTGTTTCTCAAATTCTATTAGCTACCATGATAATAACTGTAAATGGATTTGTTCATAGTTCTCTTCATAAGCTTTTTTTTATAGAGGGAAAAGAATTATAAACAAAGCATCACTTACAAACCAAAATGTATTAATCAATGAATGAATATTACTAAGGAACTACACATTAAATTTTTTTAAAAAAAACGAGTACCAGCAGCTCTAATTAATTCTTTTGAAATTACTTTAATATTAAGACTTATAGCGGAAAGTCATATTTAAAAATTACAAATAATAATAATTATTATTACAACTGCTACATTATTAAATACAAAAGATAAAACAAACTACAATTACATACAATTTCAAAATAAAATTTCAGGAAAAAATTTATGTTGAATCAAATTTCAGATTACTTATAAATTTTTATTTTGATTAAAACAAATATGTATAATGTATGAATATTTTATTGAATTTTGAAATCAATAAAGTGTTGGATTTTTTTCCGAGAATATGCAAACAAAAAAGTTCACCAATTCCAAAAATATGTACTAAATTATAAAAATGATCAAATTCACTATTTTATTGTGAATTAAAAAAAAAAAAAAAAAAGAACAAAATAAGCATTATAAGGAAAACATGATTACATATTTAAATTTCACACATTATTCATATTTTTGTTAGTTAATTTAAAAATTTGTTTAAAGGCTTAGTGAAACTAAACATCTTTAATTCTTTTTGGAATGCAGATATTCATTGAATCATAAATTGCATTACACTAATGTAGAATACAATGAAAAATTCATTTATATGATGGAAAGGAAATAAATAACATTAACAAAATTTTTGGAGATGGAAAGAAAGGGGAGATTCAATTTTTTTTTTTTTTTGTATAGTCAGAATTCATTCTATGCCACTTTGAAAGGTGCTTTGAACTTTGCATGTAATTTGCCTAAATAACAGCACTTTGTTACACTGGTAAACTTACATGAAATGAAATTTTAGCGAGAAATTCACTTTCACGCATTTTCATAATTAACATCAGAACAATCAAAGCAAAAGTTCACAAGTAAAATATTTTTTAAAAAAATTCTCAGGAAAATGCAATCAACTCTTAAAAACAATAATATATCACAAACAAAACGAACATAAAAAACTGGTATGAAAAGAATGAAACAAGATCAATGTAAAAATAAAAAACTGAATTTGTTATTGAAAATTAATCTAATCAATAAATCTAAAGTAATTATCAAAGTGCTTTACAGATAACAAATAATTAGTAACAATTTGAGTTGTCTTTAAAAAATATTTTTGAAACCAAGAAAATAAAATTAAAAAAAAAAAAAAAAAATGCTAATTATTTAATTTTTATTATAAAAAGGACTAAATGTAATAAAGATAACATAAAATAAATAAATCTCAGTGTTTTTTAAAAATATATATACATTTAGGTAATTTGTGTATAACACAGCTCTAAAATTAAGGAAAATCCTCATATACACACCTTTTCAGAATTAGATAGCTCCTCATTTAACATTTTAAAGTTTTCTTTATTTCTTAAAACAAGGATCTGCACAACACAGTATTTTTAGGAATGTACCAACAATGTTAATGATGGTTACCTGTATATATTTAGGGATTTATTTAGAAATATAAAGTGTAAAATTATGGAAAAAAAAAAAATACAAACCTCAGATTAAAAAAAAAAAAAAAAAAATAAGCAAATTTCTGATAGATGCAATGTAAAGAATAACATTTTTTTAAAATATTATTTTCAATCCCAACACTGTAGAAGCTTTTTAAAATCATGAAACATACTTCAAAAATCTAATTATAATTAAAATTAATAATAGATACAATCCAATTTTTAATCATTTTATGCAGTTAAAAAGGTTCATATCTTTTTCACAATTGTAAGTCTAAAACTTGCATGTTATCGAGAACAAAACACATGAGAAACAATTAATATTAAAAAAGGATATTTTCATAAAATATGGAAAATATTTTATTTGTAAGCTAAAACAGTTGAATTCCTGTTTGAACTAAGGAGTAACCCAAATTATTTTTTTAAAATTTCTCTAAGATATTTAAAAAAAAAAAAATCCATTAAATTTTAATATTTTGTATATAAATTAATCATTTATGCAAATACAATATTTCTATAATTATTTTTAAAAAAAAGGAACCAAAAAATATATCATTCTTAGAATCAAGGAATTATCAAAACGATAGATTTAATAATTTTAAACTGATCTATAAAGCTCTTTCTATTTCTTTGATTCATAAGTTATATATATATATATATTTCAGCCTATGTTATGGATACATATATTTATTTAATAATATATAAAGATGATTATAAATTTGAATCATGCATACATAGTGATATTGCTTACAGATTCAATTCTTAGAAAATGCAACAAGGGAATACTTAAATGTTTAAGTAACAACGATGAGATTCATATATTTTATGGAAAATATATATTTTTTTTATGTGATTGAAATATTTTTTACAGAATTGGTTAACAATTCATTCAAAAATAGTTGAGTGAAATTCTCTATTTTTATGTAAAGTATTGCACAGTTTGCCCTTATAATAAAGTATTTAGGAAAAACTACTATTAAAGCTTAAAAAAAAAATCTTTTTTTTTTTTTAAGAAAGATGAGATTTTTGCTGTCTTGGATACTAAAAAGCATGAAACATTCAATTTTTATGCAGAGTCAACAGAATTTATATGGATTCTGTGTACCAAGGATATAAAAATTTATTTGTTATTCATACACATGCAGATTCTTTAAAATAATTTCTATTAATGCATAGAAATATTGAGAATATCCTTTTCATCATCTGACAACAGCATGTTTGAAAAATGAATATAAATAAATTAAAATGTCAAAGGAATATGATTAAGTGTGTATATATATATACACACACATATATAGTAATTTCCATTAGTTATAGAAGCATTGGATATTGTTGCAAATTATATTCATTACAGCAAATTTCCAAAGTTTGGAGGCCTAAATTTCGAAGGGCAAACTGCACTTTTTTTTCTTTACAGGCAGTGTTTCTTATCATAATTGACAAGAAAGTCAGTTTACATATAAAGAACTTTGACATTCTTATAAAAACACGCAAAATCAAAATAGTAAGATAAAAAATAACAAAAAGTCATCAAAATTTATAAAACAAATACAATAAATAGATTACCAATAATTTAACTTCTAAAAGTTCAAGAAAGAAATATCAGAAACCCTTCTTTACATTACAGTCCAATAAATAATTCCTGCATATTTTTATTGAAAAATATAATTAAGTATTTCAACTTTACTAAAACCATAATTACAAATGACGAAAATTTCAGGTTATTCATTACATTTCATTCAAGAGTTTTTTCACAAATAGTAAGAAGTATGAATTTTTTTAGTTTAAATTTAACCAAATATTTTACAGCATTAACTTAAAAAAAATTTTGCAATTAAATTTATGATAAATACACAATTTTTTACAAATTTAGCCAATAAAACTTTCTTGAACTGAATTCCTGATTTCATCATTTATCTATACCACATGATTTCTGTTCTGTAATGAAGTGTAATGGATTGAAAATTACTGTAACTTTTCAGATGATGAAAAAATAATATTAAGTAAAGGAGCATGTAATCATTACATATTGTCATACAATGTTTGTTCATGTTGCACAATACTTTCATAACATTAAATATATTCCATGATACACAGGATATGGTAGGTTGAGATATATGCTCATACAAAAGGTCATGAAAAGATTAAATTCTAGAAAGTAATACTTTCATCTAATCTATCTCATTATTCATATATAATCTACTGAGCAATTATGTCTGTAAGAAGGGACTCAGCTAAATAATATTTTACAAGAAAAGAAATGTTAGGAAGATAAATAAAAAGTTCTTTGAAATGCATGTTATGGGTTTTAATAACTAAATTTCTAACTAGCATTTTGTTACACTAAAAAGACCATGCTCCCTATACTTAATTTCATTAAATGAGTACAATTATACTATTCAGTTAGCAATAAGCAAATAGTGTTAGAGTAACAAGAATATTTTAGAGTACTTTATTTATAACAAAGAATATTGTCTCTGCAATGTGCTTGTGAGCAGTAAAATTTTATATTACACACACGAGTCTAAATATTTCAAGGACAAACAGTACATACTTTTAAAATGTAACACTATCACAGCCTGAATAACAGGAAGGTTTATAAGATCTTAATATGTTTTACTGAGACATATTGCTACAATTTTTTTTAGGCTCTAAGTTCAATATTTTGATACTCGAAATATATTGGAACAAATCAAAACTGTATTACATATCTGACCCAGATATCTAAATATTATTCAAGTAAGAATCCTCAAAAATAAAATGAATGCTGTTTATAAGCATAAGTTTTGTGCAAAAGAATTTGTATACCAAAATTGTCACAGTTTCAAACATTCAGCAAAAATCAAAATCATTTATAATTAAATACAACCTTCAGGTACAAAAGCAAATGTGCAAAACATTGTAAGTAGAAAAATTAAAAAAAGTTCTCACTCATATATCACATAACATAACATGATTTTGGCTTCAAAAATGATCTATCGTTAAAGAGTATTAAAATATGTAAAAAAGTTATCAAGACACTCACAAGATCAAAGCAATAATTTACAAATTTAAGAAAAATAGTCAATATGAACAAATTCCCTGAACTTCTTTTTTAACAAACACATTAAAGTTTGAAGGAATAATTTTGTATATTGAAATTATTTAAAGATGAACACTTGATTTAACAAGATCAAAGTCTATGAATGTCAAATGTGAGTAAATATTTAGAAGCATTTCTTCTAACCTGGATTTCAGAAATAACTCAAATTTAATTTTTTAAATTTATGTCCAACTCTAGAATTCACAATTTTATGAAATGCCCTCAACATTAAGGATTTTTCTTTATAAACTTCACTATCAATCCTTTTTATAAGATATTTTTAGCAAAATTTGTGTTTCAACATTCTTCTATTGACAACTACAAAAAAACCCTATTCTCTTTTAAAAGAGAATAAGACCCAAACTGAAAATATAATCATAATTTAAAGTTAAAAGAAATTAGGATATTTATATTTCATTAGAATATTTTTTGATATAATTGCCAAATATTGCAAAAAAAAAAAAAAGTTTTTATCAAGTTAGCAATAGTTTTTATATCTATAACATGATAAAAAGCTTTAAATAATTTATACTAATACATGAAAATGATATATTCTGCAAATTTCTAATTTTGAACATTGTTTTACAATCAGTTGTATTTACTACAAAATTATCATTATTGTGATACACAGATATTTATAATCAGAACAAAGCTAGCTGACTTGAGCATGAGATCATTAACTTAATATTTCAATTTTACAATGTAAAATTATCTCCAATCCAAATAAAATAGCTTTTCAAACAATGTACTGGTTTTTTTTTTCTCTCTCTCACACTCTTTCAAATAACATTTTTAAATCTTCAATACCATTTTTAAAAATAGATTTTTCGTTTACTTATATTTTTATTTAGATATTTTTCATTTTATTCCGGATGTGACTAATTATTCATTTTAATTCCCTTTTTTCCTTTTATAAATTACATTTCCTAAGCAATTTTTTTTAGTTCAAAGTAAATTTAAAGTTATATTATGAATTTAAAATAAAAAAAAAGGGTTTCATTTCTAATTGTAAAAGGGAAAATCATTTTGAATTCAATTATACATTTTTGTAAATACTTAACAGAAGTAAACAAATTGAATGAGAAAACACAAACATATGTAAGTAGTTTGATGGTATAAATCAAATGTTGACATCCACATACATACATAACAACAAAAAGAAGCACAATAAATAAACTATTTGAAAATTACATAAAAAAAAGCTTTATAAATAAAAATGCCTCTCATCATGCAAATAACATTCAATTTTAATGCAACAAACTGGCAAGCTTTGGCCACATAAAAAATCTACAACATGTAATTAAACTTTCATAAAAACAAAATACATTAGAATAGTTTGGTACATTTAATGTATTATGCATTTCTTAGGATACCTTTTAAGAACCAGTAAACAGTCTCACTTCACTAAGAAATCTTTTCAATATATATATTGTAAAGTTAATACAATCAAGCAACAGCATGTCATTCTCAATATATAATTTTTAAAAGAATAAAGGGGAAAAAGTTTAGATCTTTTGAAAATAGGTGAAAATGCTATAACAAATTACCTTTTACCTAAGATACTTTTCAGTATACAGTTCACACATAAAAATTATATATATATATATATATATATATTGAAACTAATAACAAGCTATTCAGTTTTTTATAATGAGAATTTAAACAAGAAGTGAACACAATTCATAGCTTAACAGGCTGGAAGAAAAACTTTGTTCTAATAGGGATTCTGATTCTTTAAAAACATCACAGTATACAGGATAGATGGCTCATTGATGCAATCCTCCTTTATATAGACAAGTTATCATTACACTCCAGTATTTTGGTCTGATAAGAAAATACACAATACAATATAATATTTATTAAAAAAAAAAAAAAAAAAGAAACACCAGAAAAACTGAATTAATTTATGCAATTGCATTTTTAAGAAGACATTTTAAAAAATTAAACATATAAACTGAACAAAATATCAAAAAACACAGATTCTTAAACTCAAAATTTCAATTACATAATAAATTTTAAAAATTACAACACAATTTTCTATATTTCTTAATCTTCTCAAAAATATATTTATTTAAGTGTTTTACAATTTTTTATATATATATTTCACACACACAATTGAAAAAAATATTCTTCATATTTATTGTTCATAAATTTAGGTAAAAAACTCGCAATTTTCGCATTTTTTTGGAATGTCTCAATGCTTTGAGACATTTGAAATATATATATATATATAATTATAGCATACATTTACACAGCACAACCAAATTTAAATTACTGTTCACTTTGCTAAGATAACTAAGTACAATAAGACTGTGTTTAGTGCTTCCTCAATTAATGCTTATTTGAAACAACATGGTATATATTTTGCTAAATTTTAACTTCATATTTTCTGCCCTTTTCCATGCTTTTTTTTATAATTTCATCACAAATTAATGATTCATACATGTGTAGCAATTTGGAATACTTTCAAGCAAGTGCGTTTCAGTACGATGAAATATTTTTAAGTGAGTAGTGTAATACATAACATGCTAAACACATACACATTGGCATGAATATACTTTGTAATTTAAATCAGTCAGAAGTGCTGGTAACTTTATTTTTTATACTTCGTAAATTAAATCAAGTAGAAGAGCTGGTTATTTTAAAATGTGCTTCCCATAGCTTTGGGCAAGGCACATTTGTTTTCATGCATCACGTTCATTAGAATCAAAACAGTGTCTTCCTCATCAATATGATTCTCCTCCAATACGATTTGGAGAGTTGCAAAAAATATTATTAAGTGTGCTCATCAACATTATTGTGAAAGAAAATTAATATAAATTCTATTTGTTCATTGAAAATTAATCCTTATAATTTTTTTTGTATTATATAAATGAGTAGTTATAAAGATAATAAAACTAAAATGACAAATAATTTTTGCTCACATTTGTTTATTTTCGGTTGTAAGTTTATGTTAACACTATTTACAGTATGTTAAAATGACTTCATGTAGCGCTTTGTTATCTGGAAATGCATCATAAGTGATAAACAAGTCTTATCATACCAATTCCCAACATAAGTAGACATTTTTATCATTAGTCTATTAATAATTTTTATTTGCAAGAATTTTTTTTACAAATATTATTATTTATCTTAATTTGCAAGGAACAGCACATTTCTACAAATATTATTAATCTTAATAAACAAGGAGCAAAGCACAATACTTTTTTTAAATTTTTTTTTTTTTTTTTTTTTTTTTTTTGTAGAATTGTTGATACACAGACCAAATAATAAAACAATAAATTAAAAATAATTCAAAAAATATCAGTAATGTAATTATTTACTTTCCAATCATATATTTGAAAGTTTGATTCAATAATGAATAGAACAATACACAAATGAGATTATCATAAAAAAAATGTATTTTGGAATTTAATGACTATCTTCAAGCAATAGAAGAACCAGAATAAAAGTAATTTATATTTAATCACTCTTTATTTTTGAAGATTTGAAATTTTGTTTATTTTCTAATGAATTACCTTAATAAATGCAATACTCCAAAAAAAAAAAAAAAAAAAAAAAAAACTGTAAATCTTGATAACAAATATAACTACTTTTGAACTGCCTGATCAATATCAGTTTAACAAACTAATCATAAATTTATAAAATTAAATTTCACAGAAAATCATTGAGAAATACAACTTTTCAACTTAACATAGTAAAATAAAAACACTTACTAAAACATAAAGCTTCTGTTATGTTTTGGCATGTTCTGCTTCTTCTTCCCACCCATCACTATCATATTCACTGCCTGATGGTGAATCAGAATCTGAAAATTCCATTGCAACTCTCCGAGCAAGAATTGAGGCTACATCATGTAAAGGAGCTGATTTTTCCACTTCTTTTTGTTTGTTATCTTCAACACGACGTAATTTTATACCTGTAAAATAAGTTAATAGGAAGTTGTTTTCAGTACAAAGTCTTGTGGTAATATTTTTATGTAGTGAAGATTTTTAATTGAACTTTTTAATTCTATTAATAAACAAATAACTACATATAAATTTGTAGTAAAAATTGCGTTGCATTTAATAAACATGTTATTTTTATATTTTAACTTACTGATAAAGTATTTTTCGATTAAAATATCACATTTTATTTTGTTTGCTATTGAAAATTACAATTTAAGACTTTATAATTTTTTTCTTTTCAAATCAGATGATTTTATCATGCCATACTTAAGAAATTACTAAAGAAAGCCAAATTTTTAATAACAAATGAAAAAAACAATCTAAGAGTTAGAGCTAAATATACAAACTTACAGCATGTATGTAAAGACAACATTACACACATACAAATATTTATTAATATAATTTTTTTAAAAACTATATAAATATACTTTGTTAAACTTCAGATACAATAACAATAAATAATTCTTCAAGCTCTTTATAATGATTTTTATCTCAATCTATAATCATATACTGAAATAAACAAAAAGGCTTTCAATAACACTGTTTATGACCCAATTAAATAAACAATATTTTGACATTGAAGAATGATTAAATGTAGTAAAAAAACCAAAATAGATGATTAACAATAGCTTAAACAGGAAGCCAAACGAATTTAGTCATGTAATTTTTTTCCACCAATTTCTTCCTCTTGCATCAAAATAGGAGTGCTCCATAACAAATGGAACAGTTTTATGAAGTGAGCAAAGAATTAATAATTTAATAACCACCAATCACCATAGTATATACATGCACTTGCACACATCACATACACACAATATAGCCTTTGTAAGTCTATTTTAGAAACTGAAGAAAATTGGTCAACATACAAAAATTAGTCTACCAGTATTGATTCAAATAGGTATACAATTTTTTTCATGCGACTTTGATAATATATCAAATAACACTAAATTGAAATATACTAACATACAAATTTGCTATTTAAAATGAATACATTAACTGTTTTATCCTGATTAAATATCGATTTAAGACTAATTTCATTCTTATTACAAAGAAAAGTAGTAAAAAAAAAAAAAAAAATTCCACTTTGGTGATCTCATTCAACCTGCTTGCAAGTTTTATCACAGCAATTCATGATGGCCAGATAACAGATGTAAATAATATTGTTTCCATTGAAGTCAATCCATACAATTTCAAATTTCATTAACTAAGCAATGATGTGTCTACATTACAATCCTTCCAAAAAAAAAAAAAAAAAAAAAAAAAAACTGGGGGGAGGGGAGGGTAAAATAAAATTAGAGTACTTTAAAATCAAGTTCAATTTCTATGTACAAGTGTTATTAGTGTTCACAAATGTATATTTTTCAAAGAAAGTTTCCTCAAAAAGCAAAAGCTAATAACAATGAAGGTAAACATCTGATACATGAATCAAACTCATTGACTAACTGTATTATTAAATGTATGACATTCTAGTGCAGTTGAATTTTTAACAAGGACTAGCATAAATTTAGGCTATTCATTTTTCATATTTTAACTGCGTTAATTTTCACAATGGTAGAATGAATCTATAATTGTAACAAGCCCTCAAAGAAAATCTTTAAACTGAGGGAAATAATATGCATCAATTCCAAACATTTGAGAATGTAGCATACTATAAAAAAAATACAATATTGCACTTAAAGAGCAAATTTCACACATCCTCTAATTCTAGCATAAAATAGAATTAAATTAAAGGCCATTTAATACTGTTTACAAGCCTTAATCAACATACAACTTACAGAGGAGGTAAGTGGAGACATTACTTTTTTACTTAACCCTTTCGCGCCTAACGGGACACATACGTCCCAAGCAAGTTTCAAAAAAATCTTTTGGGACAGAAACGCTTCTATGTCTAATGGGAGACTTTCCCACCAGTCCTGCCAATATTTTTGAAGGTAATTTCATTCACCGAACATAGATGGTACTTCCGTAGATAATGCATTTCCCGCGTTTTTGAAGTGTTGTAGCTGCTCATTCCATACTGTACGAACGTAAATAGTTTAGTTTTGGAAAATACCGCCTATTTTCGATTAAATTTTGATTTATCCATAAATCTAAGGCCAGATAAGTAACTCACAAAGCGGATTACCTCTAATAAACTGGTGAGTGGCAAAATTTTACTTCCGTTTTTATTATCGGGACATATGTGTCCCTTTCGTCTTGGATAGTGGGAACACATTGTCCCAACAGTCTTATGTGATCAGTTCTCTTGATATTATATTTTTCGGTTACGTTTGAAATAGTTGCTTATTATTTTTAATTTAGGCACAAATTAATTCAATCTAAAATGACTTGACCCCGGGGACTTACTAATGAAGAAATCAAAAAAATTTTAGAAGAGTCAGATGACGAAGATATTGATTTGGATGATGAAATAGACAATCCCGATTTTCAAGATCCAGCACACAATTTGCAGTACTCATCCGATTCAGACGAGTGTGAAATGGATATCGATCATGATACCATCCCTCGAAATACAAAGAACAGCGGTGCTTTGAATGATACTGATACGGCATCACTTTCATCAGTTGAGATACCTTCAGCTAATGCTTCAGGCTGCAGTCCAATCTTATGGTTTCATACAGATCACATCAGCGGTGCCGTAAATGTGCACAACAAAAGAAGGAATCACGCACTAAAATAATGTGCACGATGTGTAATGTCCCATTGTGCATTGATTGTTTCAAACCATACCATTCAAAAATAAATTTTTATGACTAGAAAATCATTAGTTTTCTTCACAAAATTACTCATTGAAGACTAATGGGACATATATGTCCCGGTCCTAAACCAGTGTTTAAAATTTTCCTAAAAATATAACATTTTAGTTTTAGCATTCTAGTGTGCCCTACTTATAGTTTATGCTACCAAAATTGTTCTCTTGTAAAAAAAAAAAACTCGTTGCGAAAGGGTTAATGTAATGTGCCTCATGACAAAATATTTAAAAAAAAAATTTCACCTGAAAGAAGTTAGTGTTTGACAGGTTTTACGATATTTGTACACATAATCAATTTTATACTTTCACAATAATATTCATTTTGAATTAAAACCTTTTTTTTTTTAATGCAATAATTTTAAAAATAAATTTTCTTCCATTAACTATTTCTCCTTTTTACACTATCACATCAGATTCTTAAATAAATACTATTTTTATCTGATCAGTTTGTAACCTAACTAATTACAAAAATTATCCAAATCAACGATTATTAAAATTGAACCAATTGCATAAACTCCAAAGATAGCTAAATGGAAGAATATGAAAAAATACAACTAACTTATTTTGCCTAAGGATCTGATAATTGTTTTGAAAACTTCCTAATCATCATTTTTCGAAGTTAAAATTCATTCACTGCAACAAGTAATAAAAATATATATAAGATATGTTACTGTTTTTATGCCACTTTCCAGATATGTTATTGTTTTTATGCAAACCAAACTTATACTCATGTTATTACAACTATATATTCCCATAAAATTAATCCAATCTGTTGATTAAACTAAATCAAAATGAGTTTTAAAAACATTATCTAGTCCTTTACAAGAATGAAAAGCATGACAGGATTATAGAATGAGTATGAATTTTAATAATTATACTAGCTTGATGTTTCGATTGCGTTGTTATGAGTAAGATCTCTTACAATTCCATCTGGAGCTTTAAGAAATAAATTTCATGAAATTCACAATCAATATAAAATAAATTACATACAGTAATTTATTTTTTAAAAAAAAACTCAGAAACTTAAATAAAAAGGACTGAACATTTATAATAAAACATTTTAGATTGCCTTAAAATGGCATATTAGTACTCCACAAACAGAGACGTCTTAACACTTCTTGAGGCCCTGGGCTATTATGAAAAAATAGGCCCCACCTGCGACCCTTTAATCTAATTTGGTGTACATACATGTGTAATTTAATAAATACAATCCATAGTAAAACGAGGTTTCAAGTGAATATTTGTTTTCAACCTTTTAAATTCGCAAAATCATTAATTTCAGAATCAGGTCTTCAAAATCAATGATTAATAATATTGCATTTTCAATACTCATCAAGATTAAATTATTCAAATGTGAATGAATCATATGATTTCTCAATTCATTTTTGACCAGTTTAAGTTTTGAAAAGGAACGCTCATCACTTGCGTTAATAATCATCATTGATAAGGAAATTCTCATTATTTCAATATTAGGAAACACTGAGAATAACCTTTCATTATACATGTATGTATAGAGTATTTTGATTCCAATTTCAGTCTCCCCATCCAATAACTGCTCTTCCTCTGCATTTGTAGAATTAGATTTTTTTTATTAACCTTTCATTTTTTTTATATTTTCTCTTTGCTTTTTGCCATCAATGAACATATATGACTTGAAATGATGGCATTCCAAGTTCAATTCCTCTCCATTAATGTCTTTATCATAAAATTTTGATATTTTCTCGCATTCTATTTTAATTTCTGTTTCATCAAAATTAGAAATATTTTTATAACATTCAAACATTTCAAAAGCTCCTCATATTTTTTCTACGTGTTTATATATTGCAAATTAGAGTCGATTATAAGTAAAAAAAGTTTCTATTTTAAATTTCTGCCTGCTGCTGTTTTCAAACGGTTGTGTCAGTATCTCTATTTCCTTCAAGGAAAGTTATCCTAACACTGTGTTATATTATATGCTTGTTAACACTTTGATACTCCTTTATAAAGGACACTTCCTTGCCTTTTGACTCATAATAGTGAAAAGAGTCTCTATTGGTTCTTACATATTTATATGTGTGTATCATTAACGATTTTGATAATTTTACACCTTTCGACAAATCCATATTTTTACTCTAGAGAAATAGAATTACTTTATCAATATGTGTCAAAATGTCATTCCAAAGGATAGTTAAAAAAAGTAGTTTCTATTTCATTCATCTTAATTTTAATTTTTTAGCAGAAATTCGAATAACTGCTGCCTGTAATTCATCATTAATTAAGCAATTCAGGCTCATGAAAATATTTAAAAATACTTGCAAAAAAATTTTTTTTTTTAAAAATCAAAAAACAGTGAAACATTTATTTTGGTTGGCTCTTCTGAATGCATTTTATTCCATGCAATTAAAAACAATACCCTAGGTATAAATAGAAAAGTACAAAACTCCATATGATTAACATTTCGCTCGAGATTTATTGGTGTCTTGTGGACAGAAGCCTTCAGGATTTTATATCAATACTAACAGGAGTACCCATTTTCCACAAGTTTTAAAATAAAATGATCCGTTATTAAAAAACAAATGACTATTTATAGCTAAGAATCCATTTTTAAACTGGTACAAAATGTTTCAGAAAAAATATGAATAATTTAGTAAATGATGGTTCTCCTTTCATTAATATTCTTAAAATAACTAAGAGATTTTTTTTTTAAATAACCCACACATTTTGGGGACGATTTATTTGAAAAAGAATAAAAGAATTGTTATTTTGCTCCTAAAAATAAATACACTTTTCTAAAAATCATTATGCCATATCTCACGTAATATGCAAATGCACATTTCGCTTTTTTTTCTTTTGTTCAAGGAGAAAACTCGCTCACTAGTTTGTAAATAAAATGGTGTATAAAATTAAAGTATATATAACAAATTTCAATTTTCTGCAAGAAAATCTGATTAAACATACACACGCATGTAGAACATTTCCAATTGGGGGGGAGGGTCTTATACACTAAAAATCTCTTATTTTGTACTGTGTTGGACGAAAACTTCTCCATTTTTGATATTTACTTTTAAAACAATAAATTATGGTAAAGGCATTTATTTACCTAATTATCAAATCATACTCTAAGATTCCTGTTATATGATTGTTTTTCTACATTTATATTACGTTACTACAATCTGTAGTAATATAATATATTTGTTTTATAAATGTTTTTTCTTATTTGCATTTCAATAATAAAAAAAAAGACAAGTCATTTGAATTTTCAAACAGGTAAAATAATGCTTTCCATATTAGAAGCAAATAAAAATATTTTTCTGAATTACAAAACAGATAAAAAAATTCTATAGAAAGAACATAGTGCATTCAAAATGAAGGAAGCACACACTGATGCATATTTATCATTATAAACATATTCTAAAGAGTCCATTGAAATATTTATATATAATTTTATAAACAGTTAAGAGATTATTTCATGTTGTTCAGATGGAGAGAGAGGAAATTTACAAAAAAAAGAGCAGAATTTTTTTAAAACTGGATGTTATTTTTATAGCAAATCAAATACAATTACATATTATTTTACTTTTTTTTTAATGCAATATAAATATTTGTATATTACCTTAAATCTCAAAGAAATACAATTCAAAAATAAAAACCCAATTACCTTTAGCTGTATCAAAAAAATTCAATTTAAAGGAAGGAATTGCCGATTTAAAACTATAGGCCACTTGTCTCTTTAAAAAAGTATGATTTCCTTCAGGGTAATCTCAACCCTCTTTTTATTAAGCCTTGAAGCCTATCATAAAATAGGGAATGTGTTTTTGCTACTTTTGTAGGGGGCTTAAATGTATATCTCTTGCCCATTCATAAGCAATCCTTAACTCATGTGTACAAATAAATAAAAGATTGTTAGAAGGAGTGTGTGTTATGTCTGTGACTGTCATTCCCACAGCAGCATTTTTATAAATAAATAGGACATATCTCGTTTTAGAAATAAAACTAATATTTTCCCTGATTCTCAGCAAATACTGTAAATAGAAATATTTAACATAGAAGTAACTGTATCATTCAGGTCATGTCCCAGAATAACATTTGACGTTTAAAATTATTCTGATCATAATCTAATTGAGGCCGAGTAGAAAACGAGACGGCCCTGTCAATGGTGAGGCCCTGGGCCCATGTCTTAAGACATCCCTGTCCACAAAGCTCTAAATGAAAGAGTACAAAAACATTTTACCACCTATTTTCTGGTAGATTTCCAGAAATTTTTTAAAAACTTCATTTTATTTTCATAAATTTAAATGCATCTAATTCCACAAATATGGAATTAGATGCATCTAAATTTATGAAAATCATATGAATGGCAATTAAAAAATTAATGTCATTTTCTTCACCAGCAAAAGTTCCAAATAGATTCCAGATGCAGATGCAACCTCTCCACTTGCAAAAAATAAAAAAATCTGAATATGCACTATTACCCTCAAACTGATGATGAGCACTTAACAAGAAATAGAGCAGGGAAAATTTTATGGGTGCCATGAATAACAGTCATACCTAAACAGAAAAGCAAAAGTTGCTATATATATATATATGTGTGTGTGTGTGTGTGGCAATTTATCTGAAACAAATGCTTGCATCACCAAGGGTGTGGGCTAAATTGTATTCCAACTGCCACTTTTCAATGCAAATTTAACAATAACAACATATTTAACTTAATTGGTTTGGAGAGATTCAACTTAAATTAATGTACTTATTTCTCAACAATTCAAAAATTCAAAAAAAAAAAAAAAATACAAAAATAATTTATTTTTTAATTTTTTAATTTTTGAAAACCTTACCTTCTCTTATTGCAGCCAAAAGATCACTACGACCATCATTGTGACCAGATAGTTTTGATTTTCCATCAAAATGTTCACTAAATTTACTGACACTTGATGTCTCACTAGCTGATTCTGATGTTATTGACACAACCTCTATATTTTGATGCTCTGAAATGCTGCCATTTTCTGCAATATCCAACACCAAATCTTCTAGTGGTGGTAAAGGAGGTGGTGGAGGAGGAGGGGCATTAGAAACTTGTACCTCAGGCTGGGTTGTGGCAATTTGAGTGATTATGGGAACTTTTACCTCTGCTTCAGCTGTTTGAGGTAATGGTGGAGGAGGCGGAAGATCTACTTCGTCCACAGTAATTTCACCTGTGGTCTTATCAGGACTTGTTTTATTACTACTGCTGCTACTACTTGCTGATATACTCTTTGGACTTATACTTTGTTTTTCCACTTCTGTAGATTCTTCTTTATCTTTAAGACTATTTGATGGAGAGGGTGTAGAAACCTTCGATTCTTGAGATTCTTTTCCAATAGTTGGAGATACTGGAGATTCAGTAGCAGTCACTACAGGAGGTGGTGGTGGAGGTGGTAAATTATCCCTTTGTGCATGATTGCGGTAGCGGCTTGTTCCACTAGATGGTGTTCCAACAGAAACAGTAGGTGTTGATGATCCACTAGAGCTACCAGAACTGATTGGTGGTGGTGCTGGAGGTGGTTGAGATGGTCTGAGCGAATTAATACGGTAAATGTTTCTTGTTGGTGTATCAGAAGGTGAAGTGACTTGTTTTTCAGGAGTAGCTGCAACATATGGAGGAGGTGGATAGTGTTGCTGAGGTGAAATAGGATGTTCAGTATATGCTGGTGGTGGTGGAGGATACTGAGGTTTCGTACCTTCAGCATATGGAACTTGCTGCCTATTAAAGTATGAAGAATGAAGTTCTAAGCTGTTAGGTCGAATAGCTTGAGCATCAGGTTGAATGTGGTTACCAAGCCTGGGAACGGCTCCTCCATATTGATAATAATTAATTGCTTCAACTTCTTTTGTTGTAACATTTTGTCTGTACTTTTCTTTGGATGTATGGGGTTGACGGCTTTTTCGATGCTTTTTACATTCTGGTCTAACTCTTTGATTTGCATTCTGAAATAAAAATAAGAAGATTTAACAAAATTGAATTCCATAATAAAATTATATATATATTAGTGATATTTGTAGGGAATATGTCCAGAGAGTGAGTGAATGAATACGAAGGTTATTGGCACAAGAGCCAAATGTGGCTATGTAGCGCCAAACAAGATTTAACTGTGGTCTAGACATGAGAAAATTGAAAAAAAGACAAAATTGATTGACAAGAAGGAGGGTTGAAAATAGAGATGGGTCGTAAGGACAATCCGGAGGTGCGTCCCCTGTGTTTACCAAAGACAATAAACCCTATGGGAAAGACAGATTACGAGGGTGCCTCAGGGTCATGATGCCCATACTTACATAAAGAAGGTAAGTCCCTGAGATCCCCTGATATAATCCCAAGGGGCAGGATGGCTGGCTATGCCCCCAGACGCTGGGTACCTATTTTAGTCACTTCTTACAACATGCATGAGCTACAGAGGGACTATTCTGTCATACCTGTTCACCACACGGGTTAGAGAAGATGTCCAAAGGATCTAGACCCTTAATATCAATTTTAACTGTTTCTTGAAAATATTTTCATAATTTTTCATTTAAAATACCAATAATTTTTTTACAAAATGTATTAATAATCTATTAAGATAATTGTAAAAAATGTTGAAAGAAATTAGAAGAAAAAGGTTATAATATATTATACATTCAGTAGTTTCAACAAATGGAATAGCCCTTTTTGTTTGTGTTTGGTTTTTGGGCTTTGATTTTCCAATACAATAAGGAAAAAAAACACCTCAAAATTTGCTTAAAGAGTATAATATTTTACCTCATACATGTAAAGATACGAATTTGCATTCCATGAAAATGTATTTCAGAAAACAGGCATTTAGGAAATGCAACATTAAAAATTTAAATCTACAAATTGGAACTGGTTTGAAAATAGCTTCTAGATTTTTACCACAGCACTACAATTTATTCTGTTTGATAAGGAACTAACCAGCATTAAATTCTCTAACAATGAATTAAGAGATGTCAAATAAAATTGTAATTAATAGGAAAATAACTAACAAGAAATTTGTGTTTTAATTAAGGAGGAAAAAAATGAATGATTGGTAGAAACAATTCTTGTAATTGAATTTGATGAAAGTCTTTCCAGAGCAGAACAATGCTGGTCAAATTCTGCAATATCTGGTGGAATTTTCAAAAAGATAAAGAAATCATTTTTAGTTCCTGTTCTTGATAGAGCAGCAGTGACTTTAATGAAGAAATTAAACAGGGAAGAATGAACTATTATAACTTTTAATCTGTTTATAAAAAGAAAAACCCTGAAAAAGTTGGCTTTGAATATAAAACTGTCATATGTAACATTGTTACATAGAGACCAGTGCTCACATGCAGCACATTAAAAGAATGTGGTGGTTAGTAAAATGGAGGAATGAAAAGCACAGAGGAATGGTCTAACACAATCTTTAGCCACATTTACATGGTACCAAAATCAATAAGCTAAAAGAAACAATTGTTTTTAAGTTATCTTTTAAGTCTACTGTAATGAAATTACCACCCAAAGGTTTCCGGAACTCAGCTAAAAAACTGATTTAAAAAAATCAGCATTTAAAATATGGCTGTACAAACACGTATGTATGCATTAAATAATTTTTTACTTTGTAAATTTTCATGCCACTTCTACAAAAAATTATCTAACTTTTCAAAATTGGTTGCAATATTACATAAATTCCAAAATAACAGCTTAAATATACTTTGTTGTTGTTGTTTTCATGTCCATGGACATCACAAAAAACACCAAGCACTATGAAGTAATATTAATATTAAATACCCCCAAAAGTATCCAAGACAGTGGCTGCCAGCTCTGGTGCCTCAGTGCCGTATAAGGTATCCTGTAGGGGGTGATAGAGTGGAATCAAGCCAAGTTTAAGTATTTATGGTACAACAGACCACCTCATATTATATATATGAAAAGATCCTCAAAGCTCCAGTTTGATACAGAAATCAGAAGGAATATCCAAATAGCAGACTCTTCCCTAGACTATCTTCCAGAACCAATCATTCCAAAAAAACCACTGGACAACACCAGGTTTTGCTTGAATCTATTACAACCGAGCACTAAAAAAGAAGACCCCAAGGTCCTCAAACAAAAAGGCCATGATACCATAATTTTGCTCTCAAAGGACAACATGGTAGTCGCCTACACTGATGGCTCCTCGGATAAATCCCTCAATAGAGGAGGTGCTGGAATCTATTTTGCCCACCCAGATGGAAGTATACACATACATAGAATCAATACTGGTACGATTGTGTCTGACTTCACCAAATATACTTAATATAATATTAACACAACAAACAAGGAGGGGAGCCAAATTTGAAAACAATATTTACTTTGGATATAGGTTTTGAAATTAAATTAAAAAAATAAAGCAATTATTAAGAATAATAAAAGAATTAAAACATAAGAAAAGAAAAAATTTTCTTTCTATATATAATTATGATTTTAAGACCTGTTTAATCCTACCTGTATTGAGGACATTATAAATGTTATGAAAATTATAATAAATGTAGAAAAAAAATAAAAGCCTTATTTAACTAGTTTTACAATATTATATTTTCATTAATGATGAAAGTTATCAACAATTTAAAGAAAGAAACACAAATAAAGGAGTATATATATATATATATATATATATATATTGTACTTACTGGATGATTAAGAAATATGTAATAAATCCAAACACAACTTTAATTTGCAATATATATTTATAACTTAGTATTGATATTAATAAAATGTATTATTTTTTTTTAAAATCCAATATTTCAAATAATAATCCAACTTTGAAATAAGCTCTTAAAAATACTTAGATTTAAGTATACTACTAATAGATTTCTTCTTCAAAATTATCAGAATTTTGTTTTTAAAATAAGTTCATTTAATAATAAATATTTACCTCCGGCATTTCTTTTGAATGAGAAACCTAAAAACAAAAATAACGAAAGATGCATTATTAAAAAATTCAAGTAAGACAGATTGAAATATTAAAACATTCAAATTCATAAAACTTTTCATACATAAAGCATTTAAATATTAAAAGATACGAGATACATTTTCATATTTTTCACAGTTACATTAATAAGTAATTGATAGTAATAAATATGTTTTATACTGTATACATTAATCCCCTTCCCAACTATACCACTGTATTAGAAAGTAAAGAAAATAAACAAGGCTCTCCTGCACATATTTTAATAATAATACAAAATATGCATTTACTATCTAATTTATACTATCCTATTTCAACAGTTTCATCTCAAAGTACTATCAAAAGGAAAAATTCCTGAAGAAATATACTACAGTAATATTCATAGCATTTTTTTTTATATTTTTCATTTTTTTCCCTTTTGGTTTCTAGCTTACACTTTAAAAATATATTTAGCTTACACTACTGTTGAAACTTCAAAGCATTCAACATGAAAAGAAAATAATTATAATGTCTTAATAGAACCGATTTTAATTTGGTAGTAAAAAGTATCTTTTAAAAGGTATGCATAATACACTTATATACTAAGTAACTACTTGAATACACTAATAAAAACATTAAAAAATTTTACATTCTTCAAAAAGGACAAAAATTTTTAAAATACATTTTGGGTCTTCATTTATCATCTTTGATTCTAAATTACAAAAATAAAGTCCAAAACTATTATGTGTATTAGAACTCCCTTAAATAGAAATATTGAAAAATTTTACATTCTTTGAATAGGACAATTTTTTTTAAAATACATTTTGGGTCTTCATTTATTACTTTTGATTCTAAATTACAAAAATAAAGCCAAAAACTTTTATGTGTATTAGAGCTCCCTTAAATTGGATTTTTTTTATCTTGGATCTCTGAATAATACAAATCAGTATGCATGATTTTTTTAAAAAAAAATAAGAAGCAATCTACGAATTTCTATATTGACGTCGTTTATTTGTTATGTTTATATATTTTGAAAAATTACTTGTTTTACTGAAATTTCTAGCAGCTATAAATGTATGAAAAAGATTTAAGACAGGTAAATTTTAGAAATATTCTGCGCAAAATTATCAAAGCTTTAACTACATCTCTTATCATCAGAGCCAAATAGCATATGGGACTTGCTACTTTTTTTTAAATGGAAAATGTAATGAAACTTAAAGTTTTATTATTCACAAAGTAGAATCTATATCTTCTGTTAACCCTCTGACTGCTCAATTTGTAGACTGAAATCGCTTCAAAAATTGTGTATTTTTCTGTTGCATTATGCCTTCAAATGCTGCAATTTAGTGGACAAAGAACGACATCTATTGTCCAAAATGTAAATTACATCTCTAATACTGTATACAATTTATTTCAGTGGTTAAACGGGGAAAAAGTGGGATGCACTTCTCAATAAAGGAAGAAAACACATGCCCGCGGAAATCGCGGGATGAGCAGCCAGAGGGTTAATATGATTCAAGCATTATTTCCTCAGTAAAGATGATTTTCTGCAAGTATATTTTATTTCATTTTTTAGTAAACCCAGATTTTGACTGGTCCTGATACCAATCAATCTAACTCAACAAGATTTTACTGTGTAATCAAAAGATCAATTTTTAGATGAACACTATTAATACATTTACTTTTTATTATATATATATTTATAGAATTAAAAGTAAAGCAAATATACAGTTACTTTTTTGCCACGATCATGCAACATTTTTTCAGTGTCTTTTAACATTTCTTGTTTCCAAAGATCAAAGAAGTAATTTGGATCAGTATAAAACTTTAAGCCATCTTTTCCATCTTCCCTGTAAGACAAATGTAAAAATTCAAATTAATGTAATTCATTAATTCTATCTTTTATTCAATGAAAGTTTCAAAAAAGTTTAAGTTAGTTTTATATATTAACAAAAAAAATTCACATAATTCTAATAACATGTAGTCTTTTCAAAAAGAATATATAAATAAAATAAAAAGTCTAAGAGTCTAAACTAAAGAGTCTATCTTCAGTTATAAAGAATCCAAAATTATGAAATTTTTTGATATATTAGACTTTTTGATTCAATTTTTAGTTTTTTAATAACACAAATATTAGAGCAATAAATAAAATAATGTATCCCTAAAAATGAAAATAAATTATTAAAATATGAAATGATAGAATGCAAAGTACATGGATAAATACATTACGAATATATAAAAATTATTTACCTATACGGATTTAGTTTATCTAATGGTGGAGGTTTATCACACATAAAATATGTTTCACGCATTGCTGCAGGCATGGATTCCCTAGATACAACTTGTTGCTCAAAAACTATTGAGCTCTTGAATGCTTTCCGCTTATGAATGTCTTGTAAAGATACTGAAAAAAGACAAATACAACTAAAATATTCACAGAAAAAATTCATTTTTAAATTTGCCTTGCCTCCCCACAACTAAGTTTTTAATTAATTAAATTAATTTTTGAAATATTAATGAAACACAATTCTCCCCCCCCTCCCCCCTCTTTCAACAAAGTTTAAATGCATTTAGATACAAAATGTTTTTGTCATTCAGTTACATGAAATTCTTTTAAAAGCTTCCATACCAAATATTAGTACATATATATAATGGAATGTTATACAATTGTGGAATTTAGACGAAGTGATACTAGTACAGTATTGAAGTTGAGATATAAAATTTCCAATTAATATAATTCAATAGAAAAAATAAAAGATGATTTATCTCTTGGTTAATGAATACAAATTTAATACACTGTAATTCTGATATTGTAATACAGCTTTTTTACAGAACTAATTAAATATTTCTTAAAAAAATTCCTTACATGTACACAGAGAAATAAATATGTGCAAAGATTATTGAATTACTTTAAATAAAGCAAATGTCTTATGTTAGTATTGATTTGTTTTTATTTAACCTTGCATTATACCTACATCAAGAACTATTGAAAAGAGAACATAAAATTGTGGTGATATCTTTCACATCTAATTAACCAACATGGTATAAAAGCACTTCAAGCCCACTTGAGTTTTAACAGCAAATGTTTCATTATTATATCAGACAGTTTGCAGCAGAATCATTAACTATTACGCTGCTATTCTACAGAACTATGCTAAAGGTAAGAAGTTCTTGCATATTAGAAGGGCACATTAGATGATCTATTATTTGATATGTCCATATTAACAAATGGAAGCAAATTGCTTTAAATTGCTCAAATATAACAACCATTCAATAAAAAGTTTCGCTGTGAACATTTTTAATACACACATGTACAAACCCTTCCAATCTAGATAAGTACAAACCAAAGCATTTCTTTCAAAACTAAGCATATTTAATGAAGTCCTGTACAAAAATATCCAGGCTCAGGTCAAGCAACATTCTTCTGCCTGCAGACTGAACTCTTACTTCAGTTTGAAAATTAATCTTTAGGGCTTCAAGTCCTCATGTTGGCAGGGTGTAAATGTAAAGAAAGGGGAGTCAACTTGAGTGTCAATCTCATTATCTGACAGTGGATCAAATCTTTGAGGCAAACTGGTATGTTCAAAAATAAGCAACAAGGAAACATTCAATAAATTCAATCTTCCTTTATATATATAAAAAAAAGGGTATTGTTAGAGGCTTTTTAAGGGTTGTAAAGAGGATGATGCAGTTATTCCCTATCCTAACTGCAAAATTTTAGTCACATGAAAAGGCAAGTACAGTTAAACAAGGCTCTTATTACCAGCAACAATTTTCACAAAGAAGTACAATAGCCTTTCTATCCTTTTAATACCCCCAGAGACAGCAGCGGCAAATTGCTTTCGTCACACATTGTTCAGAAACCTAAAGTGCATAATTTTATGATATTGCAAGTTCTCATAAATTCTGAAAACGGTCATAAGAGAAATATTCAACCTTGTAATCTCCTCACAAATCTTGATTCTTCTGTTCCACCATATCAGGACATTCATTTTGTCAATATTTCATCAGTAGAGAAATAGTATAAAGAACTTTATCAAAAACCCAATTCTTTCTTTGAAAGATATGTGCCATCCACCTTCTAATTGGCACTTTTTTTTATCGTTATTACACACAGCAACCAGTAGACAAATTATTTTCCTATTCACATTAAATAAGGTACTTCCCTGTTATAGCGACACAAGTCAAATTACGATTACACCAAGGTCATTGCCGAACTCGTGAAGTGTACTTGCGATACAACCTACATCTTGAAAATTATTTCTTGGTTGATTGGCGATTCATTGTCAGGTGCCATTATAACAGGGAAGTACTCTAAATTACATCATGCACTGCTTCTGGACACTAGCTGTATAATAAATATACAAAACTGTATTTTTTATCAATGGACCAAACCCAGCATTTTACAATGATTGAGTCATTTTCTCTCCTCCTGTGCACATGTACTTTCACATTTGTATATGAAATGTTTACAATTCCTTAATAGTTTAGATTAGGCTCATCAATAAAGGGCATAGTAATATAAATTTTTAAACATTTTTATGACACAAGGAAATATTGAATGAGATAGTATTTCATAAAATTCTATCAATTATAACTCAATTTCAGAAAATAATACTTCATTTGATTCATTTCTCAGTTTATAAATAAACTTTCCCAAGGATTATTAAAACACAAAATTTAAAATAAATTTCAGTCCAACGTGAGCAAAATCATGATCTACTAATTTTTTTTAAGAAAATGGATATTATATGTTGAACATTAAAATACATATTAATGATTTATTAAACTTTATAATGTAGTTGATAATTGCATAATATACTTTTGTTCATGAATGAAAGATAAACAAATACTAATTAACAAACAGAAAAATATACTTCACAAAATTTAAATTTCTACAGAATACAACACTCAGCGGTTTAAGAAAATGTTAGTTCACCATCAGAGGACAAGAAAATTGTTGTCCTTATTGCTTACATTACATCTGATAAAAATTAATAAATAAGTGAAAAGCAAAACAAAAAAACAAAACTACCTTCTTCTATAGTTGAATCCAACTGTGTTACTTTAACAGATAGTCGATCTATACGTCCTTGAAGAGAATTTGCTCTGGCTACTATGGAAGAAGATTCGCGAAATAAACTGCTAAATAGGTCCTCTGCATGTTTTGATAGGGAGGACAGCTGTCGAATTATATTAGCTAAAGTTCCATTGGTAACACATTCTAATTCATTTGGCACCTCAACTGCTAGTACTCCTTGATCGTCCAAAGGTAGTGTATTTCTGCAAACATGCACAGGCTCGATAACTCTTTGTAAGAATGGCATTATTCATAACAAGGGAGCCCTAAATTAAAATATACAATATAAAATTAATTTATTCTAAAATTAATATATAGGATAACAAAGAAGAAAAACTTATTTCTATTTAAAAAAAAGTATAACTTAATTAATAATAATTATGAAATTTCATTTCTGATAGATTATAAACCATAAATATACACAGGTTCTATTAAGATCACAGAAAAATAGTACAATTTATAGTTCAATGATAAACAAAATTAGTACTTCTCGTACAAAGAACACCAATTTCTAATTGGAAGCAATGAAAAATGCTTAAATCACTTCACAATTGACATATATGAAACAAAATAAAAGACTACAAGCAGGCAAAAAGTAAATACTGACAAAAACATACACTAGTAAATAATAAAAGTTACATTCATGTTAAAAATGTACATGTAATTTCTGAAACATTATTCCTCAATAATTATAAGCAATTCTATAATCATGAATTTTATTACTGTAATTATCATAATAATATAAAAGTAAAAGAAATAATGTGACTAGGAAAAACTAATTATACAGGTGTAATTACAAACATGCCAACATGTACTTTAAAAATTGTAGAATTATTCTCAACAGAAAAGATTAAGAATATATAAGTTTCTATTAATTTTAATACCCCTGACAACAGACATAAAAATATTTTAATACTGATTATAAACAAGATAATTTTTTTATCATTAGGGTATATAACAGAATCAATAAAATATAGAGAAAGAAAAATTTCCATTTTAGATTCATAAAACAAAATATTTGAGAACATATACATACAATCTGTACACAAAAGCTTTTCACTTAAATTAAAATGGAGAATTTAAATTTTTTTTATGCATTTATACATGTATTTCTTGTAGATGAGTGAAAGTTTTTAATAAATGAGATATGAGTTCCCTTTAACTCTTGAAATTTTAAAAATGGGAATTCAAAAACAAAAAAATAGAGTAAACAAAATTAATCAACTATTTGTCATTCGATAAATATACACAGGAATTGAAAATAAAATATAAATGAGTCTTATCTTGATTAAAGTGAAACAAGATGTAAAAAACAAAAATGAGAAAAATTTATTTTAGAATTTAAAAATACTGCGGCATTTCAAGAGAAATATAAAGCTAACAAGCTGATAAGCAATTTTTCTTTGTACCAACTAATATTATCAGATGATACAATGGTTAACAGAATATATAGTTCGATAAAACGAACTTTTGCAAGCGAATTAAAGTTTCCATCACTTTCTATGTAAAAATAAATTAGAAATTTGATCAATTTTTTTTTTTTTTTACAAATTTAAGCATGCAAAAAAATTGGAACCCACTGTAGGGATAACTTCTGTTTGTTTACAAACTTAACAAGACTCACTTCTTCCTATTTATTCTCCTTCGTGCCGCATTTCTCACTGACGATCTGGAGTTGAGGTAAGTACAGAGCGTTGCTGGAATTTGACCTAATTATTGATTGAGTATGAATTTCCGACAAAAGAAATTTAGAATATTCTGTTTAAGCATGATTGATTATGATTGCAAATCATGGGACTACGTTTGTGTTAAACAGCTCTTTTTTTTTTTAGCATCTAAAAGAAATTTGCCACTATAAATATTAAGAAATTAGAAGTTAAATTAAACTTAAATTAAAATTAGAACAATTAAATAGAAAATTTAGCTGTAGATTGCCTTAGCATAAAAAAAACTCAATAGAAACTGATTTTCAGATAATTCAAATATAGTAAAAATAAAATACTGGATGAAATGGAATCAAGATTAAGCACCCTTGAACAGTTTGATGAATTGTATTTCTTTTAGTTACTTCTAGAATGCAGATAAAAGTAAAAATGAAGTTTGAATTAGTTATTTAATTATTGATATTCTATGAAATTAAAAAACGTTGTATCTGAAATATACTTCAACTTTTCCGACGTCTTTCAAACAGTAAGGTTTGTTTACATTTTTGATTGATTGACTGATTGACTGAACTGGTTGCAGCTTGAGTTCTTGAGCAACACAGGCTATTATCCCCTTGAAAATATAATTTTTTAGTAATATCAATAATATTTTCTTATTGATGTAAATGGTAAGAATGTTGTATTTCTAATCTCATAACGACAGCTGTTAAAATGTAATATTATTCTTTACAGTTATCTATCATTCTTTAATTTATCGGTAATGCAAATGTAAATATTTTTAATGGATATCAATATTTGGATAAAGCATTAAGTATCCAGTAAAATAATGGTATCATTAACTTTGATAAAATTTAACATTAGTTCATTGAAAAATGTGTTTTGACAGCTACCTATAAAATATGATTCTCATGTTACGTAACATACTGTTGATAATCGGTACATTTGTTTGTCAGCAAGTTTCGCATTTATAGAATAGTTCATAGTGAATGTTTCTGTTTTTTAGAAAGTATGTTTACTTTTCATTCAGTTTTTTTTTTTTTTTTTTTTTGGTCTTTTGCGAAGGTGATCTGTATAAGAAAACTCATATTTTGCATAGGATTAATAGAAATTAAACTATACGTTTTTCCATTCAAGAACTTAAGTTAAATCTTGATTTTAAAAAAAAAAAACAACTTTTACCTAATATACAATCAATTTTGTTGCATAACTGATACATTTAAACAAATTTTGTTCTCATTTAAAATAAAGTGTTTGACTTTCAATAACATAGATTTAAAAATAATTTTCAAAATGATGGTTTACGAAATAAATTTTAATTTTATGTTTGAAATGAATAGGGGCTAAATTTTTGAATAATGCAAAATTTAACTATCATAAACATGCCTGTACAAATGTTATGCAAAATCTCATGAACACAGAATTTTAATTTAATTTAAATTTGTTAATCTGTCAATTATTACATGATTATGAAATCATTTTGAATATCTTCTGTGTCATAACATTTAATTGTGCTCTATTTAATAATTTTGCATGTTTTCTAAATATAAAATAATAGCTCTTGTAATTCAAATATTATAATTTTCTTACCATCAAAAAAATTATACTTCTGGAAAACTTTTAATATTTAATTACCTGACTAATTTCCTTTTGGTACTTTTCCATTTCGTCAGCACAATCGATAAAGTAACCAAAACCAATCAGAATATGTGTGTACTATGTGTTGTCGCGAATAAAGTCTGCTTTGCAAGATTTGCGCTGGCGAAATGGAAAAGTATCTTCATTTCTTATGACATATTCCTATTTTTAGTTATTCGTATGAAATTTATTAATGTGTATGAATGTGAATTATAGTTTCAGAAAACAATGAAAAGGCCTATAGTTATTCAAAATGAACAAGAAAGAAAAAAGTAAATTTTATAATAGTTATTTTTATATTTTCCTTTTATAGTAAAATTCTTTTTTAATTCTTAAAGAAAGCTTTTTTTAATATGGTGGATGCAATTATGCGTAAAAAGTATTTTTGTTGATTTATATATAGAAAATATTAAATTTAATGTTTAATAAAATATTTATCATGCTGGAATTAAGTAAAGTTCTAACTTTTATATCATGCTTTTTTTATATGAAATTTATATTTTTATTATTTGATGAACCAAATTAAGATACTATATGTTTATGAAGTTACTTGTACTCCTTAAACTGTTTAGCTCCTCATGTATGAGAATGATATGTTCAATAATAATAAAATTAAAAGGTAACTTAGCCCCTCTGACAGACTATTAAACAAGTAGGTTTAAATTATTAGAGAAGGAAATCTCACAAAATATTATTTTTGGGGAATATATCTTCATTATATAATATACATTCAATACTGTATTTATTTTGTTGACATTTATTGTAGTTAATGTGAGCACTTTATTATTAGCAAATCAAGTACCTTAATGAGTGCAAATGAGCCAAACATTATGATTCAATTAAAAATATTCTAATAACTTGTCATGTATTGACAGTTACTATTAACTTATATACAGAAAGGCTTTTTCGTGAAATAATTCATATTGTTGCATAATTTCTTCAGTTTTAGATTAAATGAAAACCCACACCAAATGCTATTGTTTCATATTAGTAAAAATTGTTTTATTCATTTAACTGTTACTCTTTTAATTCAATTTTACCATGAAAAATAGATTATTATTTTCTTTTATTTTAGTTTAAGGCAGGTATAACATGGAAAAATTGTATGTAATAATTTTTTTTCATTAATATCTTATCTAAAGAAATGAAAATGACAAATAAGACCGATTTCAGCATTACAATGTTGTCACCTTTACAATGCTATTTAAATATATGTGTATAATTATGATCTAAGGTATGCATAACTAAGTTTTTATGTGTATCTTTTGTAGGTCAGGTTGTTTTAAATGGAGCTGAAAACAACTCTGAAGCAAACAAAGAAAACTTATTTTCTAGATTTATATATTCTAATTTAACATCATCCTATAAACCATTTACACATGAATTAGAGAGATTTATTCCTTCTAGCATGTCAGACCAAGCATGCACTAAAAAACCTATATCTGTAAATATGTGTTCTCAAGAATCAGTTTGTAAGAAGGCAGATAATGAATTTACGAGTTTAATGCAAAGTGCAAACAAAAAACAAGTTTGTGACAAGATATTGATCTTGGATGAAACAAGTGATTTTCAGGAATCTCAGATAGAAAAGAAACTTAAGAAAAAACAGGAAAATCCAGTATTTACTTGTATGGTGTGCCAGACTGATTTAACACATTTAAATTTAGAAGAACGTTCTGTTCACATAAATGAGTAAGTTTTAATTTCTATTATTATACAGGTATCAAAACAAACTTTGCTGATTATTTTATTAAGAAAAAATATGATCATTTTATTAATATTCTTGTATTTCACATTTAATTGCTTACTAAAAAAAATTAATTAAAGTGAGTTTTTTCCCCCTTCATTGTATAATTACAATATTCACCATAGTGCATAATGTTGTGAAATTAAAAAGTTACATGCATAAAAGTTCAAGATCTGAATGCTTAAAATTAAATTGTTGTAGATGCATTGATGGACAGTCATCAGCTGTTATTTCCTCACAAGAAATTGGGACTGAAAATGTATTCATTTTGGACTGTCCATTATGTTTTAAGCACTTTCCTGCACCAGAGGTTGAGTTTATTTTTCTATTTTATTTATATATATTCTCTTAAAGTAAAATAAGTCAATTAAATCATCAAAATTAAATTTAAAAAACATGAAAAAAAATAAGGATTTTAATAATTTACTGTGTGGGAGGTTGATTATTAATATTCCTCACTATTTCATCAATCCAAACTGAAAAAAAAACTAATATATATATGTGTGTGTATAATATATATTTCATTTATATGAAGATAGGAATTGAATTTTTCCTTACAGTTTCTAAGATGTATGTATTATTAATAGTTCCATTCTTTAATGATATGGATACTTAAAAAACTTTTTTATCCTGGAAATGGAATCTTACGATGTATTTATTTATTTATTACTTTGCTTCTGCAAAGTTTTATTAAATTGAAACAAAGTTAAATATTGTCTGCTGTGCTTATTTAAAATAAGATCATCTTTTGTTCATTTTTGCTGCACTATTATTTGATTTTCCATCTTCAAATTGATTACACTTTTAACTATAAGTTATATACTATTATCTCTCTTGCTCTCACAGCTAACTTATCTGATAATTATGTAATACCTTGAACTTTTAAAATATATTTCAGATTTTCAGTAGAATTTCTGTACTGCATTTCTATCTACTTTTCCATTTAATTTATAATTTATATTTTTATTGCTTTTGATATCTTTCAGAAAATTGAAATTTGGTATTATAATTGTAAAATTAGACCTCTGTTTCTTTTGCCCTTATGAGATACAGCTTCGAATCTCATTTTCAAATCACTTTGGCAATTTGATATATCTTTTGCTTTTATTGTTTTACACGTGTCTTTTTTATTTTTAATGTCAAATTAGTCGTTTATGGTGAATAAGTAAATATCAAGGCAAGTTAATGTTTTTGTAATGGAAAATAAATGTGGAGTAATTATATTTGTTACTCACTACAGTAAATGCAACTTCCCTGATAGAGGCTTCTGTATTAAGAAAAGACAACTTATAGAGAAAACATTATTATTTTATTTGCTGGAAAAACAATTGATCAAAATTAATAAAATTACTATTACAAATGCTAAGTTTAGTATTATTTTCCTATAAAATGGACAAAAATGTGCTATACATTAATTTGACTTTTTTTTTTTTTTTTTTTTTCTTTTTTTCTGAATGGATTAATGAAAAAAAGAGAAACAATTAAAGGGTTAAGGCAAGAAAGTTATAACTTAAAAGGCTAATTTGTGATATACTGAAATTGAAATAAATATGCATGAGTAATACAAATTCTTTTAAAAAATGATCAAATTTCTTAAAAATAACAGAATTATAAGTTATATGCAAATTAAATAAAACAAAAATAAGTTGTAATTTATGAATTTTAGTGCATCATATATGCACAATTTTAACAGAAGTAACATAAATTACAAAAAAAGAAAAGGAAAAAAAAAAAAAAAAAAGAATGGAATGGGAAAAAATGAAATATTCTAAATACATATGTAGTTATTTCATGTAATTTCTCTGTTGATTTTTATTATCGTTGAAAGTTGGAATTTTCACAGTGTATGTGAATATTTAATATAGTAAACACAGTGTATGGGAATTATTTAATATAGTAAAAAAAATATTGTTCAATTTTCATTATGGCAGTAAAATAATCTGGTAAAGTCTTTAGTTTCATGTAATCCTCTTGTAGATATGCATTATTAACAAATCATTACTTATTGATAATTATTTATAATTTCTTGATGAAAATTTTGATTTTATTAGATTTTAGGTTATGCAAAAAGCAGATGAAGAATTTGTTTTTTTTAGTATTTGCTTTGAAAATCAAATAACTCACAATTAGAGTAATGAGTGTGAATATTAACAGATTCTATTTTTTAAGTTTTTTTTTTTTTTTTTTTTTTTTTTTTATAAAATGTATTATAACAAATGAATGTAAATATATATTAAGTGTTAACAAAAATGCTATACATTTTTAAAAAATTGGTCTGTATATTGCATTAAAAAAGTATGGAATAAATGTTGTAAAAAGGACCCATATTTATGTTTAAAGTTGTTTTCATCATGTAACAATGTATATTGTGTGTTATTATTGATGCAGAGAGATAATTTTTAGATATTTTTTTTTTTTTTTTTTTTTGTGAGAATGTTCTGTTATTGTAGGAACAGAAATTTTGGATTGTTCTTCATTATATATGTATATAAATGAGATGAAAAGTAAACGATATCTATGTTTAAATATTTATTTATTTATTCTTCAAAAAATATTGCTTTAAAATTATTTTAACATAAATATATATTATTATAATCATTTTTTGTGATATAATTCAAGTACTTCAGTCATCTGTAACATTTTTATTAATAAAATATTTTTTTGCTGTGAATTTTATTATTTTATATTTACTTAACTGTTCCACAGAATTAGATATGAATTTACAAAGATGTCATTCTAATTTTTTCAAATTCAAATGCATTAATTTTATTTGTGAAATCTTAGCTCTGTATTTTAAAAGATATTTCTTTGCAAACCTGCTTTAATTGTATTTTTGTATATGTTTGTATTCTTAAAAAATTTCAAACACTGTTTATAAAAATTTGTTGATAACCCTTATATTGCAGTTGAGATGTACTCATATAAAAAAATGTGGAAAATCTCGAGGACTCAGCACTCAAAGTGTAATCCAAGCAATCCATCTTCAAGAGAAACATGTTCTGGAACGAAGAGCCTTAGGACTTCCTTTAAATAATAAGTACAAATTTATTATGCATTTTGCTGCTTGTGTGATTATATTATTATCTCTATAAGAATATTTGCATTAAGGAAATTGTTCTCATTTTTTCATGTTTAATCATTTTCAAAAAAGTAAAAATTTTTACTCATTTTAAGATTTATTGATTTTTTTTTCAAGATTGAAAGAAGAATATCCCATTTGTTATTTCAGTCTTATAATAAAATGCTTTACTAAAATCTAAACATTAGCAACAATATTCAAATATAGATACAAAATTTCTTTAGTAATTTAATTGCATTTAGAGTTAATTAGTTAATTTACTATTTTTATGACTATTTTATATATGAAGACATAAAATAATCATCAAAAAGTTAGTAATTTTATCATCTTTAAAAAAGCAATGTTTTTCAAATAATTCTTTAATAATCCATTGTGGAAAAAAAAACAACTATCAAATGAAGTATTCGTTGCTAGGTAATATTTTTCAATGTCTTAATGTCTTGTATAAATTTCTTTTTAGGTCACTGAACCACATTTGTGTAACTATAATTATTTATATTGCATATAAATATATGTAATTTATTAAATTTTTTATTAGGTCCTTAAATTGAGAAAATGTATGATACATTTTTTTTATATTATTTCTTTTTTCAAAGGCCAGCAAAGCAACCTAAGAAACCTACCATGAAAAAATTTCTAATGAAACCAAAAAGGTAATAATTTTCTTTTAAATAGTTTTTAATAATTTGGAAATTAATTTAGCTAAAATATTTGTAAAAGTCTCAATATATTCAGAAAAAAACTTATTTTAATGTGAAAGTTTTTAAATTGTTTTATCTTCATTTCTTATTTGTCCTTGAAGTTCATGTTATTTAGTCTTTTAGTAATTTATGGAATAATTTTTTTAATTGTTAGTGGATTTGCTAATAAAAATTTTCTTATCATGGAGTGAATAACCTTTGATTAATGTATTTTAAGCTTTCTCTAAATTTATTTATAAGAATAACATGCATACTTTGTATAAAAATCAATTTATGCAGTACTTTTTAATTAAAAAGTTACAACTTTCTTTTAAATAGGAATTTGAAGTGTGCATGATAATTTTTTTTTTTTTATCATACTTGTAGTATTGGTATCATTCAATATTCAAAGAACTGAAATAAGTTTTGTTGTTTTTCATTTGGAATTCAAGAACACTCATGAATAACCATGAAACATATCTTTATCTTCTGTCTTTCTTGTCTGAAGCAATACTTTTTTCTTGTAGGAATATGATTTTAAAAAGTCTAATCAATTGTAGATCTAAATATTTTAAAATGGACTTTCCCCCATCAATTTTTATGTAAAAATTTAAGATATTGAATCTGAAAATGATTTTGAAAAATTTAAAATATTTTGAGATTTTTATTCTATATTTTTAAGTTTTATTGTAGTTTTTCCCCTTTAAAAGATTTTTTTTTTGGCAAAAATACTTGAAGCAGCTAAATTTGTTTGATATAGTTGTATAAATGGAGAATTGTATTGCACATCAAGAAAATTTTATATATAAGCTTTGATACATTCATATAGATAAAGATTGCTGTTTTTATCAGGTTTTGAGTTTTATAAGGGGGAAAAGGAAGAGGTGTTAATTAATGTTAAAGAAAAGGTGTTTTTATTTTTTTTAAAAAAAACTTTTCTTTATATATTTAGGTATAATGAGACTTTAGTTAGCTATAATATTTTTCACAATTTTAAATTTTGTAAGTTGAGTCTTAAAATTTTAGGAGTAAAAGCTTTCTTACAATTTTTGTTTTGAATGTCATTTTAAAAACATATTAGTTTTGAGGAAAAAAAATTTTTTTCAAAATCTTTCAATATAATTGTGTTTCATTCCAAAACCTGATCATATGATAGTTAGTTTGTCATGTTAGAAAGAAGGTTTTTGTTATGGAAGTTGTATTATTTCATTTATTATTTGATATAGAACTGGAATTTATTTTTACAGTGCATTGGAATCTGACATACATTTGGCAAAGGCTTTGTCATTATCTTTGAAAGAAAGAGAAGGTGGATCACAGACAAATTTTTCATCTATTTCTGGAGGTATACCAACTGCAGTTTTACAAGCACCTGCTGAATTTCAAAATCCTGGTCGATTTATACCAAAAAAGCATACTCAGTAAATTTCTATTCCTTTATACTAATATACATTTATTTTGCTATTAAAGTTACAATCTTGAATTCAGAGGAGTTCTGATTACTCATACATTACAATCATAGAATGTAAAAAATGGCTTGAAGGGGAAGGGATTATGTACAGCTTTAAAGTGACTTGTGGTTTGAATACCCTGATCATAAAGTATCTCTCTTCTAAATACATTATAAATATTCAAGGTAACATGCAATATTTTGTAAAAGAGGCAACTCTAAAGGATTTAATTCTATCAAACAATGATTGGAATTGTAGTTTCTTTAGTAATAAATCTGAATACAATTCTTTGAATTTTATTACCTGAGAATTGACCTATTACTCTATTATTGTAAATAACTAAATAAGTTTTGCAGTTGATAAGTATCGAATTTATTAAATCTAAACTGTAATTAAACTAATTAAATAATTTTTATCTCCTATTATTATCCATTCTTTGAGAGAAAAAAAAATTGAAATTATGTTGTCAGAACTTTCAATTTCAGCAATGGATACATTAAAGAAGTTTGAGAACATTTAATTTAATTTATTAAAAAAGAGTTTTTTTTTAAAAAAATTCTAAGTGATAACAGAATAAACAAATTGGTGTACTAATTCATTAAGGCTCCTAATTTCATATTTCTGCTGAATTCAAGGTTTATTTACAAAGCCAATAAACCTTATAGTTGAATTTTAAATAAATTAAAGGATTGATATTTAAAATATCATTCCAGTCTCCATATTTATTTTCTGAGCCAATTTTAAAATTTTTTGTTATGACTTATTTAATTTACATCATCCAACAGTATTTTATTACCTTTTAACATATCTTGTGTTTGGTACAATATTTCCCACAAGAATTCTGTGCCAGAAGTACACACAACCAATCAACCTTATAATATGATCTTGTATAAAACTTTAATCTACTGAGCGATCAATTTAAAAGAGTACCCGATGGTTTTTCTTATTACTCTTGGATCTGACAGATGTAACAAGTATTCTAACACTGAAGTATAATTGTTTAAACCTTGCTTAAATGTGGGAGACAATTTCCAAAATTGTTGGACTGTTACAATTTGATTTGTGAGGTAAAACAGAAATGGAGACTTCCAACGTTACTTAATCTTAACCTTGTGATAATATTATATTTTGAAAAATATAATTTAATTCAAATTTTTTACATTATCATTCATTACAGCAAATGTTGAAAATGTTCGCCACCAGTCTGAAAGCAAACTTGAACATGTTGAACCAAGTCTTTTGACACACTTTGCTATATTGTTGGTGTTATTGACAAGATTTCTTTCAATTCATCAATGTTTGGTGGATTTCTCTGGAAAACCCTATCTTTGAGATAACCCCACAAAAAAATCTAATTGGGTGAGGTCTGGTGACCTTGGTGGTCCGAGGCATATTGAAATTAAATGGTCATCAAAGAATTCCTTAAGCACTTTTATTGTTATGTTTGGCATGTGCGGAGTGGCTCCATCTTGCTAAAAACAGCAGTAATTTTCCTGTATCTCAAGTGAAGCAATAATAGTTTGAATTATATCTAGGTACACTTCGGAATTCATTAAAATCAAAGAATTAGTTCATGCAGACGATTTTGATTGTTGCCATACATAATTTTACGAAATGAGCTTTCAAAAAATAATAATGTTGAAAGAAGCTGACAATTTACTCAAATCACTGTACAGAATCGGATTAAAAATTACTATTGATGTTCAAGCAAATTTATGTTTAAAAAACGAGTCTTCACATTTAAAAAGTGAAAAAAACAATACCCGCACATTAAATGTATACACATTAAATAAGTAATGATGTTAAAAATCTTGCTACATATATTATAGATGTGGATAATGCAAAAAACAAACAGGTACTCTTTTAAATTGATCATCCTGTATGACCTAATTGATGCAAAATTGTGTTAGTATTTTTGAAATTGGAGTGACTTATTTCCTTTAGCTGTTCTTTTTTAAAAAATTCTTTTATTGATAACAGTTATAAATTGTAACTAAGACCATGTAAATTTTTTATTTTTATGAAATAACCCTTCTCAAGTATTTAAAAATTTTCAAAAAAAATTCAAATATTTTAATATGTTACACTTGTTAATGATGCATAATTTCATCTTTCATATAAATAGGAAACCTACTCCTGTTTTATTGTTGAGAACTGAAGAGGAAAGACAAAAGATTTTGTTGGAGAATGTAAATACAATCATTGCATCAGTGGTAAACAGATTACATTATTTTCTGTGTTCTATATATTATTCTTTAATAAAAGATATCCCTAAAATCATTTTATTAAACAAGTTTAATTCAGTCATAAAAATCCTTTTTTCAGTAAAATTCTCTATTGTTATAAATTATCTTTTCTACTTAGCAAAATCTAAAACAGCAAATGTTCCACTTTTTTATCTTCAATATATAATCATCCGCATCAATAATTAACTTTTGCTTTCTTTATGTACTTAAAATAAAAGATAAAGGTTGCAAATGTTTGCCGTTTATTTTTACAGAATTCATATAAGTACTTTTTATGGATCTGAAATTATGTTATGATTTTATATATATTATTTTATTTATTTGATTTGGTGAAAGCTTGAATTTAAACAAATTCTTATTTTTTTCTTCACCACAATTCAGTTCTATTTTAATCAGAAATAATTTAATTTTTAATAATTCATGAATTATGTTGTTTTATTAAATAGTATTTTCAGAATAGTAATTGTCTAATTTAATTTATTTCTTTACCATATTCTAGAGTGAACCAAAAAATGGCATTGAAATCTTTGATGAACAGAGTACTTATTCTCAGCAGGTTTGGAATTTTATTATTTTAATAACTCTTATATAAATCTTATTACATGTATTTTTTCAATGATAAATGTTTTCTATGTATGGAAATTAAATAATTTAAAATTTTAGTCTTTTTTTATTTCCTCAAAAAATTATGTTTTTTAATTTTTGTAAAAGATATATTTTCAATTTAAAAATAACAAAACTTCAAAGAAATCTTTAAATTTCTGTAATTTATTTTCAAAACTAAAAATAATTTTTTTTCTTAGATTCAGTATTATTTTTTTAATTATTGATGTTAATATTTTTATAGACAGCTTTTCTGTGGAATTTAAGTAAAAAAGCAGAAAGTAATAAAACATATTATGTGGAACAATTATTGGATTGGATTTCACCATCAGATGTTGAAGTTGGCAGTAAGCTGTGCTGCCTCTCACAGATACCAGGTCATCACATTTCTACTCAACATCCTTGTGATTACACATTCAGCTGTACTGAAAAAAGTGATGTAAGATAAAAAAAAAAAATTTACATAATTTAAAAATTAAGTTAAAAAGAAAACAATCTGAAAGAAATCAGCAATATAATTGAATGTGATATAAGTATTTGAAAACAGATATTATTTTTGATAATTATCTTAATGTGACTTGTTATTGTGCTTTTGAATTTAAATGGAAAAGGTTCTTAAACAAGATTTAATTATGTTTAAATCATGTTAACATATGATCTGAGGAACAGATATAACTCAAAGAATGTAAATTCTTGCATTGGAAAACTCTCCCCCCCTCCCCAATTATTATTATCATTATTGTTTCAAATAATTAAATATAAAAAGATTTATTTATTAAAATTTGAATTTTTCATATGTAGACTTATGAAATATATGTATGTAGCAAAAAAATAATATTAGTATATATTAATATAACATATTAACTGTTATCTAAAAAATAAAATTCAAACTTGGATAATAACTATCGGAATAATATAATTCTTAATAATCTTTATCTTAAAATTCATATGATTAATTAAGAACCAAATAATCTAAAAAAACATTTTAAAAGATTTTAATTTTACAAAAACTGTAGAAGAAAAGAATAAAAATGTTTATTAGAAAATGATTAAAATAAAGTTGTTTTAGAAGATAATCACACACACATACATATTAGATTAATATTTTCAGATATGTATAATTAATATTATGAATTTCAGGCTAACATTTCAATGGCAGAAAATAAATCACCTCCATCATTGCTAAATTCTCTTCAATCTCTAGTTGGTGATAGTTGGATGAGTGATGTTGATATATTTATCGATAAAGGAGTTATTGTCCCTGCTCACAAATTACTTTTAGCATTAAGGTATCCTGTTTTGAAGAATGTAAGTTATTTTTTACAAAAATTTTTTCGTAAAAAATGTTCTCTGTGACTTTTTAAAAATGCCAGATATTTTGATGTTTATCTTAGAATCTTAAGGAGCCCACTGTAAACGGACGTCATGCTCTGCATTGGGAAAATACATCACTTGATGCTGCTCTACTTTTTTTAAATTTTATCTATACTGGTTCAGCTGAATGGAGGGAAGACACAATTGATGAACTTCATAAATTGGCTTTGAGGTAACTTTTAAATTTCAATAGTGATTAAAAGTTATTACTTTGAAATTACATTGTTAGTGTTATTTGTTTTGATCATAGCTAGTGATCCCTCCAAAAAAGTTTATATTTCAAAACATGTATCTCCTTTTTTAATTCTTTTCACTTTTCTATTCTCAGTTTGCAGTAAGTTACATATCTTAATAATAAAATAAAGTTCTGTAATATTGTATCTTTTAAAAAATATTTCTAAACACTTTTAAAGTTCAGTAGTAAAAATTAAAACTTTTCATTATTATGGTTTGTATTCGAGGGACGACTGATAAGTTTCTAGCCTGATAAAAAAAATATTTTTTGTCTTTATTTTTCAACATTATCCCCACAAAAGGCCCTTTTTCATGTCAGTGCTGTAATTTAATAATGCCATTTTTATAAAACAATTTGTTGAGCATCTAAAACTATCCATTTACAGCATCAATAACTTCCTTGTTGCTCACAAATCTTTGTCCACAAAGCTATTTTTTTGAGGTTAGGAAATTGTTGGTTGTCGCTAATTCCTAAAACTGGCAAATAGGGCTGATGAAAAATTAATATGAAATTTAGTTCATGAATGTTAGCCATTCCCATGATTCAAGAATGTCCTGGAGCATTCTCATGGTGAAACAATATTTTTTTCATTAGATGTGGCTGCTTTATCTTCAGCTCATCTGCAATAAGTTTGCGTAATATTCACCATTGATGATTTTTTTTCCTTTTCAAGATAATCAATGAATAGATTTTTTTTTCATTCGAGAAAACAGATGCCATAACCTTGTGGGCCGACAAAGCATTTTTGAAGCAAACATAAAATCCACCTTGTGCAGAATTTCTGCATGCCCAAATTGTCATTTAATATTGTTTATATGTTCTTTTGATATTTTAATGATAATGATTTTAATGATAATTTTATTTATGATCTTGTGGGATAATTTAACAGATCTTTTCTATAATTTCCAGAATTGTTACCTTGACAGGAAGTCCAGAGTGAAATTCATCTTAAGTACTCATACAATTTTTTTTTTATATTTGTAAGCCTATGGTTTTATTGTTGAATATAACGAGGAAAAGTCATTTAGTGTTAAGTCTGTTTCTTGTTAGATCTGAAATGGCTTCAAACAAGTATTTTATTATGGTTCGTTTTTCCAATTCAGCCTCTTTCATGGAATCTAGTTCTACACGTCTTACTCAAAATGCTGTCAAATGTATATTAACCAAGTAATCATCCTGAAATTTGATATATGAACTAATAAAGGATAACACTACAGACTGCCCATGAGATATTAAATTACTAGTGCCATCTCTAGGTCAGGCTGCAGAAATTTATCAGCCCACCCTTGTATGTATAGATTTTTTAATGCACTTGTGACTATTTAATATTTTTTGACAAAAGCATATTTTAATACTGTTGAAGGCTTTGGTGTTGTATTTTATTCACTACGTCAGTAGCATGATGGTTAGATCACAAGCTTCATGACCAGTAGATTTTGAGTTTGTATACTTCTTCCATCAATGCACATATAGCTGTGTGCATTATGTCATATGTTTATTACGTTTGTTGTGATTAGGTGATTTATCATCATATTTGGCTCAACAGCCCAGGGTGGGCTAAGGCCTCCTTTTAAAGATTCCTTCAAGATAACATGCCTTCTGCTTTAAGCTGCCAGTTCCTTTCTCCAATCACCTTAAAATCTGATTCAACTGATTCAAGCCACTGTAGTTTTGGTCTTCCTCTTTTCTAACTACTCTGCTGGTCATTATAATTGCAACACTATGAAAGAAAGCAAATACAAAAAAGGTATTTATTGTACATAAGCAGTGAGGCATGGCAACAAAAGGATTAAATTTGCAAGCAGTTTGGGGGGTTACAGTGGTACAAAATTAGTAGAAACAGCTGCAACCCCTGGCAACTAAAACAGATCTCACCCTGTTAGGCATGGGGTCGAACTGGATTTGGATGACAGAAACAGGCAACTAATTCCATGCTGCTTCAAGTCTGTGCACACTTCATCAATGGTATTAGCTGGAGAGGGTGGGCAGGTCAGTCTCTCACCAACCCATGACTAAATGTTTTCATTGGTTGGTAGATCTGGAGACCGTGCAGGCCATGAAGGTAGGAAGGAAGGGTCAAAAGTAGAAAAACATTTAATCTACACAGTCAGCATCAAGATATAGTTAACTGTTGGATTGAATAATTGGTTCCATATGCAAAACCCATAAGGTCAAAACCCATATAGTCCTCAGGTGAGAATAAGATGCAAAAAAATAGATGCAAAATTTCCAGTCTTATAGTTTGAATGAAGGAACTCAAAATGAACTCAGGCCAATTTTACTCAATGTATTAAGAATGTTAGATATTGAAGAATTATACATTGAAGAAACTATTGTAGAGGAAAAAAAAAATTGTGAATGTAACTATTTTACCAAATGATGACAAAGATGTTAATGGATTAATAAGGTATCTTCTTTTTTAAGTCAACTAATAATCCAAATTTTCACAAAAAAAAAAAATCTGTTCCTGTAATAGCTTTTAGGACATTTGCTACTATGAAAGACCAAATTAGTTGGTAGGGATGTCAAAGTTTGCTATCATATCATGAATAAACATGTAAGGAAGATCTTAAATTATTAATGTATTTGAGCAATTATTGTCAATATGATGTCATCCCTCCTATCTGACAGAGAGGCACCAAAATGATGCATCTGACAGTGAAGTTTTGCATTTGCATTCAATGCATTTCTGTTATGTCATACTTTGTTGATTTTTTATAATTGGCTACCTATTTTTAATTGTTGATTTGACTGGGCAGAATACGGATTTCAGATGTGTATAAAATGCAGGCATCACTTCACTGGTATTAGGCATCACTTCTCTGAAATTAATGTCCTAATACTACACCATTATGGTTTTAGAGAACAATTATCTATACTTGTCACTTTCTACATGGATTTCCAAATCAATCACTTTGGTCTTCAAAAAAAAAGAACATACAATAGATGCTTCCTTCTTGGATGTTACAAAAGCCTTTAACAGAATTTGAATTTATTGATGGGTTACTTTAAATTTATAAAATATTCTTTTTCTTTTAAATGACTCAAACTCCTTTCTTCATTTTTTACAAAATGCTTATTTTAGGTTCAAGTTAACCATGCCCTCTCTGCTCTTAAGCCAATCAGAGTGAGTGTCTCTGATTGGTCCTTGTCTTTTCTGTGTATTTGGAAATATCCTCCAACATTCAAATGCTATGCTTGGTTTGTTCACCAATGGCACAGCAGTCCTTGCACTTTACAATACTCAAAATGAATCTTTTAGTGAATAAAAAATTGTTTGTAAAGCACTTACAATACACCAAAAAGAAATAATTGAAACTTATCTTAACCCCTGGAAATTTAAAGTTAATGTAGATAAAACTGAATGCAATGCTATTCACTAGTAAATGTAAAGTTCTTCCCCTAATTAAATTCTTAAAACTGATGTCCCATGGTTTCAGAAAACAAAATATCTCAATTTAATTCTAGATCAACACTGAACTTGAAAACATCACTTCTTTCACTCATGGGACAAATTCTGTATGGTTCAATGTAAAATTTACTCCTTAATAAAACAGAACTCTAAAATGAATACAGAACTCAACTTTTCTACATTTCCATAATTCGTTCTATTTTAACTTTTTAACCAGTTTGCAGATATGCTGCAGATTTTAACTTTAACTTTCTCAAATTCACACAAAATGGCACAATTAGAATGATTTGCAATGCTAAATGGTATATGAGCCTCTTAAGAGATCTTTAAAGCCATCCACGTTGCAGACTTCAAAGATTACATTAAAAACCTAATAAAAAAATTCACCAACTCTAGAAAGTATTAACAATATTAACCTACAATCTCTTGAAAAATACAGTATAATCCCATCTATCAAAAAACAGAAGAATCTTCACCAATTCTCCCAGATTGCCTTATCTTTTTCCTTGTTATATTTCTGTTTCTAACTTTTCCATTCCTATTACATCTTCTATCCCAATTACACTTGCCTCCATTTCTGAGCAAAAACTAATACGATAGTAAGACATCCGGCTTCAATGCATTAGTCATAGATTCAATCCTCCAAATTTTCTTCTCTGCAAAATATAAGTTTGAACCACCAATAAATCTGAGTTAGCCACTTTTTACCAAGAAATTATTGCCTTTAAATTTTGTAATCCCTGCAATCATGTTAATTTCAACCCTTTGTCATTTGTCATCATAGCAGTAGCTGATAGTTTGCTTTGCAAAATGGATGCTCAAACTCGTCACCGAAGGCAAAGGGATCACTTTTCATTATCTTTCTTGTCAGTTGCATAACTAACAGGTTTCTCTATGTAAGATGTTTTTTTTTAAACAGGTAAAACCTGGATCAACAATTGTATATTTTTGCTAATTAGCCAATAATGAACTGTAAGATAAATGAATAAGTAATTTTTATTTTAAACAAAGTTTAATTTTATAGATTGCTATTTATTTTACTCTATTTTAAGTTAAGTTGTGGCTTATTTCATCATCTTTGACCACTGTAGGCCCATCAAAGATTTAATTTTAGTGCTTTGCTGTTAAAATTTTGAATTTCTGAACTATTGGCAGCAATCAAAATAAAATATTTTGTTATTCATTTGCTTACTTGAAGGAATTACAGATACATCAGCTCCAATATTGATTAAATTGGCTTGCTGGTTGATTTATCAAATATACGTGACAAATTTTCTTGCCAATATCGTCAGATCTATCAAGCAATTGGCATATTGATTTCCAAGATTTTTCTTTTTTATACTAGAATGGTTGTATGCAGATTTTTGCATTCCCCCACATTTAAAATGATACCAATAAAATTTTTATTGAGCTTAATTGGATCTAGTTTATGTACTACTTTCTTTTGATCTAGTACTTTAAATTTTTTATAAATGCAGCTATATCTGCTTTCAATGCTTTTAATTTTCTTTGGTCAGTTCATGATGGTGATTTTGGCAATAAAGCAACTTTCATTACTGGGCATATTTCTGACATACTGTGAAAGGAAATAGTTTTATCAGGCATTTCTATAATGTTATTATGAGACACTTTGCTTGTTAATAAAATGGCTAACTTCTATTGTGGAAGTCATTGATGCCTTAAAAATGTTATAACTTCCTCATAAATATTATTTCCTGACAAGCTTTTCATTTTCTGTAAAATATCGGATGGGCATTTGTCACTAAGTTCAATATCGGTCAACAATTTTTTAATCTTAACTCTTCTGTATTGCTAAATCTGTTTAACAATGGTTGTTTTTACAGATTTATCATTTTGAGGAGGATTTGGTATTATATTAACATAATTAAAACATTTTTGTCTAATGCAACCATGACAATATAATATTTTTATGTGCCTTGAAAATACTGCCAATAGCAAATATCACTTCAAGAACCATAATTTTAGCTTGTTTTGCCAAAAAAAGTAATGGCTTAACCACTACTCATTTGATATCTGTATTTGAATTATTGAGATTTTTTGCAGTAGAATTATCCTCCTTTTTATCCATTTTAAATAAAAATATTAATTGTAAAATTTTTATTGCTTAAACATACCTCAATTTTTTATTATTGCAACCGCATTCAGTAACAATGAAGCCTTCTGAGATCACAAAATATAGGCATGTGCTATGTGTTTGACATGTGACCACTGTAGTCTAGTGGTCATGGTCGTAGACTAGCAGCCATTGTTGTTTTTGAGTTGTGGTTTCAAGCTCTGATGTCACTAAAGACCACCATGTAGCAGGCTGCTGCATATTAAATCTGGTCGAGGTCCCAAGTCCTCCTGTTGGCACGGTAGGGAAGTTTGGAGAGATAGGTGCTGGCTCAAGGGTCATCCTCAACACTTTTCTGAGGTTCAAAAGTATGAGATCCATTGCCAATAGCCATTGTATTGCTTCTCAGTGCAACATTAATAAAGAATCACATATGTTTGGTACATTTGTTATGATTAGGAGATTTATATAAATGCTAGGTTGGATCCTACATATTTAGCAGGCTGCTTGGCTATTAAAATAGTTTTGAGAGACAAATTGCCAAACAGGTAACCTTTCTTCTATCTACCTCATCTCCTTTTCTGGTAGTGGCCACAGTAGTCTAGTGGTCATGGTTTTGGATTCGTGGCCGGCGGTTTCGGTTCAGTCTTTGGCCTCTAAAGACACACCATATAACCAGGGCTGATGCACGTTAACTCTGTTGGGACTCAAAATCCTCCCGTTGGCATGGTGTGAAAGTTAGGAGAGGGGTGTGCTGGCTCAAATGTCGCTCTCATCACTTGACGGAGGTTCAAAATTATGAGGTCCATCGCCAATAGCCCTCGTGTTGCTTCTAGTGTGACGTTTATTAAAAACTAAACTGAACTCCTCTTCTGGTAACCCTACATTTGCTGCCATTTTGGCTTGGTTAGAGAAAGCATGCCAAACAACACATAAAACTAGAATTTTATCAAATATTAGATTTATTTACAAATGCTATAATATAGATGAAGAAATTATTTACAGGAAGACATATTTACATGTGCAGTTATCATATATCTATGGCAGATTGAAGGAATGCAGAATTAAAAAAAACTAAGTAGTGGAATCATAAAGTTGAGTAATTTCAATCATTACACTTATAAACCTTGTAATGCTGAAACCTTGATATGCTACCACAAATATTATGAATCATTCTGTATGTTAAATTCTTCATGTCTCAAAGTTCTTGCTGAATGTTGTATGTAAGTTAAGCGGCTTAAGTACTGGTTCAGAATGCACCCTCATCATAACTATATTTTAAGATTTAGAATTTTATAATCAATTCTAGTATACAGTTATAATATGGTAACTTAAAAATGATGATATTGTTAATATCTATTTTGTTGTATTAGCTTATAGCTGTAGCACTGAACATTGAACTTCTGATATTCTTCATCATCTTTGAACTATTTCTGATGCCTTTCTTTTATAATTATTAAGTTAACAGTTGCCTTAATTATTATTTTTTTTGTAAATGTTCCCATTTCCAAATGGCTTGTATATTGTGTGTGACTTATCACTTCCATAATTTTATTGGCCAAATCCCAATCTTAATGTTTTTATCAAAAGAATTTTAAATTTAATTTGTCAGCTTTTCTTAAGTAGTCTAGTCGGATAAAATATCTTCTAATTGGAGCTGTCACTTAAAAAAATATTTTGTTTTAGGTATGAAGTATCTGATTTGCTAAATATATTGAACAGTAATGAGGAAGCTTTAGAAGTGTTGACCAATGGTATGACTCAAATTACTCCTACATCGTCTTTTACGGATGTTGAAATCTCCAATAAAGGTAACAAAATCAATTATAGGTAGAGAGTTGAACAAAACTAAATAGTGAAGTTTAATCTTTTTTTAAATCAATTATATTTTCATCATCTCGTAATCTAACATGAACCAATGTATTTTGTTTAGTTTGTGAAAAAATATTTAAATCTTATTTAATAAAAATATTTAATCTGGTTTTTTTTTTAATCTCAGATATCATATTATTAGATCATTTGTATATGTATTTAAATATTTTCCAAAATTCTTTATACCACTTTAGTTTTACCTAACTATAAAACAAAATCTATAAAAAATTTTAAAATATTTTTTTTTGAACCTTACATAAGTTTCAGTAATTTATAGTTCTTTTAGTACAAATAATTTTTAGTTGAACATTAAGTTTTAATTCTAACTTTCTTGATCAACATTTTTAATTATAACTTTCAATTGCTAATGATACGAAATTGCAAAATTTGTATGTTTAAATAGATCTTTGGAATAATTTAATTATTTATGATGGAAAAAATGTGGCCATCAAGTTAAAAAATTAATTTTTATTAATACACTGTTCCAAAACTTATTAACTTTTTATTTTATTTTTTAAATATTATTTTAATTAAATTGACCTTTTTGAAAAGATGATCATATCCATTTTCTCAAAAATTCACTTTTGGGTGGTTTTGTAACCTATTCAGATTCAATTCACATATTCCATATATAAAGGGGATATATTTCATCCATTAAAAGGTTTCTTAATAGATCTCATTCCAGCATTCATTTCCAAATGGGTATTTCATAGAAGGCAGCTCTAATTTCCCTGCACGCTTTTGTACCTCTTTTAGCCTCATTGTACTCAGATATGAGGCATCTGGAAGCTCAATTACTATATACCAGACTGTAGCAAAGACTTTTACAATGAAAAAAAAAATTAATTAATGGTCTACAACTACAAAAGATGAAGCACCTTGAAGACAGCTTTTTTCCTCGCTTTTCGTACCTATTATTCATAAATCCAATATCTAGTAAAGTTTTGTTGTGATATTTTTTTTTAAATCATGGGTTTCAGAAAACAATGTCTTTGTATGTTAAAGTGGATTGGATCTTTATTAAACCCTATTTTCATAATATTGAAAAAGTGTAATCTTATAAGAAAAATATTTTTCTTGGGCATTCTGTAGTACCGTAAATAATTATGTTGGAATTTTTACATCTTGTGTAATCCCTTTTAATGATAGAAAATACTGATATAAGTTTACTGGAAATATTAGGGAAAGAAATTGTGTTTTACTTTTTCTGTAAAATTTGTGAAAGTGGAGATGTCTCTTTTCAAACAGACCAATTCAATTACAAGTAAAAAAAGAATTTATTATTAAAAAATAAATAAGTAATTATCAAAAGATGAATCAGAATTTGATTGCATTTGAATAAAATTAATAAATTGCCTATTTTATTTCTACATGTGTATCTTTAAAATTTAACAAAATTAGTTTGATAATGTCTGGCAGAAATTACTAAGATTGTATTAAAATTTTTGAGGATATACATGATTAAATATCAGAACTTTTTTTAAAATTTCATAGTGTGAAAGCTTTCTAACAATTGTATGAACAATGAAATATTTATATCATTATTCATGTGTCTATTATTACATTTCATCAATATAAGATGTACTAGTATGAACCAAAATAAAAATTTATATACATATTGCAACTCTCATATTTTTGCAGTATTTATGTCGTGGTTTTGATTAAATATTTTTGATTAATATAATGCAATTGTGATTTTAATATAATGCTATCAACATTTTTTTCTTTCTTTTGTTACATTTTTACCATGTTATCAAAACATTTTATTGCACTAAGCATTTAAAAAGTAATTTGTATATGTAAATCACTTGCTTGCAAAGCAGTAAAATATTCCTTTTTAATCTTGTTGTGAATAGCAATAGATAATACATTAATGATATGTATTGCGTAATAAATATCTCTAAAATTATACTCATTTATATATATGTGTGTGTCTGTGTGTTTATATATGTATATATATATATATATGTATGTATATATATATTACTACATTTTGACAAACAAGGAACATAACAAACCAAACATTTGTAAACAAAAATTTGTAAAATTCTTACAAAGAATTCTCTTCTCATTATTTACAAAGATGTATAAATATATAATGTTTTATCTATTTTTATTAAGAAAAAATTGAAACACATATTCATTAATTTCTTAGTTAAATTTTTTTTTATCATTTATGTCCCATGTATCTTTTTGAGAAATTTAAGTTTCTTCATAAAAAAAAAACACTTGAATGGGTATATTTGTTTACTCTATTATTATTATTGTGCTTGATCTTGTATTAAATGCTAAATAAATAAATTGTAAGATATATGTACGCATTTAGGACACTAATACCTGATCAGAACTCTCAGAGAAATAATTCTATATTTTATATTAAGCTTAATGCAATTTCAATTATGTGATTTTTATTAAATAATTTCCATATTTTTTTACTAAAGTTACCTGTATATGATTTATTTTGTTGCATATATTATGCTCCATCCAAATTTTCCAATTAAAAAGGAAACTCTTTTTGAAATGTGTTTTCCCTGTGATGAGTATATTTTTTATATTTATATTTTCAGAAATGAATCAAGTACAAAATTTTGTAAAGAATAATCAGATTCTTTTAAGAAATGATGCACTCAACATTGAAGATTTATCAAGTCAAAGAAGTAATAAAATAGACAGCAGTTTTGTTCCTGGTCCAGTTGATGGGATTTATATTCAGGAAACTAATGTTGCAAATATTAAACCAAATAATTCTTCTGAAAATGCAGATGTTTGTATTTTAAATGAGGACAAAGATATACATATTGTAAAGAAAAATCGCAAATTTGGATCAAACTTTGATGCTAGTAACACAGACAGCAATTCTTCTAATGATTCATGTAAAATTTTAAAAAGTAATATATCTTCAGAATTTCAAAAATCATTTGATACTTTTCAAGAAGAAGAAATTAAAGCAGTATCTCCTGTAAAACTTAGTATATTAAATAATGAAGTTTATGAGTGTATGAATGCTGCAGCAATGTCATCCCCTTCAAAAACTTTACAGGAAAATATTGATTTTGCTAATTCATCCTCTCATTCATTTGAAAGAACAATCTATTTAAAAAATGTATCACCATACAGAAAAGCTCAATATACTCCTACGAAAAATATATTTGAAGAAAATATCTCTCCTGTAACAACCCCTTCCTCTATGTTAAGAAATTTATGCATGAAAAATGAGATTTCTCCAAAAAATCAATCTGATCTAAAATTTGAATCTTTTGAAAATAGATGTAATTTTTCTCGGAATTTAAAAAATGATATGTGTGTTAGCAACTTAGATGAAGCTGTAATTGTACTAGATAATGAACAAAATAATTCTAAAGTAGAACAAAATCTGGTTGATAAAAACATACATAGAATATTTTCTCCGAGAAAAGTTTCTCCAGGGAAAAATTCTAAAATACCATATACTTCATCTTATAATGATTGCGGTAGTTGTACTGCAGATTTAAATTCCAATTTGCAGTCTATCCAATATGGAAACACACAATGGAAAGGAAAAGAATTGAATTCACCTAAAGATACAAGAATATGTGATAAAAAAGAGTTGCAAATTTTGTCTGAAGTGCATTCACTTGAAGCTTTATCAAAACCAAATTATCATAGTAAAAACTTGAATAGTAAAAAAAATATTGAAAACAGTCTGAATGAGGATATTTATGAGATAAATATTGTTTCATCACCAGAAATTCTTGTTTGTGATTCTGATAATGAGGCAGATCCATTATTAGAGAGAAATTCTTTTAAAGACTGTAAGATTTCCAATGAAAACCAATGTAATTCTGATGCATTGGAGTTTATCTTAGGTAAAAATTATTTTAAGGAACATGATAAATTATCAGAAAAAGAAATTGGTCCATTTACAAGTATTGATAAAAGCAACCATTCAAGTATGACAGAAAAAATTAATTTACATGAAATTATTTGTTATGAATCAGATTCAATTATTAGAAAAGATAAAACAATTGAATCAAAATTAATATGTACAGAGAATAATATTAATGTAAATGTTGCTAAATCAGATTGTTATCAACATGAAAGTGCTATACAGGAACATAAATTTACTCCTCCTGAAACTTACAAAGATTATTGCAAAAATGAAATGGATCGTAATTCTCCTGTAGTTTTTGATGTAATAGAGTGTCACTCAGATTCTAATGATGATGAGATTGTGAGTAAAAAATTCAAGTCTTTAAATAATGCAAAGAAAATTGTTTTAGAAGATGATGTTTTAAATGATGATAGCATGGATGACATTCCTCTTCTTGAGCGTATTCAGAATAATAAACTGAAAACAAGCGCTTCTGTAAGTTTTATCACATTTATGTATTTAAATATAACTATAATTAATGAAAAAATTTCAAATTTAGTTTGAAAAAAATTATGAGTAACATCCAGTTGTAACTAGAAATCAAGTATCACGCTGAAAATCCTTTCAATTTTAAATGCAATATCGAATAATTTTTGACCAATTATTATTAATTTTCATTTCTGTAAAATTGAGTTAATAATTTTAATTACTTTGTTTTATTAGATAATTAGAAAATATACATTCATTTAATGTAATAAATACAATTTTTGTGTTATAAATTAAATTTTTTTTATTAGGTTACCTAATTTTTCTTATCAGTATTAAAATAAAATAATTCAAATATTCTAGTTAAGGTATTATTGGATTATATTATTTCTTTACATTTTTAGATATTGAATGTTTTGATAATTTGTGGGTAATATAATTATATATTGCGATATGTTTTTATACTTTGAAATATATATGTATTTTTTAATATGTATATTTTCCTATTCTACATATTATTTTAAGTAAAATCTTTTTTAAACTATTAACATTGAATACCAAGTAATTATCGAAATATCCTCTTATATTTCATCCCTTTAATTTTTTGCAATGTAGTATGCACAGTGATTTTTCAGAATTATGTTCAAATTCATTAATATGTGAGTTGTTTCATTTTAGAAAACTTTCAAGGATTTGTTGGTGGCATCACCTGATAGTCCATGGGCTTTCCAAAGTAGTAAATATCAGCAAATTTCTGAAAAGGATTCAAATTCATTTCCAGCCACAGTTTGTTCTTCTCAACAAAATTCAGATGCTGAACTAAAATCTCTAGCAGAGGTTAAAAGTAAGCATTTTTGCTTCTAAAAGTAAAATGAAGAAAGTAAATATATATATATATATATATATTTAATTCAGACATTTGCTAATCTTAAGAAATACATCTTTTGTTATTAATTTAGGAATATTAAAAATGGTACTATATATTATGTTTGTCTTCTGCTTACCTAAATCTCACAAAGTGTTTTGGAAATTGTACTTGTTTTTGGAATTCGTTACTTGTTTCCTTGAACTAAACCTGTTTTTTAGAAATGCATTTTTGCATTAATCTCATAAATTGTCAAACCAGAAATTAATAGTATAAAAAGATAAGTTCTGTGCAATATCAATCATAAAAAAATTTATCAGCACATCATTGTGTTCTCAAAACAAAATTCTATATTTATTTAATTTTAATTCTCATCTCAAGTTTAACTTTAAAGAAAACGCTTATCTGAGTTTTTTTTCCCTTTGAAAATTATAAAATTATGAAGCACAAAAGTTGTTTCTTGCCAGTTAAAAGAAAATTATAGTATTATTTTTTATTCTTGTAGTATAAAAAATGTGTAATAAAATTCTTATTGAAATATGTATTGATTTTAAAATTAATATTGAAATTAAAATGTTTGCTCTTATTTAAGAACAAAATTGTATTCAGATTTTGTTTGATTTAATTCCTTTTTGTTAATTATTTTTTAAAGTTAAAAGTACTATGATAATATTATAATTGTTGATAGTTTAGTTTTACTTTAAAAAAAAAGTAATTCAAGTATAGTGCTCTGATTGGTGAAGATTACATATTAAATTGGAATTACAGTTATGTATTAAACTATAATAATTATTCATGGGAATAGTATGAGTCATGTGTGTTCTTTTTTTTATCTGTTTTCCCCATTAGAATGTGCTTAAATTTTTTTTTTTTAATTTTAAAATACAATAATTATATATTTGAAAATAGTGTTAGCAATGCATGATCTTTTATTTCTATTTGTCCCACTTATAAGTGTTTAAATTTTTAGATTTTTGTGCATCTTCTCCAAATGGTATGAATCCTAAATTTAAACTTTCTGATTCACCAATTACTCCATTGCCAGATTTTAAAAGTATGATGACACCACAATTAAAAGAAGCCTTAAAAAAAGTTGGAGTGAAAGCTTTGCCCAGAAAGAAAGCTGTTGCTGTTCTGTCCCATATATATGATGAAACTCATCCATGTAAGTAGTCTTTCTTTCATTGGTTTTTTAAATATAATTTATTTTGTATATGCATATGAATGCATTATTAATCATAATAAAAATAAGTAAATTTGTCAGATTCTTTTTACCAGTTTTGTATGATCTTTTGTCTATAAAATTTTGAAACTGTCAGAAATAATAATAAATCTATAAAAACACTGAATAAAAAAAAATTTAAAAAAATTCTTAATATCAATAATTGATATTTTTGCTGATGGTTATTTTAAAAGATTTAATATATAACTTCAAATAAGCTTAGATTTAATTCAGTGTTTAGTTTAAGTCTTTATGATATTAATACACAGATATTGTTACCATTTTGTGCCAGCAATGTGTATGATTATGTTTTACTCAAAAATAAAAATTGAATGCATTAAGGACTGAGCAAATATTAGATGCTTTCAAACTTTTTGACGTTAATATTTATTTTTAAAAATTGCCGTGAAAGAATAAGGTATATTTTGAGCGTATTTTTTGTGATTTTCTACTTATTTTTTTTAAAAAAAGTGAATTTTTAATTTCATGTAATTCTGCTAAATTTGCCATTTCATTACCCAAATATTTCAATCATGATTGCTGGTTAAATGAGCTTTCTTGTACTATGTGTTTGTGACTCCTAAGATCATATTACGGCTGTGGTAGCCTAATGGTTATGATCGCCAACTCATTCTTTGTGTGGTTTCATCAAGTTCTGATTCTATAAAAGATCCACTGTATAATGGAGCTGATGCATGTTAAATCTGTTGAGGCTCCAAGTCTTGACAGGGTGTGGAAGAGGGCTCTAGTATCATCCTGACCCATTTGACCGAGGTTCAAAATTTTAAGACCCATCATATATAGCTCTTATGTTTCTTCCAAGTATGATTCTATCAAAGACTTATTTTGATTATTATCAAATGCTGTATTTTGAATGTGATTAAGCCTAAAAATCTTCATATGGCATGGTATAGTAAAAAAAAAAAAGGATGCTAAATACCATTGTAGGTATTGTCATTGATTATGATTCAGTATGTACTCAAATCAATATTCATTTCCTGAAGAAAAAGTTTTTTTAAAAAAAATGTATGAATAAGGAATGATTCATCTTACTTGAATATTTTTGGTTCAAAACATATCTCTGTACATGTAGATATCTTTTGTATTGTCAGTATTTTGCAGAATATTAGTTTAGTCACAGAGTATAAAATTATGTAACATTCAACACAAAGCAATAAATATCAATTATTTTTATTTTAAATTTGCATGTGATTTAGTTTTCAAGTAATTGATATCCTTATTAAAATAAAAACTGAATCATATACTAATGTATAATTTTGATAACTTTGAATAATTATTAACATTTAAAACTTTTTTTTTTATCATTGAATGATCAGTATCACATTAGAATTGCATAGGTTTTATTGAAGCAAAAAAAAAAAAAAATGTTCATTTAAAGAACAATGAATATCAATTGGTTCATAAAATATGAGACCCAATGTAATTCTTTGATTCTTAAGTACGTAAAAACTACATTTATTTAAAATTGTACTTATAAATTCGTTGTTCTCTATTTGAAAAGTTTATTTCTTCATTTTTTTTAAAAATGTCCATTTGTATTAATATTGTATACATATATTTGTTTTTGAACAATGAATTTAATTTTTACTAAGAAAAATGTTTTTTAAAAAATTTGCTTTAAAAAAATTAAATGCAAAATAAAATGTGTCTTTCCTTTCTGAGTTAAAAATATTATTATTATATAACTTCACATTACAAAATCATTTTCATTAAATTTCTTTTTATGTCTTAATTTGTCATATCATATTTGTCCAGGGAATGATGACCATCCCAAAAATTATCCAGATCTGCATTTACAGTCATCTTCAAAAAATTCAGATCTTAAAAGAAATCTATCACTTCCCAAAAAACGAAAGCTAGCAACTGATATCTCAGAGCAATCATCAAAGAAAATTGTAAAATCAAACACAAAAATGTCAAAAGAGAAAAATGAAAAACCTGGAAATAAATTTTCCAAACCAAGTTCATCTTCAAATTTTAAGAATTTAACAGAATTAAAACAAATTAATTCATTGGAAAATAAAATGTCTTCATCAGAAAGCAGTACATGTAGCCCTAATAAATCAAGCAACTCCAGGTATGTTTCAGATATTTATTAGTATTTTAATTGTTATTAATAAGATTTTTTTTGTCAATTGTAAGGAATCGTGTTTGTAACTTTTCATTGCAGTGTAATATCAATAATTTGATTCCAGTTTTTACCATCTCAAAGAATATTGTTAGTATGATGTAATATTTTTTTATTTCTAATTTATGTATATTAAAAGATTAAAATCAGTTTTGTGTATCACCTAAAATACCTTCCTATTTCAAATTTTCTAAAATTTGTATGAACTGTCAAGAAAAAAATTCAGCTAATATTTTTATAATTTGACTGAAGAAAGTTACAAAAGTATAGTGCTAGATTGTAATATTAAAAATGGAAGATTTAACTATTTTTGTAAATTAAAGTTGAGTAAGGAGAAGTTAATTTAAATTTGGCTTTCAGGTACTTTACCAAAATAGGTGTTAGATATTCTACTGCTCTGTTCATTTAAATATTCCAAATAACTTTTTAAAATTTAATACAAGTTATAATATAAATATATTTCAATTATTAATCTTTATTAAAGGCTATTGAAGATTATGTAATCATTTAACACATCAATCAATAACTCCCGAGACTAACCCAGAGATGGCGCTCGTAGTAAACCAGTAACCAGGTCTTTCTAGAGTACTAACCTTTGCTTGAAACGTGTCAAAATTTTAAGTCGATGGGACCAGAAACAGCTGAGTTATCGAGGTTGGAGTAAAGTCGTTTTGTAGTTTGTTTAAAAAATGGGAAAAAACCGAGTTTCGTGTTCTGATAAAACATTGTTTTTTAATGGGTAAAAACACCGTGCAAGCGAAACAATGGATTGAAAAATGTTACCCGGACTCTTGTCCATCAAAAGCAACGATTTGTCGGTGGTTTGCCGAGTTTAAACGTGGTCGTACCGACACAAATGACGCGGAACGCTCGGGTAGACCTGTGGAAGCCGTTACACCGGAAAATGTGAGTGAAGTGACAAAAATTATAATGAAAGATCGTAAAGTGAAGCTCCGTGAGATTGCTGAGATGACACAGATATCATATGGAAGTGTATTTACTGAAAAAGGTTTTTTCCAAGTGGATGCCACGATTGCTTTCGATGGAACAAAAACAGCAACGAGTCGATGATTCAGAAAGCTGTTTATCGCTATTTACTCGCAACAAAAAAGATTTCTTGCGAAAAAAAAAGAAAAAAGATTTGGAAAAGCGTTGGAACGATTGTATCACCCTAAAAGGTGATTAACAAAAGGTGTTATGTTGATGAATAAAAAAAAATTTTGCAAAAAAAAATGTTGTTTTCAATGTTAGTCTCGGGAGTTATTGATTGATGTGTTATAATGTTAATTCCTTATCTGAATGTCTTAAATATCACTATTTTTCATTATGTGTTTCACTGTTGTATCATTATTAATTATTTTGATGTTTGTAATTTTGGATTCTGAACCCAAATATTGTCATAAAGTAAACTAAATATTGCTCTGAAATGATTTTTATAATCATATATTTGTTGCAGAGTGCTTGTGATGAGAGACTTATTTGAACTAAAAACTTTGTGGCATATAATCTTTAAATATAGAATTTACTACACCAATGTGTCTGAGTGATCTTCCTTTTCTCCCTTAAAGTTTGCATGTTCAATGCAGTCTTGGGATACTTAGGCCATCTGCGCCTTGTTGAATTCATAGGCGAGTGGAAGAATACTAAAATGAACTATTCCAATTCCACCCTGTGGATCTTTTGACTTCTTTGTATCTTAATGGAGATCTTAATCCAACAATAAACAAAGATAAGTCAATTGTACTAAATTATAAGTAAAATTAATGAGCTATATTTATTTTGTTCTTTAAAAAAAATGAAGGCATATTGAAAAATATATTCATAATTCTAATTCAAAAAGAATTTTACAAGGGAATGGAGAGGTCAAGACAATTTAAAAAAGAAACATTGAGAATATTTTCATAAAAATTTCCTCTGTAAATCAAGTTGAACAGATTATGAAATTTAAAGTATTTTGTAATCATCAAATTTTAGTCACCACTCATACTTCATTAAATCAGTCACATGGAAACATACATGTATTTGAGCTCAGGTGATAGTTTGACAGAAAAAAAACAACATTCTTGTAACAATATAAGACCAAAACATTCATGTTGTTGGTCTCATAACTATCCTTTAAGATGATTAAAAACTACCAATCAAGTCTAATTGTAGCATTTATCTCTTTTTCACTTCTTAAATGTACAAGGAGTCTATTTAAACTGTCCAGTTTGCAATAAGTCCCAAACCTTTTGTGCTATTCTAAACATTAAAGGTTTTGACACCTCGTCATTGCAGGAAAAAAGTTGTGCTTTTGTTCTAGTATGAATTATAATATTTAAAATTGTAACTCTAATACACTATGTATTAATTGCATGGAGAGGAATGACCAACCAACAAATTTCCAAAGGCATTCTACTGGGAAATAGAAATATAAACCATAAAATATTTCATTTCCATATGCCAGATAAGTAATCATGTAGATCATATCCCTGAAGTAGGCATGTCACACTTTGCTGTAGTAAGGGGAAAGTAAAAAAAAGACAAAATATCCACTTCTTCTGAATAGGCAATCTCATCTCAAACAGAATTAGTAACAGTTAAATTTATTTTACTCATCTTAAGTACTTAAAATGATATTTTGAAAAGGAACAAAAAAAGGGTAATATAGGGCAATTATAGTGATGCTATAAAATCTTACCTATCAGACAAGTTGTTTACATGATGATCCTTCAATATCATCACATAAAAAAATAGTTACTTTTTTTTTATCAATCTATTATCTCTTCATACTATGCCTTCCCTGTTTTTCAGAACTTTTTGGGAATAAATAGACATTTTATTCTTTTTAAATTTTTCACTTAAAAACATTATTTAATTTCCATGTGATTGTTGATGCTACTAAATATATACCTTTAGCTAGTAAATTTATACCATTATTAACATGCTGTATTGCCATATTGTTAAATGTATTAAAATGATTATCCAGGATATAATAGCGATTTCAGTGGAATCTTAAAATGAAAATTTAAAAAAATCATGTGAAACTTGTCATTTCGGCTTTTACCAAGTTGAAGACAACTCATTGTTCTTGTATGTTTATGAATTGATTGAATCAGATTTGCTATAAAGCATCTCAAAACTCTTCATTGCATAGACTTGCCTTACTGTCAAGCACATTTCGATTGTTTTCCGTTTTTTTAATCCTCATTTTATAAATTTTTATCCTTTGGTATAAATTTTGATATAATTTCAATAACTTAATGAAGGAAGAATTCCCCACAACACATCCAATTCCCCCCCCCCCCAAGATAGATTTTCTCTCATACATTTATTTTGTAAGCAAATGCATATTACTGCATATAGAGATATATATTTGTAAAAATATATATCTCTTTATATATTTTTTTAACAATTTGTATTTTATTAATTTTCTTACTGAAAATATCTAAATATTTAACCAATTATTGTAAAGATTATGAATAAAACTATTTATCACTACAAAATGAAGTAAAAAGAGTAGATTATTTAATATTTACTCTTAAGAAAATTTATTCATTTTTATAAATATATTAAAAGGAAATGAAAATGATGTTAAGCAATTTCCCTTATCAGTGCAGAAATTATAAAAAGTTTTTAGTTACCAGTCATAACAATTTATTAACGAGAATAATTTTGTGAATTATCTTACATTTATTTTTTTAAAAAAATTCTCACCTATTGATTTGTAAATTCCACTTAATCTACAGGAAAAATGATGTATTTAACTTCAGTCAGTCATCAGAATTCAGTGATTGCAGTCAGCCAGAATCTAAAGATGTTTCAAAACTTATTTCAGAATACATCTCGTCCAATGATGAGCTTTACAAAAAAGTTTTAACTTATATGGTAATGTTTTTTCTTCATCCATGCTTCTCTAAAATAGTTTTTTTAAAAATTTTAAGTAAGTTTTTATATGTTTCAAGTTTTATCTGAATGATTTTTATTCATGTTAATTACATATTTTTAACAGCCTTTGAATTTAATGGAGTTACAAAATGAGCTGGAAGAAAACGGAATAAGTGTCAGTGTTAAGAAATTGACGGATTTTCTCGACGAACAAGTAAGCAAGATAGAAATTACTTTTCAAATATTGAACTACAAAAAAAAAAAAAAGTGATTATGTAAAATAAAAATGCAATCTTAACCTTAGTCTTATAATGTAACAATACAAATGCCTACATAGAAACCAAAAAAAAAAAGACTAAAATTACTAATTACATTTTTTGCATAAATTAGAATCCTACTTTATATTATCAAACTCACATATATATATATATATATTATTATTATATAATAATTTAACTGTTAAGAAATGCATAAAATAAAAAGAACATTGTGCAAGACTTTTTATAGTAGTTGTTTTTTAAATAAAAATAGGCAAAAGTGAGGTGAAACATTTTTACCCAAGTCAAAAAAAAAAAATTAATGTTCTTACTTTAATGGCATATATGGTGGTCAAGCATAATTGTTTTTATTTTAATATGGTTGAAATTCAACACTAATTGTGTTGAAATATATTTTAGAGCAAATAATAGAACTCTAAATATTTATATTATCTTCAATATTTATTTTTGAATAGGTTATAATTGAATGTTTTTATTTTTTACTAGTGTATCACATTTACCTGTCCAAGGAAGGAAGAATATAAAAAGAAACAACAAGCTCGGACTCAACGCTTTAGGAAGAGAATGATTGCAAAATTATCACAACAGAAAAATTGTAATGCTACATAATGCTTAATTTCTTATCATAATATAATATTTTATGCAGATGTAAATAGGTACATGTATTAAATATTTTTTTAACTTTCTACTGCTTGTTTAGTTTTATCGATGTCTTATAAAATATTTGTTATAAGGAACATAATTATAATGTGGTGTTCTTTTATTGATTCATTTGAAAAATATATATATTCCTACAGAATATCAATAATGATTTGAAATTTTATTTGCTATGTAACCATTTTGCATGCATCTCTTAACCTTTTGATGGTTATTAACAAGCTCGGCTTGCATTCGAATGGTGCACCATAATACGCACATACAAGTTCAGCTCATCTGAAGTATTTTGAGCCACACAGCAGCCAAGCCTTGCATAGCAAAACTTTCCCCAATATGCGATAAGCTGAGTTTATCCGCATATATTATCCTGCCTTCTATTACGAGTGATACCTACTGAAAAAAAGTTAGTTGGTTTGATAGCAGTATGAATACCAGAAAATTTTTTGCAAAATGATGGAAAACATTATCGATCTAATTGTTTTTTATCTAGTTATTTTTCTCGTGCGACTTGGCGAGAGTTCGTTTTTGAAATGGCTCAAAAGTGAAAGCTAGATAAGTCTGATGATAAAACCATAAATCATTCTGATAAAAGTTTTATGGTTATACATAAATGTGATGAATAAATTCCATATTTTAAAGTGTATCACACACACAAAAAATTTTAATTAAATATTACAATTTAATGTTTCATAAAGTTTTAAATTGAGTTTATTCATTTAGATATTTTAATACTTTACAATTTAATATTTCTAATATTTATTTACTGAATTATTTAAATGGATCAGTTATAATTGTGGTAAACATTACTGTAATATACTGCAAACAATTCTTTAAGGATTATCTGTTGAAAACAAGCAACCTATCTGTATCACTATTAGAAAAAAGTGACAATTTTAAAAGCAACTTGGTGGAAAATTGCTGGCACTTTCAGCGACCATTTGATCATAGCACTGTGCATAATAAAAGAGCAAAAATTGCTGATTTTCCTAACCATCAAAGGGTTAAGAGTTTTGGATGTGCATGCAAATTTAAACAAAGGATGATGATCCATAAAGAAGAAAAAAATTCCCAAAATTTTTTATATTCAAGGAAAATTGAGTTTTAATATTTCAAGCTGCAATGTAAAATTATACTAGATATTTTTTCTGTTTTAACAGTATAAAAAGAACATATGAAATGACAGATTTTTTTATAATTGACAGTCGTTCTTTTTTCTGTACATTATAAGTCAACACTCAATGAAAATTTTTAATCGTTTGAAATAATAGCATCTCTTAATCCATTTCAAAAATAACTTTGGCTTAATGGATGAAAGCAACATTTATATATAGTATTAAAAAATCAAGTTAGATGTATAAAGTTTTTAAATACTAGTTACATTTAGCTCCAGAATATGTATTCCCCCCTCCATTTGTAACTAATTTATTCATAGCACAATATTTATAAAAATTTTCTTAGATTTTAATAATATATATGAACCAAGCTGCATATTTCATCTGCAAGTTTTGTTTTAATTACTTTTATTACAAAATATCTTAAAGAATAAAAATTAATGTAATGTTATATTTGTAATAAAACGTTATTTCATTCATAAATTTTTAGTTATAAATGATACAATAATCTGTTGAATGCTTCAAACTTAAGTATTATTTGCCATTATAAAGATATCAAAAATTGATAAGCATCTACAACAAGTGTACTATACACAATACAAAGTTTCATTGCGAACCTTAATCATGCTATTTCTTGGCTAGAAATATAAAAATAACTGAATTCAAATAAAATTATTATAAAGGTTAACATAATTATTAATTGCATTAGACAGTTAACTCCATAGATGTAATAATAATATACTATTATAATATTAAACACTTTGTGGGAGACTTATTAAGGACAATTGGCATGTATTTTTATTCAAATTATTTGATTGTACCATAAAATTTGCTACATAAATCTTATTTTTATTTAAAAAAAAAATTGCTTTAATATTTATCCAGCTACAAATTATCAGCTGATTGACAGTGAAAACGTTATATATTACACACAGGTCTTGATTTCAGAGGGAATGTTCTAAATTTCATAGATTCAATAAATTATACATATTTGATTTAAACTTTTGAATTATGCATGCTTGCACTTTAAAAATCAGTCCCACAATGTATATATAAATGTTTCTCTAAAAATATCTTTTATGGTAGATGTCTATGGCCAAGATTATTTGAGTTTTTAATTTTGTGATTCTCTTAATTCTAATTAGAATATTTCAACCAAAAATTACTTCTATCCACCACCACCTATTTGAAGCTGAAACAATTTTGTTTCTAAATAAATTACTCTTATAAATGAAATTTTAATCTTGTAAGAAATACATTGATAGATTACTATTAAGTCACATTGTTGAAATATTTCTATGTATTTGTACAAATCCAAAGATTCAAATATTCTCATGTGCTATTTACTTGTTTGATAGTGAGATAAATAGAGCATGGAGTAAAAACTACTCAATATAAAATACATATTTAAGAAAAAAATGTATTGATTACTCAATATAATAATACATATTTGAGCCTTCAATTGTTTTTAATTTAAAACTGTAAGTTTTTTTTAAAAACAGACTTAAAATTATTGATACAGATTATTGTATTTATAAGTAAACTAGTAGAGCACCTGTTTTTCATATGGGTTAATTTTCCAAGCAAACATATTTTTAATGAGTGCTCATTCTAAAAATTTCCAAATTAATGATTCCCCAATTTCAAGAGCACAATTAGCTCCAGCACTAGTTCATAATTTAGTGAGGTATTGGATAACTGAACTAACCATCTAAGCAATCATCAACATTTAATACAGTTATAAGTAATATTTCAAGGGATCAATCAAATAAAGCAGAGTTCTTCAACCTGGGTTCCATGAACCCTAGGGTTCTCTGGAACTTTAACAGGGGTTCCGCAAGTGATCACTATTTGCTTCATCAAAGCACTAAAATTTTCATAAAATGTTAATTTGTATAAAAGGTCGAATTCTTAAATGCAATTCGCTTGTAAAAATAAATATAAAATAAAATCTTAAATTTCGTAAAAGTCACGTGCTTCAAATACATTAATCGAGACATATTGGGTCACATATTAGTTTCTGTTCTTTGGCTCAGTCAATATATCTCAGATATATTGACCAACACTCAGTTGAAACTAAAATTTAGTCAAGTTGATGTTAAGCATTTTTGGATTGACATTAGAAAAGAATATCCTGAAATGACCAAAGAAGTTGTGAAACATATGTCATTTGTTTCAACCTATGAACGCAAAAAAATCTTTCTTTTTGTACGCTGTGACAAACGCAAATACAGAAACAGGCTGGATGATAAAGAGGGCACTAGGTTGCAGATTTTAACAATTATTCCAGATGTAAAATACTTTACAATACAGAACAATCACGGCCAAGTCATTAAAAAAAAATTTCTTTTTATTAATTTGTTATAATTTAAAATATTGTTGCTTAAGTTAACTATTCATAGAATATATTTTAGAAAACAAAAAACCACCTCCAGCTACCTTTCTATTCATTACTTTATTAATATGTTCGTATTGTGATAATATAAATATGCAATAATAATTTTGTAAATTTGAGTAGGATAAAGCTTTGATATCCTATTTTTTCTGCTCTTTGAATAAAAGATTCCTTCAAGAAACCGATAAGCTCAAAGGGTTCCCCAAAGTGTAAAAGGATGAATACCCCTGAAGTAAAGTATTCAATAAATTAATATGAATACAGTTAGACCCTATTAACTTGCGGTTCGTTAATTTTTGAGTCTGATTAACTCATGATTTTACAATCACTCCCTTTTTATGAGATTGAGATTTATCTTTTTTCAGATGAAGTCATGGTTGTCTGCTTTTAACATGAAGTCCTGCTTTTTTCTCCTTTCAGTTTTAAATATTGCGAGATTATTTTAGCTTCTTGATAGAAGAATGATTTAATACCTTTATACAACAGCAATCCAAAATTTTGATTTTTGCTTTTATATAGGGTGAAAAATATGTAAAATAAAGTTTTGCGATAATTTCTCATTCATTTAAAAAGTAGTATATTTAGTAAAATGTAAATTACTTAAGCTTACACAGTGCAACAAACGAATACAAGACCTGTTTACGTTGGTGGGTAAGGTCAAGTTATCATGTGATCATGGCATCATATGAATTTAGTCCATTGAAGTACATATTTTATAAACAACTTTTTCATCTTTCTTATTTGAAATTATGTTAAATACAAAAGATAAACCAGTAAGAAGCAATAATGTCACAAAACTAGAAGTGAAAGTTTTATACAACCATATTTTTACAATCACACAACATATCTTCCACGAGATTTTTCCTGATTTCCACAATATTCATTATATATTAGTTTTGCTAAAAACAAATGAAATACAGCTATTAGAAACGCAATTGATACCCAGAAAAATGCTGGCAAACCTCCTAATTGATGTCCATGCCTGTGTAAGGCAATGATATGATGTTCATGAGCAGGAGCTATAAATACATTGAAAATATATTAATAGAAATAATTGGATACATAATAAAAGATTAATTTTAAAACTTTATATGAGCACTTTTTATTCAACTATTATTTAATATTTATTTTCTTTCTCAATAAAAAGAATTACATCTTTCATATGTGGGACAAGAGACTTCTCATAATGTTGGAGATAGTTTTTTATTAATGTTAGAAGCAACAGGACTATAGTGATGGATCTCACAATTTCAAACCTTCATCAAGTGATGAGGATGACATCTTAATTGGAACCCCACTCTCCAAACTTGCACATCATCCTAATGCAAGGACATTAAGCCTTGACAGATTTAATTGGCATGGTCCCCACTGCAAGTTGAGTCTTTAAAGTCGTCAGGATTTTAAAGCACAACTTAGAGAAACAGCAATGGCCATGAACTCGCATTCATGATAACTAAGCTACCACACCCCATAATGTTTGAGATAGAAAAAGAAAACATAAAACTAATTTACATGAATGGACATGACTATTTTTGTCAATAAATTACAGTTGATATTCTTTTTTCATCAAGGTATAGAAAAAAATCCTTACTTAAAACAATATATATACATATAGTTTCAACATTCTCATATATAAGATCTTTGTTGGTTGACGAAGTAAAATCTTGATTTAATTCATTATTGCAATTGATGTAATTTCATAAGCATAAAAAAAGGAAAAACTTTAATACAAGTAAAAATATTATTTATACTTTTTTCATACAAATTTTTTTTCTAAAAACAATGATTGTAGGTAGGGTGCAAAGGGGTTACTCTGAGCCATATTCTGATATTTTATAAAATAATGATCATAAATTAGTTAAAGTTTGTATAAAATACAAAACATTAAGTCTTTCATTGAAATTAGAAAATAAATAGCTTTTTGAAGCAAAAAAATAAATATAAAGTTATTTTTTAAATAATTAAATAGACTAAAATTCACTTTTAGTTTTTTTTAAAAAAAAAAGTAAAGAAAAGAGAGCAATTACAATTTAAATTTTATAAAAAAAATTAGCTTTCTGTGTATGTGTATCTTTCTATAACACAATAAACACGCATAGAAAAAAACGAATTTTCATAACAAATAATTCGAAAAAAAAGTGTTAAATATATTTCTACTTGATATTAAAGAAATACTTAAAAATTGTTTTACATTTTTGGTTGTTTCAATAACAAGTATCTTAAAAATAATACAGAAAGTAAGATTTTTCCTAATTATATATTGGCTATATTTCTTGTACAATGATAGATGGAATTCTATTTTTAAGAGATGAAATATAGATGTTAAAAAAAAAGAATAATTTTATGAAATAATAAATAATTTGTGGAATAAAGTTTTTCATAAAAGAAAAATTATAAATTAAATCAAATGATAAATTGAACTTCAACAAGAAAAAAAAAAGTAAATTAATTTTACAAAAACTATGATCACCATTAGACTTTAATTACATATCAAACCAAAAATTGAAAATAAGTTAACAAATTTCTAATTCGACAAAAAATTATTAAGTATTTCCATTAACGAGGAAAATATAACTTACGTTCACTCACTGAAAACAAAAATCAATATATGGTATTAATTCTCATTAATAAAATGTAAAATTATGATAATAAGTACTCAAATTTTTGAATATACTATACAATACATAAATATACCTTCAACTACTTCTGCTACATGAATGGCATGTTTCAGTTCTTCCATATGTTGTTTATCTGCGGTTATATACAATATAGCAGTGATAGGGCTAGTTAATTTTACAGGTAGCTGCACTGATTCTGATCTGTAAAAAGAACAAGTTATTTCAAACAAACATTAATTTTATTAGGATAATAATTAGAATGTACAGAAATAAACTATAAGATGTTATAAAATAAGATAATGATCAATAAAAATATGTAGAAAAAATTTGCTAAGTCTATTGCAATATTTTTTATTTAAATTAAATGAAAAAGGAAGCATACCCTAGTTTCATTGGAGGATCCAAACAACCCCCATCACAAGCATAATAATCTTTATCACTGCGATCCAAAGCTGCATAAATTAAAGCTTTGTTATCTTCTTGAACAATTACGCTTACATTAACATGGGTAGAATTACCATAAATTATGCGACGGAAGTGATAATCTCTGTGCAAGTCTTTGGGCTCAGTATCAAATTCCAAATGATGGTCGCTGAATTTAAAGCCTCCAAAGCTAAGAATCATGGCTTGCATCACACCTTCTGCTCCTATATTAAGAAAAAAATTAATAATAGATAAAAGAGAAGTAATACAAAAGATAAAGAGGAGTGATGTGAAGAAAGTATGTGTGAGGAAGTTTTACACATATTTTTAATCAATGAATGGATACAAGATTATTAATGAGTTTCCCATATAAATGAATAAATTAATAACAGATAAAATATTTTCATCAATGAATGGATACAAGATTATTGATGAGTTTTCAGAGTAAATGAATATCTTATAGCAAGAGCATTAATAGCTATTTTATAAAGTGTTTTAACTTTAAAATTATGATAACATTACAATTTCCTGGCCACATTTGCAAAATTGGAAACAATATTTATTATGATTATTTAAGGAAATGTTTCCATAAGAAAATAATCAATGATATTAATAAATAAAACACAGGGACAGTTAATATTTTGCAATAAATAAAAAACAAAAGCTTTTTTACTTTATTTCGAAAAGTATCTTTAAAATACTGAAAGAAAATGTGAAAAAAAATATGTGTTCATATCATACCAGCTTGCAACAAACGATGACATCCTTGTTTATTCAGAGTAAGAAACCACAAATGAACAACTTTGTTTACTTCAGAAATAACTTTCAAATCAGACCACAAGGTTGAAGCCTGCCTAAAAGTTTAAATAAAAAATAGTATTTTTTCATAATTTCAAAAACATTAACGAGCACATAAAACAAATAGTACACAATATATAATATGCAATATGTTTTACTAACATCACTATAGTTTTTAAAGTATTATTGCAATTATTTAAAGAAAAAATTTATTGTTGATGAAATAATAAATTAAAAATGGTAAAAAAAATCAACTAATACAAAAACAATACCTCAAACTGGAACATACAAAAATAAGAATGGATTTGGTTAGGTATAATTTTATTAATGTCGCACTAGAAGCAACTCGAGGGCTATTGGCGATGGACATCATAATTTTGAACCTCAGTCAAATGATGAGGATGACACTTGAGATGGCACCCCCCTTCTAACTTCCACAACATGCCAACAAGAGGCCTCAGGGCCATGACAGATTTTAAGTGCATCAGCCATGGCTACATGACAGATCTTTAGAGGCATCAAGGCTCAAACCCACGATGAAAACCGACAGCCTCGAGTTCGTGAACATGGCATGATGCATTTTAGGCTCCCATGGCCAAAATAAGAATGGAATTATAGGATAGGCAATGAAAAAAAAAATTATTTACGAACATACATTCTTAAAATAATGAACTATTAAAAACAAATTTGTGATAAGAAAGAGGCATTATTAGCATTAATTACAGCAATGTTTTTTTTTTTTTTTTGTAGGATGTTATAAAACAATACAAAAATATAATTTCACATTCAGAAAAATATTTTGTGAGGTTAAGTTTTTTTTTTATCATTACATAACAACTATTTCACATTTGAGATACCTGAAAAAGAATTATTGCTACAATGATTTTTATATTGTTTTACTCAACTGTTTTAATAGAAGATTTTATAAACCAATTACAAATTAAATATACTTTATGGGAAAAAATATTTAATTAGTTTTATTTTTTTAACAGCAGTGAGAATTTGACAATAATGCTAATCTTTATTCATATTGTTAAAATTAAGTATGTGTATTTTTGGTTCATTTAAAATATCAATTCAAGAACTAAAATGAAAATTAATGCTGTATGAGACAACAACAAAATGTAGATTAAACTACTAATGCCTCTTACTACTATATCACTAGTTGATAAATTTGTTTTAACTTTGGAATAAGAGTTTCAATTTATTTAAAGATAACATCAGCTTCTATATATAAAAGAAATATACTATTAATCCAATAGTAAATAAAAGTTTCAATGTATCCCCTATTCTTTCCACTTTTTATAATATCAATATTTACATTACAATTTAATGAAAAAATTATGTAATAAAAAACACAAAGTTTGAAAAAAAAAAAGGTATACAAAGATTCTTTGTATGTCAACTTTCAAATCTTCACATTAAAAGTTCACTTCCTTGATACCTATAAAATAATCAATTTTCTTAAAAACTAAATTTAATCAAAACTAATTATTTACTAAATATTTTTCATTTATACAAGTTTCATTCATTTTCAAGCAAATTTTATACATTTTTTTAAAATTAATTCTAAAACTAAGGAAAGTAAGAGAATTATAAAGTATTAATAAAAGAAAATATGGTCAGAAAAATACATTAATAATCAATATTTTGAAAAATGTCCTTGTCCTGAACCTGTTCATTATTCTAGTATTGTAGACGTTTTTTTTTTTAATTTAATACAGAATGCATATTATGCAAAAAATCATTCCCAAAATACTTTACAAATCAGTATTAACTTACAATGTATGATGCCCACTGTAGCATTTATCAGGAACATATAAATACTTCTGGTATGAGAGACGTTGATGAGGAGTTATATCAGTTTCAGACATAAAGTCTCTGGAATTAGACATCATATAATACAATGTTGCGTTTATCTTGTCTCCATTTAAGGCCCCTTGAGCTCTAGAGATACTAATAGTAAAACCACTGTGCCACAGCTGTAATATAATAATAAAATATTTTAACTGAACAAATACAAATATAATTCAAATTAAATTTGATTTGATACACCTGATACCACTTCGCTCTCCAAACTTCCACACAATGCTAATTAACAATCATCAGCTCCACTACACAGCAGGTCTTCAGTGACATCAGGACTGAAACCCATGATTCAGTGGAAATAATACTGACCTCAAGAATGCAATCATGACCACAAGGCTAATGCAGCCACTTAATTCAAATAAAAGGAAACATTTGAAATTTTTTTTACTTACCTTTTTCCAGGCTTCAACATGCTTCATACGTAAATATAGCGGATCAGTATCCAAAGCATTTCTAAGATCCTGCAATGTTTATATGAATGTAATACGAGTTAACAAAAAAGTGTGTTTAAATGCAAATAAAATGCATATGAATAAACTTATCATTTTTTAAAAAATATATACCATTTGAGATTGTGATTCAAGTTTTTGTTTTACAGTTTCTGATATAGGAACAGAAGATGGTTCAGAATAATGCACAGCAGTTCTGATGACTAACTTTTTTGAGCTGTGAAAAAAAAAGTATCTTTTAATAAGTTTTAATGATAAATATTTACAGAAATGAATTGATATAGTTTAACTGCATATATGAAAGAAAATATATAAACCATTTTAAACTCAGTATATGAAAAATTTCACATATTAACTAGTAATTTATAAAGGCCTATGGAAAATCAATTTGGAAGTTATATATTTGTTCAATACTTGAAATAATGCCAGTTACTTAACCAAATTAAATTGTTTAATAATTTACATTTATTTAATGTTTTCTTTTCTTTCAAAAGACAAAAGTCTTATAAAATAATTTTCTTATATAAGCTAGTTATACTGACCAAATAATTAATTTCAAATTCATAAAATCACAAAACGTTTAGTTAGAAATAACGCACAAGGAAAAAAAATCTTCAAAATGCAAATAAAATTAAATCACAAAAATAAAAATTTAGTTTACAAACAGAATAATAAGCTTCAGAATATTGTAAAAAATATATTTAATTTAGAATGATTTATTGAGAAAGAGAAATGAAAATAAAAGATACAACTACATTCATTTTCAAATTACATATTGGATTTTTCACAAGTAACCTTTTGGGTGGGATAGTGATTGTACTTGGCACTTTCGTAGCAGCAATCGAAAGCATAATATTTTTGGAAGATTCAGGCACCTTTATTTCTTCTGAAAATACTTTGTATTCAAACTTGTTTCCATTAGGTAATGTTCTACAAGTATAAATAAATTCTGATTACATATGAAAATAATTTAATCAATAAAAGCAACCATTGAGTTTGTTAGGTTTAAAAGGAGGAGGGAATAAGTCAAGACTCTAACTAATCTACAAAAAACCATTTACTCTAAAAGGAAGAAAATAGAAATTTTAAGCAATTTATTATTTTTAATTATTCGTAATGTTGTATGATAAAAATATAATGTAAGTCAAATGGAAGGGAGAAATATAGTTCTTAACAAAGAAATATTTTATTTATTTTAAATATTTTAAAAATCTAAAATAATAATTATGATATTAGAACTGATTTAGTAATAAATTTATAAATGTTTTTGAAATTACATAATTATATTTCAAAATCTGAAACAATTTCTAAACATACATAATAAAATGAAAAAAAAAAAAAAAAAAGGTGCTAAACTTTAAATGAAAAAAAAAAGTTCTCCATAAATAAATAGACTATAGACCATAAAATATTAACATCAATTTCTCCATAAAAATAATATTGTGATACATTTCTTTTTTTATGAAGCATGTTTACATACACAGAAATATTAATCATATCTTTTTTTTAATACAATTTCATAAAATTCTAAAAAAACAAAACTCATTGCCCACATTTGAATGTCCTTACATTCTAGCTATTGGCAAATAATATCTTTTATTAATTAAAAAAAACATTTGTGTAATACTTAAATACACAATATTTTAATATAAAAATGTTATATTGTTTTTGTTATATCTGAGTGTGTGCAGTAATATTTTAAAATACTCATACAAATACTAAAATTGACATTTTATAACATATTGACTATCATAATATTTCATGACTTCAAACTTTTAAATTCATTACTATCTTCAAATTAATAAATTTAGAAACCACATATTACACATATAATTCAAGTAGTAAATTGTATAAAGGTAATGCTGAAAAAAGAAAGTTCCCTTAATATTAAGCTGGTCAATAACATAAACAAAAGTTGATGAAAAAATTGTTTATAATTTTTTTTTTAAATTATTGCGAATTCAGTTTTCTACATATATTCTGAGTGAGAAGTTTCTTCTAAATTTAATTTCATAAAATTATGAAGGAATATAATCTATTTAAGACAAAAAGATTGATGTGATCAGATAATGGATAGAATTCATGCAGTACCATGAATAAAAAAATTCTGGGCTTGTAATACTAATTCAAAATTTACAAACTTTTGCTGTATTGAACACATTTTAAGCAATGAATTTTTTTAAAAAATTAAATATTTTATAGATTTAAATTTTAAGAGTTATAGTTTAAAAGGAGTGACTGAAATTATGCATTTTTAAAGCACATAAGTTTAAAAGAAAAACACAAAAAGAAGTACAAAAATTAATTGTTAAAAAATGTGACTCCATGCAATCATGAAATTCATTTTTACGCTACACAAAACTATAAAATTTTAAAGTAAATTCCTACTTAAGAAGTATGTACATAAATTGAAAAGAAAAGGAATTATTTTTAATTTGTATATAAACATACATGACTAGAGGGGTATTTTCACTACTGGTAGATGATTCTTGTCTTAACATAAGAGTCAAATCTTCATTCTGGAAATTAAAAGAAATACATTGATTTAGATTTTATTATATATAATACTTCATATTCGAATTCAGGAATTTACATTATTCATTTAAAGAAAATGCTTATAAATTTTTCAAAAAATTTAGAATCATATGCTTTATGCTTAATAATGTGAAAATGATTTTTAAAAAAAGGAAATTTTTAATTTATCTAATTATTTCAGCCTCAAAATTTTAATAAGACTTGTGAAAGCTGCTTAGCAAATTAAAAATAAAAATGGAGCAGAAAGATGCAATATTTGACATAGTTTGACTTTTAAGTTTTTAAACAGTGGAAAAAATAATTTTAGTTTAATTAAACAATATGAAATCATTTCTCTATCATAATACTTCTACTCATTAAAAATGTTTATGAAATTTCCTTTACATAAATATATTTTAATATAAATTTTAAACATACCATATTTATTCAAATCTAAGCCGCACTTTTTTCCAATGTTTCATTTTGTTTAGTTTAGTTTTTATTAACGTTACTCTAGAAGCAATACAAGGGCTTTTGACAACGGATCTCGTAATTTTGAACCTCAGCCAAGTGACAAGGACGACACCTGAGCTGGCAACCCCTCTCCTAATTTCTACACCATGTCAATGAAGGACTTTGAACCCTGATAGATTTAATATGCATCAGCCCCAGCTATACGACGTGTCTTTAGCAACCAAGGATAGATCCCATGACAGAAGGAAAACCACCGGCCACGAATCTGAAACTATGTCCACTAGGCTACTGAGGCCCCTTTATTCAATGTTAATGCTACTGAAAATTGGGTGTGGTTTAGAATCGAAGGCACAAAAATTTGTTGGGTGGGGGAAATTGAGCAATTACAGTTTCGTGTATGTATTTAAAAAATTTTAATACTGGAAAAATAAATTATTTACTTATTAGTTCTAATTTTAAAAAAATTAATTTTGTAAACATCAGATATCAATAAAAAATTTTACACATTTTTTTAATTTTTCACAAAAATGTATTGAAAATTTGGGGTGCAGTTTGGAATCAATGGCAGCTTCAATAAATACAATTTGATAATACACATTCTAATAAATACAGTATATGAAATTCTAATTTGGTAATGATTTCAAGAATATTTTTAAAATTGAAATGATGAATTAATTTTGGAGGTATAAAATACAATATTTACATCCATTATATATACAATTCAAACAAAGCTTTTACCAACATACTAATGGGTTCATAATTTCAATTTGTTGAATCAATAATGAAGGAGCTACTCGATAAGCATATACTTGGTGAATCACACTAACAGGATGTCTCCTCTAAAAATGAAAACACAAGATTATTTTATAATAAATTTTTTCTATTTTTTCCAAAAAAATAGCATTTATGAATCAATTTAAATGAATCTTATATTTAACGTTCAACATGAAATGTAGCATGTCAAATGAACCACACAAAAAAATAGTAATGAGTAAAATAAAATAGTAATGCTAAATTATAAGCTATTATCTTGTGTCTCCAATACATGAAAAGTAAATTTTGGTCATTTGAATTTTGAATCTAATACAGTTGTAATATTAAAATAAGTCAAAAGAAACATTTTATCTATTAAAATAAATTTGTACTAAATTTGTTATTTATAAATCTCCCTACTTCTTTTTATAACCTGATATACAGCACAGAAATAAATTTTATATAAAAGAGCAAAGCAAGTTACATAACTGTTTTATTAACTTTAATTTTGGGACAGAAATTCACAAATATCATATTAATTTTAAAATGCAGTACTTAAGAAACACAAAATAAAATTATAACAATTAAACACAAAATAAATTATATTAATTAAACACAAAATAAAGAAATGAACTTAAGAGAATTTTTCCACATACTGAATTGTATTTTAATTTTGTTAAACAGCAGAAATTTTGCTTACTAATGGAAAAAATATTCATATAAGTATTATACACACCATATTAAAGCATTGGAATTTATAGGCAATACCACTAGTGTAGTGAACAGCAGTTCCTTCTGTAAAATAATTTTATATAATTACCTTGGATCTATAAATAATCAATTTAAAGAAAAAAAATTGATATTTATTGTTTAAATTTGTATAAAAAAACACAGACTATTGCACATTTTGTAAAACTTATGAAATGCTAAAAAAGCATTCACCTACATATAATTTAATTTGATATCAATTACAGTTTTTACTTTTTATATAATTATATATTCAAATAATTACAAAAGAAAATTTTAAATTATTAATATATTGCAAATTTTTCATATAAAGAATATTCTTAAAAACAAATAATACTTTCCTTGGGTACTAGCACCCGGAATATCTACTTGAACTATTGGATGATAATTTATAGGGGCAGACAAATATCTTTTGTAATAAATATATAATTCTTCTTTCTTGTCAAGGGGGACACCAATTTTTCCATTACCTGAAATTAAACAATTTGTAAATATATTTTTACACAGAAAATATGATTTGAATTTTAACATTTGACAAATGTAATTATTTAACAGAATCAATAATAAAAAAATAATTAAAAAGAACAATTATTACAATAATAAGAAACATACAAAAAGAAAGATACATCAACTCATACAGTTCCCATTTATTGTGAAAAGATATTAGTTTCATACACCATTTTCCTTTTTTGTAATATGCTATGAATCCAAAATGAGAATCGATTTAAATTAATTCAAAAATTTTATTTGTAAAAATAATTTTTTAAATTAATTTAACTTAACTCTGATCTTAAATTTATAGCATATTATAAAATTCATTTGTTCCAACATCAAGATAATGAATATATAAAGTCTAAAAAATAGTAATAATGTTTATTTGATACGTTGTACACAATCACTAGCAGAACTTGGTTCATTGATGCATTAGAATAGTTTTAATTACACTTGCACTCCTTTTCAGCCCATATTTACAAGATTATTTTACGTAATAATTCAGCATTAACCCATAAGTATGCACACCATATGTTTAATATGATGCATTATTTTGATAAAAATTTCCAAGAATTCTTCAAAACTAGTAGCTACTGTTTCCTTTAACTTTCTGAAAAGTCAAGTAGTAGGCGTAGTGAGAATAAAAACTTAAAAAACTAATTCAATGTTTCTTTTTAGTGAGGCACAGTCATACAAATCTACCTGTTATGCTGTCATTTCAGATTCATTTAACATTATGTATATTACCAGGCATTAACATGAGCATCAGAGGCCGCAAAAAAATTTTTGTGTACATTTTAACATATAATACTGTACATATATGTGTACATTTTAACAGAACTTGAGCTGGCATCGCCATTTTCCCACACAGTATCCTCTTCTATGCCATTCAATGCATTTGTTAAGCAACATTTTTTTAAAAAGAATGTATTTTGCCTCATTGGAAACTTTTTTCAGACTACAGATATCCATTCTGCAATTTTCGAAGTACTTGTCTTTCTTGATTTTCCAGAAGCAGTTAAAGAGTTGTTTTCCCAAATGCAACTAGTTTTTGTACTCTTTTTATGCAGTCCCCTTAAATAGCTTATTAATGCTTATGTCAAGTGGCTGAAGCTGGTTTGTAATACCAGCCGGGATTATCACCTAATTGCAATTAGTTTCTTTTTCAGAGGGTTTGTCAAATGACCTTTAAATGCATCCATGATAAGCATGTTTCAAGGATTTTGAAGAGCTCCTGGTCTTTTATTCCCCACTGAATTAGCCCAATCTTCCATAATTTCGGTGGTCATGCTTCCATTTTTCTAAGCATGTATGATTGTATCTTTGGAAAAATTTCTGTTTGAGGACACCAATTTCCTGTTAAGAATAAAATTTAATGGTAATTTATGGCTATCTGCTATAACTCACAGCATTACGTAATACGTTATTTTTTGTATCCTGTAATCAAGATTTTCACTTCTTTCTCACCCTTTGAATTTACAGTATAATTCCATAGTATATCAAAGTACGGGGGATGGGCAGGGGTTCATTCATGTTTTCAATGTTTTTCAATTCATATACATATCTTGTCAGTAAACCAATTATGTGGCACTGAAACTGCACAAGTTTATCTTCAAAATCTACAAGAAGTTTTTGGCAGATTGAAGTTCTCCATCTCAAAGAAAATCTTTCCTACTCACAAATTTTTCCCACCAACTCATAGATGCTTTAAAATTCTCAATTCTAAATTTATGAATGGCTTGTTTTGCCTTACATTGCAGCATTTGTATTGTAACTAAGAATGTTTTAGAACAAGCATCACGTACAAATTGAGCAACACTATCATCTAGTTCAGGATATCTGCCTTTTTTCAGTCAAATAAAAGCCTTTGTTGAAGATTTACAAACAAAAATCATATCACATTGTTTACACTATCGATGCACATGTTTCATCCATGTCAAATTTTCCGGCCACTGTTCTGTTTCTGTTTTCTTCTGCATATAAAATTGCCTTCCTTTTCATACTTGCATCATACAGAACTTGTCTTGATCCCATTATTGATATCTTTGATGTTTAGGTGATTAAAAAAGCATACATAAAAAGTCCCTAAATACATGCAAACAACAAAGTGCGGGATAAACTGCATACTGAAGATAAACTGCAGAATGTGATGAGTCACCGATGCAGGTGGCCAGAATGGACAGTTACATTTTTCCACTTGAAAGGGGTGAAAACTCAATTCTCCCATTCAACTAATTTTTCCATTTTCATTTCTAAGCCATACCTGATTTTCAGTAGCATTAAGATTGGAAAAAAAGTATAGCTTAGATTCAAATAAATATGGTAATTTATAAAAGTTTGAGGGTACTTAAATATTATTTAAGTAATTACTGATTTAATTTATAATATAAATAAGTAGTGTTTTCTCTACTTACCTTTTTATATAGATCAAAATAAGTATCAATTCCTCAAGCTTTTATAAATTATATATTATTTTAAATTTTAAAAAAGTTATTTTGATACCCTTTAGTCCATATTTAAATAAAAGCTTTAGTAATATTTTTTACTTATACTTATTTAGTTCTTTTAAATCTGAAAATTTAAGTCTAAAACAACAATTAAAGGAGCTATATGTGTGTGCAAAATTTCAACTGAACTGAAAATTGTTTAGTGCAAGATATTTTTTAATTGTTTAGTGCCCTCGGGCCACCCAAGTCCATCATTGTTTAAGCGTACCATAGTATTGTAGTATTTTAATTGGAATAATATGTGTATGAAAAATTTCAGCTTGATCACATGATAGGAAACGTGTTAAAATTCCAGTACAAATTGCAAGGATCCCATAGTTTTCAATTATTTGCCCAAATCACAATATTTATTATTTTTTGTATGCAAAATTTCAGCTAAATTGGATGATAGTAAGTGGGTTAAAATTCAAGAACAAAATTTGAACAGAAAGATATGCATAAATATATATGAACATAGTAGGTTAAATAAAAGCTTGTAAAAAAGGAGTGTGTGAATTGTAGGTTAAACTGAGCTTAGGAATAATAGTATTATATCACATAAACACTAAGATAATTAGAATACAACAAAATTTTCTTCACTGAAATAAATCAAAATGTAAAAAAACTATTAAAATAAAATATAAAAGAAATAAAATTATCACAAGATGAGATTAAAGCAATTAATCATAATATTTATACATGCACATGAATTACAGATATATTATAAAGTAAAAAGACTTGTACTTAATAAATAGATATTTAATGAAAATATTTTTACCAACATAAGGAAGAAAATAAGGCTCATCTGGCTCATAAGACCGATATACACTAGCATCAAAAGATTGGGATTCTCGCAACAATGCATTCATATTGGAAGCAATGCATCCTATGTTAGGATCTATTTAAAATTCAAATATTAATCATATAATGTAAATTAAACAATTAAACAAACAGTAAGCAGTAATGAATTTCTTAAAAGAATTAGTTATATTTAAATAATTTACAAACATAAAATTTACATAAGAACGGTTCTCGATTTGCGACATATGCTACTTATAATTACTTGAGCTTGCTATCAATTTAATGACACCTAACTGTAAGTGTATATGTTTCCCTCAAACTTGAGAATCAAAAGTTCAATATTTTCAATTTTTGCATAACATTCTGTGTCAATATTCTGCAAATAAGTTTCTTTTTATTCACCTTATTTTAACTAATTTGACTTCAATTGAAAAAGAAAGATATCCAAAAGAATTGTATTTCAAGATTATCTTTATTTTGTCTGCTGCCATAATTTCTTCATAAAATTAAATTAGAAATAATAGTTATATAAATTCGAGATAAGTAACCATAAGAAAAGAGTATGCAAGTGGGTGAATGAGTATTAGGTTTTATGGTGCAAGAGCCTAATTCAAGTATGCTGCACCAATTATAAGAAAAGAATCTAATCATGAATTGTAATAAACAAGATTTTCATAATTTTTGAAAGCTTGGATTTATGATTTTGTAGGCAATATGAAAAAATGTGAGGGAATGTTTATTTAAGAACTACCTCTAATTATCAAAGGAAAAAAATTCAACATTAGAAACTGTTGGAAAGCTGCTTATCCTACACACTTGGAGACCAAAAAAAAAAAAAAAAACTGTTCATGATAAATAGCCAAAAGTAGCAGTCTTCAATTGTCTGGTCAAACACGGCAGTTATACATGGCAACTCTAAGAATTCTCCTTTTGTCAATTCATTATTTGTCATTGTTTTAGGGTAACTGCCCATGTTCAAAATTTGTAACAGTTTAGGTTCTTTGGCAACACAAACATGTATTTTTTTACATTTAGTCTAATGAAATCTGTTTGAAACTTTTGCCCATTAAGAAAATTACATGGACCTCTTAATTAAATATGCATTTTTTCTTGGATTTTTTTTTTTTTAATGTTTTCTGATATGAATAGCATTGAAAGAAGTAATTTTCGAAACAGTGAGAGATATGTATACTTGTTTAATGAGCTTGATAACAACAAACAACTTGATGAATCTGGAGTATTTGTGGAACATCTCAATTCATGAAAATAATAAGCTTTTAAAACATTTATTTAATCCACTGAAAAAATATGTTTGTAAAGCATTTTTGTATTTTTTCATTTAGAGCTATAGAAACTCTAATAAGCCATTTTAAGACAAGCTACTATGCTTTAAATAATTTTTTATTTAAGTTTTTGAGAAGTTTTTTGTTAATATATTACTATAAGTAATTGATTTTATTTTGATTGTAAACTTTGTTAAATTTATTTTGAAAAATTCTAGATTGAATTTTAAAAGACCTTAGACAATAATACAATCAAAACATCAAGATAAGATTTAATAATTATAATATTACTAAAATTCATATTTCTAAAATCCTGTCATGTTTTTCATTCTTGTAACAACTAAGGAACATTTTTAAAACTCATTTTGATGTGGTTTAATCAGATGAATTAATTTTATAGGAATAAGTAGTTGTAATAATGTGAAATATAGAAAAATTTGCCAGAAAAAGACATGAAAGCAAATACAGATCATATCTATTTTTATTATTTGTGGAAGTGAATGAATCTAAATTCATGCAAATGATGATTATGAAGTTTTTCAAACATTTATCAGATTTACTAGAAAAATAAGTTGGTGCAATTTTTTTTTTCCCCTTGGTATTCTTTCATGCAGTACAGAGTTTACATAATTAGAACAATTTTTAAAATTGTGTTAAGGGTGTGGGCTAAACAGGATTTTCACATTATACTAGAAAAAATTATAAGAGATATTTAATACATTCACAGAAATCCAAATTATCGTGAAAATAAAATTTAACAATGTAATATTTGTCTATTATACTTCCATTTTTGAATGAATATTGAACTTGAAACAAATAATTTAAGAAACCATATTTGTTATCAGAGAAGAGTATGATGTATAACTATTTTTTCATTTGAAAGAAAATAAAAATATGGTTAACATTTGTAATTATAAGAAATGCTAACTTTTGAAAATTCTTTTAAGATCTGTAATTAAAATTCAAAATTATTATCTTCTTAAATTAAAATATTAAATAAACATTAGAATTGACAAAATAGTTCTAAAGATATTACCAATCATTATAGGCGTCTTTTTCCTTAACCAACGAAAAACTGAAGGTCCAACATAAAGCAAGAAACCAAATATAATAACAGCAAGCAAAAAAGCTTTTCTTAACCTAAACAAGGCACACAAAAAAAATATATAATTTAGAATATATATAACCTTTCTTGTTAAATTATAAATTATTGAATTCTTCATAAAAACTAATAATTAAAATTTTAGAATGAAAAATACACCTTAATAATGGAATATAAACAACTAATCTGATAAAATTTTAAACTGGGTATAAACAAAATTTAGTACTTCCCTGTTTTGTGGCGCCTGATGATGAATCGCGAAGCGACTAAGAAATATGTAAGCTTTTGACTTATAAATAATAAAAATAAAATGTTTCATTTTATATTACACACAATTACAACATTTTTTTTAAAAACACTTCTTCAGTTGAATTTAAACTACACTCGAAGTATATTGAATGAAAAAATTGTCAAAAATTTTTAATTTATATTTTAAAAAGTTCTACAAATTTAATTCATTAAAAACTTATATTAAGTATTTGTTATGAAATTAAGTATTTTAAACTTATGTTAAGTATTTAAATGATGTTAAGTATAACATCATTCAAATGGTATACCAAATGCATCAGTTAAATATTAATATCTCAGTCACTAATTATTGTAAATAAACACTGGAAAATAAATAATACATATTTTTTATATTCCCTTTTATGCTTCCTATCCTTCCTATCATATATACCCTGTTTACTAAAACAAAAAAATAATAAGTAAATTTTGCCGTTTTAATTTTATATAACTTGCTAAAGCAATATTGTAAATACACAATATGCTAAACAAAACAGTAAAGAATCTTGAACTTCAAAAAGTAATTATTCATATATTTCTGATTTTTAATAAACTTTACCAATATGGATTATTTTGAAGTTAAATGTTAACTATATGAATTATTCTGGGGATGTAATATTTTCATTTTAAAAATTTATATTTTAGTTTGGTATGCTACTCATACACATAGTTCAAGCGTTTAAAGTGCTCTAATTAAGTGAAGATGTACAAATTAAAGACACTGTTGATCATTTTGAAATATGAAAACTTACGACATGTAACTGTCAAGACCTCTCTTGCATCTTCGTAATAAATCACATAATTCATAAAACATGTTCCTAAAACGTACAAATATGAATGTACCTATCATAATACTAATAAATCAATTTTACTGACGATAGGAATTATGATAAACAGGCAAAATGATTGATATGGTCCATAATAAAATGGCTAAATCATTCCAAAAAGAATGAAAAACAATATTATGCGGTATTTATATCCTTCATTAATACTATTATCTTCGGCGATTTTTCGAAATACGGAAGAAATATATTTCTAATCATACATAAAATGTTTAACACATCTTGAACAAAATACATGACAAAATATCATAATGTTTGTTGAATGGAATGTTGATACAAAACAATAGCTTAAAGTCATTTCTCCAACTATAATTTCGGATGCTCGTCAAATCAAAGGTAAACAAGAAAACAAGAACAAGATCATATTCCCAAACAGGTTGCCAATATAAAGAGCCAAATTTAAACGGAAAATATATAATATTAATACTTCAGTAGATATTGACAATGGACTCAATAAATTTTTGATTTTCATAATTTTAAATGATCAGTTAAGTCTGTTTCTGCATTATCTAAACTTTTTTTTGTGACATCCATTATTTAATTAATAAAATTTTGCTATGCACAAATAAGACCCCATCACCTATGAAAAGAATTCCATGGAAGCAATCATATGTGTTCAAATCAAAATTAATGAGTAATTACTGAAAAATAAAATATTTTTCTTATTTTCCATTAAAAACAATAAATTTATATATTACTATGTTTCAAAAATACTTCGAATTTATCTTATATAAAACCTCGTACCACACAGTTAAGGCAAATAGGTAAATAGCAACATTTAAATAAGATCACTAAAAAAAACAAATTTCCATTATTCAGTCAAACTCAATATGCAAAATCTTGAAGTTTATAACACACATCCAAAAAACAAAAAGATTTGGGAAAATTTTACTTGACTTCTATGAGCCACCCTAAATTATTTTACTTTCATATTTAATTTCTTAATTTTCTTTCAGTTTTTTTCCCTAAACTTCACCATAAGCCTCCATTTCAGTCAGCTCCTCCCACTGACAGAATCCACCCATATTTTGTTAAAATAATAAATAAATTGTTAATAGGGCTGCCATTTGAGCAGTACACTTCAACCAATATGGCAATAGTTCCTCTCAGATCCTTTTCCAAACATCGAAATCATTCCAACCTCTATAAGATGTCAGCCCCCTCCCCGCTCTCCTCCCTTACAACAGCAATTTCCTCATCACTTTCCCACTTATGAAACAAGACGAATTCTGTATTCTCAATGGTTCCTCCTCTCCCTCCCCTGCCTCACTTATATTGAACAATGTTACAAATAATTCAAGCTTCTGCAAATCTTCAAGCTGTCTTCGCAATCTCTTCATGATTCGGGCTGAATGACGATTACGCCGTCAGGTGCCAATTGATCGTTCAAAGGTATTCAATCATTCAATCATAATTTCTTTTAGATCTATACAAGGCTGCGGTATGAGCTCACCGCCAGGGTTGTTTCGGAAGAGTCGTGGATTTTTGTCTTGATGCCATTGAGGACCCATCGTGCAGAAAGGCCAATATGCGCTTTTTCTATCACAGTTTTATGTCTTCAAATTTGGAGGGTGTGGAGAGTTGGGTACCAGCTTAGCTGTCGTCCTTGTCACTAGATAGAGGCTCACTATATATATATATATATATATATATATATATATAAACAAAAATAAGATTGTTCCATGAAATGAGTGAATTTTTATAATATTAATTCTGGACCGCTTTTAACTTCAGTACAATGTGTTATATAATTCAAAGGAAACTTTATAAATTTTTATCGTCATTGTAATATTATTTAAAATAAAAAAACGAATACAATTTATGAGAGAGATTTTAAAAATATGTAAAACTATGTATATTCATTAGAAAGACGATAGTATAATAAAACGTCCTTCCACATGATTTTAGAATCGAACAGATTCTTAATTGTATAAAACTTTATCAGTCACAGACGATTTAAATAACTCCATTCAAATCAGTGTAGACACTATGTTTTATTCTGTGAAAAGTCATGAAATATTTGAAGAATTAATTAGATAAATTCCTGAATAAAAAAAATTATCACTCAAGATCATCGCAAGTTGTTGCTACGATTAATCTTTTTTTTTTTTTTTTTTTTTTTTTTTTAAAATATTTCTGTATTAGCTAACAAATTCCTGAACACTAATTTCAAACAATTTTCTAATAAGAGGAGGGCACGAGGAGTTAAGAAATTCAGTTGGGGATAAGACTTGGTAGGTATTTAGTATACTTATAGAGTGTTCATATGAAAGTAGCAAAGCGCATTAGCCAGCAAATTAATTCCAAGAAAAATCGACTTAAAAGTTTTAAGTAAAGCTTATAAGTTAACTTTCACTTTTGAGCAACCACTGCGCAATTAAATCGGAAGCGCGCTAGTTAAAAAGACAGCTGGTCTAGGTACGATCCTGCATTTAAATATTTTATTTCTCGACTGCTTTAAAAATTTTAAGAATTTTAAATAAAATTAATTACCTATGATATATACGATATCAATAATATCATAAATATTTTTTTATTTATAAAACAATTGTGGAAACTAAAAAAAAAATTTAATTTTATGTTAAGTTTCATTAGCTTCAACAATTGCTTAATAAAACTTATTTCTGATTACATTTGTTAAAAAATGATTACAAATGAAAGAAATATTGTTTATTTAATTTTATTAGCTTCATACTAGGGACAAGATATGTCTATTACTGCTACCCGAGCTCACCTATGTTTCTTAATTTTTTTGTTTTAACTTTTGATAGAGAAATGATAAAAAAAAAAAAAAAAAAAAAAAAAAAATTTAAAAATTAATTTTTTTTTTTTTTAAAAAAAAAAATTTAATATAAAAAAAAAAAAAAAAAAAAAAAAAAAAAAAGTCTTCTTTTCAATTTATCTTTATTGGATAGTAAAAATATTGATGTACTCTGGAAACAAAATTTAAATTAGTAATAATGCATTTTTAAATTCAGAACTTCTTAAGAAATGCAGTAACTCTTATTATAGTAGTGGTTGATTTCTGAAAATATCGATGTCGGGACGCTTCATTTCAAAACAGTGTTCATTCCAATGTTTGCACAAATATTCTTGTATTAGTACATGGCAAATTGTTGAACTGTGTTTCATTTTATAACATTTATTTATTTACTTACTTATTTTGTCCCATTTATTTATTCATTTAGTTAATATGGATTCGTAAGATTCGGTCCCTGACAAGGATTGGAATAATTCATTTGTATATTTGTTAATTTGTAACATGATCTATTCGCGATTCTTCCCTCTGACTAACATTCTGATTTCATATTTAAATCCCCATCTTCTTTCCAATAAATGAAACGTGATGATGCAAATTAAGTTAATAGTTATAAACAAGTCGTATAAAAGCGAGAGATAATTGTATCAATGTTATTGTAATAAGGAGGATATAGTGTGATATGCGCGTAAGTCTTCTGGCGTGTAAAAAAAATTTGGTGTAGTTAGGACTCAACGCTGCCGATACTCGCATCAATTTCTGGTAAGCCTATTTCTTGATGGATAATAGAAACTGTTAGTACTCGCGAATTGAGACATTAAACTGTTGAGTGCATCCCCCTTGTTCGAGGATCAATAAAATCTAGTTGTGAATATAATTGACTATTTTAATTTCTTTGTCTCTGACTGAGCTTAAGTTGAAATGTAAATCTTGTAATTAGAATAACATTTAAGATGATAGATGAAACAGGCAATATGATGTCGTTTCTTTTGATCTACATTGGCTCTTGTTACTGTTATTTAGAGTAATTTGAGTTTCTACAAGATATAGAAGTTTTGTGCATTTACAGTTACGATTATAGAGTCCATCATCTACACTATCATTCTGAATGAAATTTATACATTTATTCAAAAATAAAGAGAATGAAGAAAAATTTAGCGAGGAGTAAACTTGGTTAAAATAGATAGAGTAAGAAAGAAGTTATTGATATATAGTGAGAAAATTATACACTGTATGCAAAACTTAAGCAACTTTTCAGATCATGCCTTTATTCAGAAAAGAATCAACTGGATGACATGAAATTCACACATTATAGGCACAATGTAACACTTAAATGTTGTTGAAAACATAGTAGCAAACAAAGGAATTGTACCCTTACATTACGGAACGAAACAGAAAAAGGCTTTATTGACAGAATGGTGTTAATAAAAAAATTATCTGACCTTGAGGAATAACAACAAACCAAAATCCTTTAGTAAGGGATCTGAGCTCTCCTAACTGCAATGGTTGCATGACACTGCCTATCCATATTCAATACCAAACCATTCAGCATTTCATGAGGTAAGAGTTGTCAATGTTTAAGGAGCATCTGTTTCAGCTGTTTGGTGTTCTCTGGAGGATACTATCTTGCTGCCAGCCGTTCCCCCAAAGTTTCCCACATATGTTCGATGAAACTTAAATCAGGGGAGCATGGTGGCCCTTCTATTCTGCGGACTATTCTAGAAACTCTTCAATAGCAGATGTGATGTCCTGGACGTGCAATGTCGTACACAAAAATAAAATCTAGACTAATGGCATCTCGGAACAGAGGCACGTGTGGGAGAATAATTTCATCGCAGTAACGATTCTTCAGAAAGCGAGCCACCGTCGAAAATATGGAGCTCCGTTTGTCCATTCATCAAAATGTTTCCCTACACAAACACTCCAGAGCAATCTCAATGGTCTCTTTCCCTGATGCTAGTGGGATGAAACCATGTCCCTACCTTCCTCCATATCAACCGGTGCTGAAAATCTTTGCTCAAACTGAAACGATTTTCACTAGTAAACAACGCGACTCCATTAATAAGATGTCAATTCTGATATCTTGACACCACTGAAAATGGTGACGTATGCAGCGTTCAGGATGACGGGCGAAAGGCCAACTTTATGTAGACGTCAGATCATAGTAAGCCGTGATACTCGTCATCCGGTTTCCAAACGCAGCTGTTGTGCAATGTTATCTTATGTCTGATCCCACAGATCTTTTTCTGCCCTCGGAACAATATACCGATCATCATTTGCCGTTGTTTTTCGCGGCAGACCACAGCTACCTTTTTTATAATTATCCATGTCATTTGGAAGACTTTCCAAGTTCTTGAACTATTGTGCAATACTTGTGAAGCTGAGTCCCTCTTAAAACTTGTTGATCATTCTATCACGTGTAAAGGCACCCTGATGGTTTATTGTAGTCATTATGAACTTTCGATTTCACTTTGACTTGCAGAGAATGTCTGGAAATATGTCCTTCTTCCTTCTTTTTAAGTTGCCTTGGCACTTCCTTGTGTTTGCGTACCATGACGTCCTCTCTGATGTCATAGTGATAATATTTGCATATGCATCACCTTTCAACTGAGCTGCCTTTTCGTTATACTGGTGTGCCTGTACACTATGACTTACCTTTTTACTTTTCACTAGACTGGCAAAAAAGCACCTGTCAACAATTTCATGGTTGTATGTTGAAAAATGCATTTGTTGCTTAAGTTGTGCACGTTAGTATATATGCAGTTAAAAAATAGTACAGTCCTGATATGAGTAGGTGTTAGTACATCACCATCATAAGTCAGCAATTAAAAATTGTTGTAAAAGAAGAGAATGTCCACTTCCAGTCAGTATTTATTCCTTATTTAAATAAAGAGAAGACGAATAAATTTAGAATAGAATTTTTTTTTTCTAATACCAATGGATTGGTAGATCATGAATAATTTATAAATAATAATCTATTGAAGCTATTTTAAATTTATCTTCTTAGCTCTTTGATGATATGTATTGTTAAACAGAATAAAAATAATTGTATAATTACAGCACAATTATACAGGATATTTGAAATATATATATAAAAAAAAACTGACATTGTGACGTTGGACTATTCGCGATTTTTTCTTCCCTAGCCTTGGCGACTTTAATTGAGATTGATTGCATTAAGTAACAATTTCTTCCCAACCAAAATGAAACGTGATATGTTAATTAGATGCAGGTGGAAATAAAGTGAAGTGATTCCAATATAATGGTATATAAGTAAAGTGAAATTTAGAGGAGAGAGAGAGTGTGTGTGGTTAACTCTGAGAATAGTTCTAACAAGAGGCCGATAATATCAAGATTTACAGTTACCGGTTATTGTTGCTGTAGAGTACTTGTCGGAGAAAGCAATTTCAACTGAAAGGACTTGGAAAGAATATTTAATTGCAGCGATATTTAAATTGGTTGGCTAGCCGTACATTCCAAAAAGAGTCATTATATATTATATTTTAATAACTGTGATAAATAAATAGTTTAGATGAATTAGGCATGTGTGTCATTGCAGCGTTTATTGACTTTTAGAGTTAGTTATATTTACTTGAACTATGGCACAAGAGTCGGATAGAAATAGTCATTCGTTACAACATGAATGTGTTTCAATTAAATGATGACACCAAAAATAAAAAGATTATGCGTTTGTGAAAAATGTTTATTTAATTGTGTAGCAGATCAGAATCTGATTCATTTGAACTTTCTTCTGAATCAAAGCAAACATATGTGCTTGCTTCTGTATATGACATTTGTGAACTTCTCTCCTCGTCACTCTTTGACATTCTTTTAGTTTCTGGCATGCTGTAGCAGATCTCTGTTGCATCTGATTTTATAGTGTCAGCCACTTTTAAAGAAGTTCTACTGGCATTCTTATTATTTTGTTTTTCTTCAGTTATTCGCTTATTATCTTCATTTAGTAATAATGGTCTCACAGGTGCGTTTTCTTCTGAAAACTGATAGCTTTTTCGTGTTATTTTATTATTTTTATTAAATGGCTCTATCTTCGCTAGAGTGGAAAAAAAGATGAAATGTTATATTTCTTATGTATAAGAAAAATGAGAAAATCTCTTAAAGCTGTCTCCGCTCGTCTTATGTGAAAGATTCTAATCGAAACTTGGAACATATTTCTAGACAGAAAATTGTTCCAGTTTTCCTGAAAGTTTGTAACGTTGCAACATGTACATCCGTTAATACACTCCAAAAACATGCCGTTTTTCTTTTGTACACGCAAATTTCAAAACTCATTTAGCATTAACAATATAGGAGACGAAGTATCGAACACATTTTACTTCAGAAAAAAGAGATTGATTCAGGAAAAAATGAGTAATAATATAAAATACGCTGCTCTCTAAAAGTTAGCGAAGTCATAATATAAAATAAATATTTTATGGTTTTGTTATCAGAAAAAATGTTCCAATTTCGGGCTCTATTGTTTAACATTAATGCGAAGACAGCCTTAAAACACAGACCTTAAAATATTTATTCAATTGTCGTATCGTAATTTAAAACTAAAAATGAATAGTTACTTGTAAAATATAATTCTTGCCAAGGTTTCTTTGTACCAGGCTGCAGCAATTTTTTCTGGCAATCTATGAAAGAAAATCGTTGTGATCCCAAAATAATGAAATTATGTTTTGAATATATATATATATATATATATATATATATATATATATATATATATACTGCTGTTTGTAGAAAATGCAACACCATGAAAGAATCATCAGAATCAAATGAAATTTAATGCAGAAACGACTTGTACTGATACAAATAAATGATGAAATTTTCAAAACAAAAGAAACAAATTAAGCGTCCGAAATCAGTATTTGGTGCAGCCACCATGCGCTGCAATAAGTGCTGCTATACGACGTGGCATGGAGTCAAACAGATGTTGAATATCTGCTTGAGGAAGAGAATTCTATATCGCTTGTATGCGCAACCAAAGTTTGTCTTTGGAAACTGCAGGACGCGGATCACGAGCGAGACGCCGACCAACCATATCCCACACGTGCTCAATAGGCGACATATCCGGTGAATAAGCAGGCCAAGGAAGAAGTTGCATGCGTTGTGCTGAACAGAAGTCTCGAACAGTCCGCGCAACATGTGGGCGTGCATTATCCTGCTGAAAGATAGCTCCAGGGATGCCTTGAAGGAAAGGAACGACTTCGGGCTGTAGCACTTCACGGACGTACCTGTTGCTATTGAGATTACCCTCAATTCGTATCAAATTGGATCGTCCATGATACGAAATCGCACCCCAGACCATAACTCCGGGTGTTCGACCACTATGTCGTTCAATAATACACTCAGGAAGGCAGCGTTGACCGGCATAACGTCTAACACGAACACGGCCATCATGGGTCCACAAATTGAAGCGTGATTCATCTGAAAAGACAACTTGGTGCCAATCAGCTCGCCTGTCTCTGTGCTCAAGAGCCCACTGCCGACGCAGCCGTCGATGATTCGCCGTGAGGGGAATCCTGTATAAAGGCACCCTTGCACGCAATCCACGGCGCAGCAGACGACGACGAATTGACGAAGCCGACAATTGTACACCTGTAGCAGTAGACCAACGTGCTGCCAGCTGCCTGGAGGAAGCTGTGCGATCATTCACCGCCATGCGGAGCAGGTGTCGATCATCGCGCTCTGACGTCACCTTCTGTCGTCCAGTGCCTGTTTTTCGAGTTGTTCGGTGCTCGTCGGTCCACTGCTTCCAAACTCGCATCACTGTGGAACTGTTCCGCTGCATACGAGCTGCTATTGCGCGATAGGAAAATCCTCCTTCTCGAAGGCCGATTATCCTCCCTCGTTCAAACTCCGTAAGTTGCTTGAATTTCTTATTCTTCCGTCGTGGAGGCATACTCAGGTCTCACTAAACGTTTGCCACTAACAAATAATCATAGACTTTTTTCAACGTCCCGCTACAGCACTTTATTTATACGCTTTCAGCATCAATTCAGAGGGCGCTGCGCGCGCCGCGCACGCGCGATGGCTCTGAAACTTTA
>BMAW01054125.1:2147774-2179977 GCA_019974015.1 Nephila pilipes
TGGTATGCTTCGTTCAGTTGCGTATTCTTCAATGTAAACGTTCTGCCATCAGCACCAGCTTGCAACATGACCTTGTTATCCTTGTTTATTAGTGAAATACCTACGATAGTTAACTTTGTTTACTTCAAATAACTTTTCAAATCAGACCACAAGGTTTAGGTATAACCTAAGTTCTTAAATAAAATAGTGTTGCGTTTTCAAAACATTAACGGAGCACATCAAAACAAATGGTACACAATATATAATGCTTCTGGCCATGTTTTGCTAACATCACTATGATTTTTAAAGTATTGCAGTATTTAAAGAAAAAGTTATTGTTGATGAAATAATAGGAGTAAAATGGTAAAAATCAACTAATACAAAACAAGCACCTCAAACTGGAACATACAAAATAGAATGGATTTGGTTAGGTATAATTTTATTAATGTCATACTAAGAGCAACTCAGGGTGTGGCGATGGACATCATAATTTGAACCTCAGTCAAATGATGTGACACTTGAGATGGCCCCTTCTAGCTTCCACAGCAGCATACCAACAGGGCCTCGGTGCATGACAGATTTTAAGTGCATCAATGGCTACATGACAGATCGCTAGAGGCATCAAGGCTCAAACCCACAGTGAAAACTAGAGCAGCCTCAGTTCGTGAACATGGCATGATGCATTTTAGGCTCCATAGCCAAAATAAGAATGGAATTATAGGATAGGCAATGAAAAATTATTCGAACGCATTCTTAAAATAATAATGAACAGAAATAAATTGTGATAAAGAAAGGGCATTATTAATACAGCAAGTATTTTTGTAGGATGTTATAAAACAATACAATATAATTTCACATTCAGAAAATATTTTAAGGCAGAGTTCCCAAGTTTTTACTCATTACATAACAACTATTTCACATTTGGATACCTGAAAAGAATTATTATACAATACTTTATATTGTTTTTACTCAACTGTTTTAATAAGTTTTATAAACCAATTACAAATTAAATACTTTATGGAAAATATTTAATTAGTTTTTAACAGCAGTGAGGAGATTTGACAATAATGCTAATCTACATTCATATTGTTAAAATTAAGTATGTATTTTTGGTTCATTTAAAATATCAATTCAACTAAAATGAAAATTAATGCCTTGTAGAACAACAACAAAATGTAGATTAAACTACTAATGCCTCTTACTACTATATCACTAGTTGATGCAATTGTTTTAACTTTGGAATAAGAGTTTCAATTTTTAAAAGATAACATCAGCTTCTATATAAAGAAATATACTATTAATCACTAGTGACAAGAGTTTTCAATAGCATCCCCTATTCTCATATCAATGTTTACATTCTGATTTAATGAAAATTATGTAATAAAAACACAAAGTTTGAAAAAGGTATGCAAAGATTCTTTGTATGTCGTAAATCTTCACATTAAAGTTCCACTTCCTTGATACCTATAAAATAATCAATTTTCTTAAAACTAGATTTAATCAAAATTAATTGTTACTAAATATTTTCATTTATACAAGTTTCATTCATTTTCAGAAACAGATTTTATACATTTTTAAAATTAATTCTAAAACTAAGGAAAGTAAAATTATAAAGTATTAATAAAAGAAAATATGGTCAGAAAAATACATTAATAAATATTTGAAAAATGTCCTTGTCCTGACCTGTTCATTATTCTAGTATTGTAGACGTTTTTAAATTTAATACAGAATGCATACAAAAATCATTCAAAATACTTTACAATCAATTATTAACTTACAATGTACTTGATGCCTGTAGCATTTATCAAGACATATAAATACTTCCTGGTATAGAGCGTTGATGAGGTTATATCAGTTTCAGACATAAGTCTCTGGAATTAGACATCATATAATAATACAATATTTGCGTTTATCTGTCATTTGTTTTGGAGAATAGAGATACTAATAGTAAAACCACTGTGCCACACAGCTGTATAATAATAAAATGTACAACTGAACAAATACAAATATAATTCAAATTGATTTGATACCTGATACCATGGCTCAAACTTCCACACAATGCTAATTAACAATCATCAAGCTCCACTACATGGTCTTCAGTGACATCAGGACTGAAACCCATGATTCAGTGAAATAATACTGACCTCAAGAATGCAATCATGACCCACAAGGCTAATGCAGCCACTTAATTCAAATAAAGGAAACATTTGATTTTTACTTACCTTTTTCAGGCTTCAACTTGTAGCCATCACGTAAATACCAAGCGGATCAGTATCAAAGCATTTAAGATCCTGCAATGTTTATAAATATCTGAGTTAACAAAAGTGTTTAAATGCAAATAAATGCATGAATAAACTTATCATTTTAAAATATACCATTTGGTGTAGTTAAGTTTTGTTTTCAGTTCTGATATAGGAACAGAAGATGGTTCAGAATAATGCTGCAGCAGTTCTGATGACTAACTTTTGAGCTGTGAAAAAGTATCTTTTAATAAGTTTTATGTCGTATTTACAGAAATGAATTAGTTTAACTGCATATGAAAATATAGAAACCATTTTAGCTCGGTATATAGAAAAATTTACATGTAACTAAGTAATTTATAAGGCCTAAAATCAATGATTTGAGTTATATATTTGTTCAATGCGAAATATGCCAGTTACTTAACCATTAAATTGTTTAATGTTACATTTATTTATTTTCTTTCTTCCAAAGACAAAAGTCTTATAAAATAATTTTCTTATATAAATGATTATACTGACCAAATAATTAATTTAAATTCATAAAATCACAAAGCGTTTAGAAATACTTGCTAAGGAAAAATCTTCAAAATGCAAATAAATTAAATCACAAAATAAAATTTAGTTTACAAACAAGAACAATAAAGCTTCAGAATATTATACAAAATATATTTAATTAGAATGATTTATTGAGAGAATGAAAATAAAAGATGCAACTACATTTCGTTTTCAAATTATATTGGTTACCACAAATGTAACTTTTGGGATAATTGATTATTGCTTGGCACTTCATTGGCAGCAAATGAAAGTATAATATTTTGGAAGGATTCGGGCCTTTATTTCTTCTGAAAATGCGCGTATTCAAACTTGTTTCCATTAGGTAATGTTCTACAAATTATAAATAAATTCTGATTACATATGAAAATAATTTAATCAATAAAGCAACCATTGAGTTTGTTGGAGTTTTAAGGAGGAGGGGGAGTGAAGTCGAGACTCTAACTAATCCAAAAGCCATTTTACTCTAAAAGGAAGAAAATAGAAATTTTAGAAAAGCAATTTATTATTTTAATTATTAAATGTTGTATGATAAAATATAATGCAAATTCAAATGGAAGGAGAAATAGTTCTTAACAAAATATTTTATTTATTTTAAATATTTTAAAAATCTAAAATAATATTATGATGTGAACTGATTTAATGTCACAGTTTATAATGTTTTTGAGTTACATGGTGAGATCACAAACAGTTTCTAGGCAATACATAATAAAGATGAAAAAGGTGCTAGGCTTTAAATGGAAAAAGTTCTCCATAAATGGATATGGACCATAAGATATTAGCATCTGAACTATCCCCGCGGAAATAATGTTGTGATTACGTTTGAAAACTTTATGGGCGTTTACACATACACAGGAAATATTGAAGTCACTTTGTACAGTTTCTGTAAAAGTTCACAAAGAAACAGAATAGACGCCCACGAACTTTGGGATGTCAGCCCGATTCTAGTATTGACTTAGATATCGCATGTGAATTGAAAAGAAAACGTTTGTGGCAATGGCAAAGTACACAGTAATTTTGAAAATATAAAGAATATATTGTTTCACATTTAACATCTGGTGTGTGCGGTAATGATTTTTAACTCAGCCTAGATACTAAATTAGTTTTATAACTTATATTATTTATCATATTTCATTGGGCTTTCAAACTTTTAAATTCTGACTACTATCAACTCCAGAATTAAATAAGTTTAGAATATATTACACATATAATTCAAGTAGTAGAGTTAACCTTGAGGTGAAATGCTGGAAAGAAAGTTCATAATATTAGGCTGGTCAATAAAGCATAAACAAAGTTGATGAAAATTGATTTTATAAAGTTACTTCAATTAATGCGAATTCGGTTTTCTACATATATTCTGGTGAGAGTTTCTTCCCTAACACTTAATTTCATAAAGGTGCTTAAGAGGAATATAATCTAATTTAGAACAAAAGATTAGGTGTGATCAGATAATGGATGGGAACTACGTACCATGAATAAAAATTCTGGGCTTGTAATGCTAATTCAAAGGTCCCCTGGACTTTGGCGCCAGAATTGGGACACGGTTTTGGAAGTAAGTTGCTTTAAAGGTCGGAAATATTTATGGGTTAAGTTTTAAGGTTATAGTTTAAAGAAGGGTGACTGGGGTCATGCGTTTTCAACGCACTGGTTCAGAAACCTAGAAGGAAGTTACAAAGTTAGTTGATTCAAAGATGAACTCCATTACAATCCATGAGTTCGTTTTCAAACTGCACAAAGACTATAAAGGTTTTAAAGTGGAGTTCCTACTTAGGAGTGTATTCTTATAAATTGAGAAGATTATTTTAGTTTGTATATAGTCAGCTACATGACCTGATTTTCTGCTGGGTAGGATAGTTCTTGTCTTAACATAAAGGTCAGATCTTCGAACTCTGGAGTCAAAGAATCACATTGGTTTGGTTTTATTATATAATGCTTCCATGTTCAGTTGAGTTACATTATTCGTTCAAAGAAAATCATATAGAGTTTTCAAAGATTTAAGATCGTATATTTATGTAATAATGTGAAGATATGATTCTACGAGGTGTACAGTTATCTAATTATTTTCAGCCTCAAAGATTTTAATAGGACTTGTGAGCTGTAGCAGAATAAAATAAAATGGAACTGAAAATAAATATTTCCGGGCTTATAGTTTGGACTTTTAGAGGTTTTAAACAGTGGAAAATAATTTACAGGACCCAATTAAAACAATGTAAATCGTTTCTCTATCATAATAAAACTCTCAAATTAAAATGTTTATGGAATTTCAGCTACATAAATATATTTTAATATAAATTTAAACAATACATATTTATTCAAATCTAAACCACCTTTTCAATGTTTCGTTTTTATTTGGTTTAGTTTTATTAGTTACTCTAAGAGCAATGCAAAGGGCTTTTGACCGCCCGGATCTGTGGTGCTTCAGACCCTCAGCCAGTAGGACGGACTTTACACCTGGATACTGAAGCCAGCCCCTCTCTAATTTCACACCATGTCAATGAAGGGACTTTGAGACCTGACAGGTTTAATGCGTGGCCCCGATATCTGGGCGCGTGTCTTTAGCAATGATGGATCCATGACAGAAGGAAGACCACCGACCCAGATCACAGAACTATGTCCCACTAGGCTACTGGGGCCCTTTATTCAAATGGTAAATGCATGCGCCACAGAGGTGGGTTGGTTTTATCAGAGAGGGCACAAAGGGATTTCGTTGGAATGGAAGTTGAAGACGGTGCAGTTTAGTGTATGTGATTTAAAGAATTTTTATTACTGGAAGAATCGTTAATTTGCTTATTGGTCTAGTTTTAAAAGTGGTTGCAATGAGCATCGGATATCAGTAAAAGGTTACTGCACGTTTTTACAATTTTTCACCAAAATGTATTGAAAATTTGGGGTGCAGTTTAGGAATCAATGGCGAAACTATTATTTGATATGCATTACATTAATAAATACAGAAATTATATGAAATTCTAATTTGGTAATGATTTTCAAGAATATTTTAAAATTGAAGTGAAGTAAGATTAATTTTAAGGTATAAAATCACAATATTTACATCCATTATATATACAATTCAAACAAGCTTTACCAGCAGCACTACAATGGGTTCATAATTTCAATTTGATCAATAATGAGGAGCTATAAAATGACATACTTGGTGAATCACACTAACAGGATGTCTCCTCTAAAAATGAAAACACAAGTATTTTTACATAACCAAATTTTCTATTTTCAAAAATAGCACATTTATGAATCAATTTAAATGAATCTTATATTTCTCAACATGAAATATATCAAATGAACCACACAAAAATAGTAATGAGTAAAATAAAGTAGTAATGCTCTAAATTATAAGCTATTATCTTGTGTCTCAACATGAAAGTAAATTTGGTCATTTGAGACACAGATCTAATGGTTGTAATATTAAAATAAGTCAAAAGAAACATTTATCTATTAAATTTGTATAAATTTGTTATTTATAAATCTCCCCGCTTCTTTTATAACTGATATACAGCACAGAAATAAATTTTATATAAAGAGCAAAACAAGTTACATAACTGTGTTTTGTTCTTTAATTTTGGGACAAGAAATTCCCACAAATATCATATTAATTTTAAAATGCAGTACTTAAAACACAAAATTATAACAATTAAACACAAAATAAATTATATTAATTAAACACAAAATAAAGAAATAGACTTAAGAATTTTTCCACATACTAGTTGTATTTTAATTTTGTTAAACAGCAGAAATTTTGCTTACTAATGGAAAAATATTCATATAAGTATTAACACACCATATTAAAGCATTGAGTCCCATGGGCAATACCACTAGTGTGAACAGTTCCTTCTGTAAAATAATTTATATAAATTACCTTTGGATCTATAAATGTAATCAATTTAAAGAAAAATTGATATTTATTGTTTAAATTCATAAAAACCCACCAGACTATTGCATTTTGTAAAACTTATGAAATACTAAAAGCATTCACCTATATAATTGAATTTGATATCAATTACAGTTTTATATAATTATATATTCAAATAATTACAAAGAAAATTTTAAATTATTAATATATTACAAATTTTCTTATAAAGAATATTCTTAAAACAAATAATACTCCTTGGTATAACACCGGAATATCTGCTTGAACTATTGGATGATAATTTATAGGGCAGACAAATATCTTTTGTAATAAATATAATTCTTCTTTCTTCAAAGGGGATGATTTTCCATTACAAATTAAACAATTTGTAAAATATTTTACAGAAATGTAATTTGAATTTTAACATTTGACAAATGTAATTATTTAATAATAAAATAATTAAAAGAACAATTGTTACAATAATAAGAACATACAAAGAAAGATACATCCAACTCATACAGTTCCCATTTATTGTGAAAGATGGTTTCTACACCATTTTCCTTTTTGTAATGCTATGAATCCAAAATGAAGTCGATTTAAATTAATTCAAAATTTGTTGTAAAATAATTTTAAATTAATTTAACTTATCTGATCTTAAATTTATAGCATATTATAAAATTCATTTGGTGTTCCAACATCAAGATAATGAATATAAAGTCTAAAATAGTAATAAATGTTTATTTGTCGTTATACACAATCACTAGCAGAACTTGGTTCATTGATGCATTAGAATAGTTTGAAATTACACTTGCATCCCTTTTCAGCCCATGTTCTGAGATTATTTTCATTAATTCAGCATTAACCCTTAAATTATGCACACCATATGTTTAATATGATGCATTATTTTGATAAAATTTCAAAATTCGAACTAGTAGCTACTGGGCCTTTAACTCTGAAAATAAAGTAGTGAAGTATTAGTGAGAATAAAACTTAAAAACTAATTCAATGTTTCTTTTTAGTGAGACGCCTAAAATCTACCTGTTATACTGTCATTTCAGATTCAATTATTATATTACAGGCATATGGTATCAGAGGCCGCAAAATTTTGTGTACATTTAACATAATACTGTACATATAGTATTTTATTTAACAGAACTTGAGCTGGCATGCTGTATTTTCCCACAGTATCCTCTTCTGTGCCATTCAATGCATTGCATGTATTTTTAAAGAATGTATTTTGCCTCATTGAAACTTTTTCAGACTACAGATATCAAGTCTGCAATTTTGAAGTACTTGTCTTTCTTGATTTTCAAACCCGGATTAAAGTTGTTTCAAATGCAACTAGTTTTAGCCTCTTTATACAGTCCCCTTAAATAAGCTGTGTCTTATGTCAAAGTGGCTGAAACTGGTTTGTAATGGCAGGTTATCACCTAATTGCAATTAGTTTCTTTTCAGGGTTTGTCAAATGACCTTCGTACATCCATAAACAAGCATGTTTCAAGGATTTTAAACTCCTGGTCTTTATTCCCCTGAATTAGCCCAATCTTCCATAATTCGGTGGTCATGCTTCCATTTTCTAAGCATGTATGATTGTAATATCTTTGGAAAAATTTTGTTTGAGGACGCAATTTCCTGTTAGAATAAAATTTAATGGTAATTTATGGCTATCTGCTGCAACTCACAGCATTCGTGTCGATTATTTTATGTAATCAAGATTTTCACTTCTTTTCACCTTTGATTTACAGTATAATTCATAGTATATCAAAGTAGGGATGGGCAGGGGTTCATTCCTTGTGTTTTTCAATTCCTTATACATATCTGTCCAGTAAACCAGTTATGTGGCGCTGGAGCTGCTGGTTTATCTTCAAATCTACAAAGAGTTTTGGCGGATTCAAGGTTCTCCATCTCGAAAATCTTTCCTACTCACAAGTTTTCCCACCAGCTTTCATAGGTCTTTCAAATTCTCAATTCTAGATTTATGGCTTGTTTTGCCTTACATTGCAGCGATTTGTATTAGCCAACTAAGAATGTTTTAGAACAAGCATCCTCGTACAAATTAGACAACCTATCAATCCTAAGGATATCTGCCTTTTCAGTCAAATAAAGCCAGCTGTTGAAGATTCAAACAAAAGTCATATCCACGTTATTTTACTATCGATGCACATGCATCCATGTCGATTTTCCGACCACTGTTCTGTTTGTTTTCTTCTGCATATAAAATTGCCTTCCTTTCCTTCCTTGCATCGCCTGGAACTTGTCCAGTATTAGTGCTGCTCTTTGATGTTAGGTGATTAAAAGCATATAAAGGTCCTAAATACATGCAAACAACAAAGTCTGGGGATAAACTTCCATACTAGAGCTACAGAATATGATGGAGTCACCCGATGCAAGGTGGCCAAGAATGGACAGTTACATTTTCCATGAAAGGGTGAAACTCAATTCTCCCATTCAACTAATTTTTCCATTTTCATTTCTAAAGCCATACCTGATTTTCAGTAGCATTAAAGATTGGAAAAGTATAGCTTAGATTCAAATAAATATATTGGTATAAAGTTGAGATTGCTGATATTATTTAAGTAGTTACTGAGGACTAATTTATAATATAAATAAGTGATGTTTTCTCTTACCTTTTATATAGCAAAATAGAGTATCAATTCCTCCTCAAACTTTTATAAATTATCTCAATATTAAATTTTAAAGGATTATTTGATACCCTTTAGTCCATATTTAAATAGAAGCTTTTAGTAATATTTTACTTATACTTATTTAGTTCTTTAAATCTGAAAATTTAAGTCTAAAACATAACAATTAAGGAGCTATATGTGACAATTTCAACTGAACTGAAAATTGTTTGAGTGCAAGATATTTTTAATTGTTTAGTGCCCTCAGACCATAAGTCCATCTTGTTTAAGCGTGCCAGTATTGTAGTATTTTTAATTGGAATAATATGTATGAAGATTTCAGCTTGATCACATGATAGGAAAGTCTTCAAAATTCAGTACAAATTGCAAGGATCGGGTTTTCAGTTATTTGCCGTCACAATATTTATTTTTGTAATTCAGCTAAATTGGATGATAGTAAAGTGGGTTCAAAATTCAAAGACAAAGTGAACAGAAGATGTCATAAAATATATAGACATAGTAGGTTAAATAAGCTTGTAAAAGTGTGTAATTGTAGGTTAAACTGAGCTTAGGAATAATATTATATCCGCAAACACTAAGATAATTAGAATACAACAAAATTTTCTTCACTGATAAATCAAAGAAAATGTAAAAACTATTATAAAATATAAAGAAATAAAATTATCACAAGATGAGATTAAGTAATTAATCATAATATTTATACATGCACATGAATTGGATATATTATAAGAAAAGACTTGTACTTAATAAATAGATATTTATTGAAAATATTTTACCAACATAAGGAAGAAAATAAAACAATCTGGCTCATAAGACTAGATATACACTAGCATCAAAGATTGGGATTCTTAATAATGCATTCATATTGGAAGCAATGCCATCCCTATGTTAGGATCTATTTAAAATTCAAAATGGCTAATCATATAATGTAAATTAAACAAACAGTAAGCATTATTAGATTTCTTAAAAATTAGTTATATTTAAATAATTTACAAACATAAAATTTACATAGAGCGGTTCTCGTTTGGGCATATACTTATAATTACTTGAGCTTGCTATCAATTTGTGACACCTAACTGTAAGGGTAGTGTATATTTCCCTCAGAAGAGCTTGAGAATCAAGTTCAATATTTTCAATTTTGCATTCTGTGTCAATATTCTGCAAATAAGTTTCTTTTATTCACCTTATTTTAACTAGATTTGACTTCAATTGAAAGAAGATATCAAAGAATTGTATTTTCAAGATTATCTTTATTTTGTCTGCCATAATTTCATAAAATTAAATTAGAAATAATAGTTATATAAATTGAGATAAGTAACCATAAGAAAGAGTATGCAAGTGGAGATAGGTATTAGGTTTTATGGTGCAAGAGCCTAATTCAAGTATGCTGCACCAATTATAGAAAGAATCTAATCATGAATTGTAATAAACTAAATTCATAATTTTGAAGCTTGGATTTATGATTTTGTAGGCAAATATGAAAAATGTGAGGGGATATTTTATTTAAGAACTACCTCTGGTAAAGGAAAAATTCAACAGCCCAAGAAACTGTTTGGAAATGCTTATCCCCTACACACTTGGAATAAAAACTATTTCATGATAAATAGCCAAAAGTAGCAGTCTTGGCTTCAATTGTCTGGTCAAATACTGACAGTTATACATAGCAACTCAGAATTCTCCTTTTGTCAATTCATTGTCATTGTTTTAGGGTAACTTCTTATTTCAAAATTTGTAACAGTTTAGGTTCTTTGGCAACACAAACATGTATTTTTACATTTAGTCTAATAAATCTTTGAAACTTTTGCCCATTAAGAAAATTATGGACCTCTTAATTAAATACCATTTTCTTGGATTTTTAATGTTTTCTGATGAATAGCGACAGTAATTTTGAAACAAGTGAGATATGTATACTTGTTTAATGAGCTTGATAACAACAAACAACTTGATGAATCTGCCGGGTGTTGTATCTCAGTTCATGAAAATAATGAAGCACCCCAAAACGATTTTATTTAATCCACTTTCAGAAAATATGTTTGTGAAAGGCGTTTTTGTGATTTTTCATTTTAAATTATAGAATAAAGCCATTTTAAGACAAGCTACTATGCTTTAAATAATTTTTATTTAAGTTTTTGAGAGTTTTGTTAATATATTACCCTATAGAGTAATTGATTTTGTATTTTGATTATGAAACTTTGTTAAATTTATTTTGAAAAATTCTAGATTGAATTTAAAAGCAACTAAGACAAATACCAATCAGAAACATCAGGGCAAAGTTTAATAATTATAAATATTGCTAAGGTCATGTTCTACAAAATCATAATCATGTTTTCATTCTTGTAACAACTAAGAGACATTTTTGACTCATTTTGATGTGGTTTAATCAGATGGAATTAATTTTATAGGAATAACAAAAATGGTTGTAATAATGTGAAGATATAGAAGGTTACGCCAGAAAGAGACCTTAGGAAGAAACCGTCCTGGATGTATCTATTTTATTATTTGTGGAAGTGAATGAATCTAAAATTCATACAGAATGATGAGACAGAGTTTTTCAAAGGCATTTATCAGTTTACTAAGAATAAGTTTAGTTGCAATTTTTATGGTATTCTTTCATGCGGTACCAGAGTTCATTACAGATGATTTTTAAAATTATTGAAGTTAATGGAGGCTAAAACAGGTTTTCACGATTATACTAGGAAAAGATTATAAAGGATGTTAATACATTGAAGTCAATTAACTCCATGAAGAAATAAGGTTAACAATGTAATGTTGATACAGTATACTTCCGTTTTAGATGGATATTGGACCCAGAGCAAATAATTTAAAGAACCGTTATCAGAAAGGTATGATGTAATATTTTTCGTTTTGAAGAAAATAAAATATAGTTAACGTTTGTAATTATAAATGCTAACTTTTGAAAATTCTTTTAAAGATCTGTAATTAAGATTCAAAGTGTATCTTCTTAAATTAAAATATTAAATAAAACTTAAATTAGAATTCAAATACAAAATAGTTCTAAAGATATTATAATTATAGATCTTTTTCATGTCAGCGAAAACTGAGGTCCAACATAAACCAAGAAACCAAATATAATGTAGCAAAACAAAGAAACTTCTTAACTAGGCACTAAAAATATAATTTAGATATAACCTTTTCTTGTTAAATTATAAATTATTTAGATTCTTCATAAAACTAATAAGGTAATTAGGGCGATGAAAATGCACCTTAATGGAATATAAACAACTAATCTGATAAAGGTTGCAAACTGGGTATAAACAAAGATTTAGGTAGCTTCCCTGTGTTTTGGCCTGATGATGAATCCTTGAAAGGCGACTAAAATATGTAAGCTTTTGACTTATAAAATAATAAAATAAAGTGTTTCCGTTTTACCCATATTACACAATTACTGTGACCTTTTTAGAAACACTTCTTCGGTTAGTTTAAACTACACTGCAGTATATTGGATGAAAATTGTCAAGGAGTTTTAATTTATATTTTAGCTTCTGCAAGTTTAATTCATTAAAGCTTATAGTAAATTGTTGTTATGAAATTAAGTATTTTGAAATATGTAAATATTTAAATGATGTTAGAGCCTGTATCAAATGAACTATACCAAATGCATCAGTTAAATATTAATATCTCAGTACTAATTATTGTAAATAAACACTTTGGAAATAAATGTATTTTATATTCCTTTATGCTTCTATCCTTCCTATCATATATACCCTGTTTACTAAGGCAAAATAATAGAGTAAATTTTGCCGTTTTAATTTTATATAACTTGCTAAAGAAACAATGTTAAATACACAATATGCTAAACAAAACAGTAAAGTCTGAACTTCAAAAGTAATTATTCATATAACTTTCTGATTTTTAATAAACTTCTGTATGGATTATTTGAGTTAAATGTTAACTATGAATTATTCTGGGGATGTAATATTTTCATTTTAGGAATTTATGTTTGGTTGGTATGCTACTCATACACATAGTTCAAGCGTTTGAGTGCTCTAATTAAGTGAAGATGTACCAAATTAAAGAGACACTGTTGATCATTTTGAAATATGAGAGCTTACGACATGTAACTGTATCAAGGACCTCTCTTGCATCTTCGTAATAAATCACATAATTCATAAGAACATGTTCTAAAACATTGCAAATATAGATATTGCCTATCATGAAATACTAATACAAATCCAGTTTTACTGACGATGAGATTATGATAAACAGTGATTATTATGATTCCATAATAAAATGGCTAAATCATTCAAAAGAATGAAAACAATATTATACGTGTTATATCCTTCATTAATACTATTATCTTCGGCGATTTTCGAAATGGAAGAAATATATTTCAATCATACATAAATATTTAACACATCTTGAACTTCAAAATACATGACAAAATATCATAATGCATTACAGATGGAGATGTTGATACCGAGCAATGGCAAAGTCGTTTCTCCAACTATAATTTCGGATGCTCGTCAGATCAAGGTAACAGAAGAACAAGATATATTCCCGTAGGTTGCTGTCTCAAGAGCCAAATTTATTGAAATATAATAGCTAATACTTGCTAGTAGATATTGACAATGGACTCAATAAATTTTGATTTTCATGAATTTTAAATGATCAGTTAAGTCTGTTTCTGCATTATCTAAAACTTTTTGTGACATCCATTATTTAATTAATAAAATTTTGCTATGCACAGAACCCATCACACCTATGAAAGAATTCCATGGGAAGCAATCATATGTTCAAATCAAAATTAATGAGTAATTACTGAAAATAAAATATTTTCTTATTTTTATTAAAACAATAAATTTATATTACTATGTGTTTCAATACTTCAATTTATCTTATAAGGCCTCGTACCACAGTTAAGACGGAAATGGGTAAATAGCAACGTAAGATCCCGCTAAAAACAAATTTCCATTATTCAGTCAAACTCAATATGCAAAATCTTGAAGTTTATAACACATCAAAACAAAAGATTTGGAAATTTACTTGACTTCTACTTAGGCCACCACAAATTATTTTACTTTCATATTGTTCTTAATTTTCTTTCAGTTTTCCTAATACCATAAGCCTCCATTTCAGTCAGCACTCCACTGTGCAGAATCCACCCATATTTGTTAAAATAATAAATAAATTGTTAATAGGGCTGCCATTTGAGCAATTGCACTTCAACCAATATAGTAAGTTCCTCCTCAGATCCTTTTCCAAACATCGAAATCATTCAACCTCTATAAGATGCTCAGCCCCTCCGCTCTCCTCCCTTACAACAGCAATTTCTCATACTTCCCATGAAACAAGACGAATTTCTGTATTCTCAATGGTTCCTCCCTCTCCTCCTGCCTCACTTATATTGAACAATGTTACAAATAATTCAAACTGCCGTCTTCAAGCTGTCTTCATAATCTGTCTCTTCGCCAGTTCAGGCTGAATGACGATTACGCCGTCAGGTGCAATTGATCGTTCAAGGTATTCAATCATTTCAATCATAATTTCTTTTAGATCTATACAAAGGCTGCGGTATGAGCTCACCATAAAGTTGTTTCCGGAAAAGTCGTGGATTTTGTCTTGATGCCATTGGACCCATCATTTTGAAAGGCCAATATGCGCTTTTCTATCACAGTTTATGTCTTCAAATTTATGGGGTGTGGAGGTTGGTACCAACCTGTCGTCCTTGTCACTAGATGAGGCTCACTATATATAAACAAAATAAGATTATGAAATGGTGAATTTTATAATATTAATTCTGGACCGCTTTTAACTTCAGTACAATGTGTTATATAATTCAAGGAAACTTTATAAGTACATCGTCATTTATAATATTTAAAATAAAAACGAATACAATTTATGAGAGATTTTAAAAGCCAATATGTAAAACTGTATATTCATTAGAAAGACGTGGTAATAAAACGTCCTTCCACATGATTTTAGAATCGAACAGATTCTTAATTGTATAAACTTTATCAGTCACAGATGATTTAAATAACTCCATTCAAATCAGTGTAGACACCATGTTTATTCTGTAGAAAGTCATGAAATATTTGAAGAATTAATTAGATAAATTCACAGACAAAAATTATCACTCAAGATCATCGCAAGTTGTTGCTTGGAATCTTTTTCATAATGAATCTCTAACAACTGTATTTCTGTGATAGCTAACAGATTCCACAGACACTAATTTCAAACAACAATGAGAGGAGGGCACGAGGAGTTAAGAAATTCAGTTGGGGATAAGACTTGAGTAGGTGGCCCAGGCTTATACTTATAAATAATTTAAAGCAAGCAAAGCGCATTAGCCAATAAATTAATTCAAGAAAATCGACTTAAAGTTTTAAGTAAAACATAAGTTAACTTTCCTTTTGAGCAGTGCGCAATTCGTCGGAAGCGCTGAAAAGACAGCTGGTCTAGGTACGATCCTGCATTTAAATATTTTATTTCTCGACTGCTTTAAAAATTTTAAGAATTTTAAATAAAATTAATTACCTATGACCAGTATCAGAAAATATCATAAATATTTTTATTTATAAAACAATTGTAGAAACTAAAAATTTAATTTTACATGTTAGAAGTTTCTAAATTAGCTTCAACAATTGTAATAAACTTATTTCTGATTACATTTGTTAAAATGAGATTACAAATGAAAGAAATATTGTTTATTTAATTTTATTAGCTTCATACTAGGGACAGGAATATGTCTACTTTTTACCCAGGCTCACCTATGTTTCTTAATTTTTATTTTAACTTTTGATAAATGATAAAAAGATCTTCCTTTCAATTTATCTTTATTGGATAGTAAAAATATTGATGTACTCTGGAAACAAAATTTAAATTATTAATAATGCATTTTAAATTCAGAACTTCTTAAAATGCAGTAACTCTTATTATAGTAGTAGTTGATTTCTGAAAATATCGATGTCAGGACCTTCATTTCAAAGCAGTGTTCATTCCAATGTTTGCACAAATATTCTTAGTACATGGCAAATTGTTGAACTGTGTTTCATTTATAACATTTATTGTTGCCCTTATTTGTCCCATTTTATTTATTCATTTAGTTAATATGGATTCGTAAAGATTCAGTCTCCTGACAAAGTTGAATAATTCATTTATATTTGTTAATTTGTAACATGATCTATTCTTGACTTCCCTCTGACTAACATTCTGTTTCATATTTAAATCCCCATCTTTCAATATTAAGAACGTGATGATGCAAATTAAGTTCTTAATAGTTATAAACAAGTCGTATGACGAGATAATTGTATCAATGTTATTGTAATAAGGAGGGATATAGTGTGATATGCGCGTAAGTCTTCCTGGCGTGTAAAAATTTGAATTGTAGTTAGGACTCCAGCACCATTACTCGCATGTTCTGAGTAAGCCCTATTTCTTGATGGATACAAGAAACCTGTAGGTACTCAAGAATGTGATAATAAACTGCTTGGAGCAGTAACTCCCTTGTCCTCGAGGATCAATAAAATCTAGTATGAATATGACATGACTATTTTAATTTTGTTGTCTGGCTGAGGCTAGTTGAATGTATAATTTGTAATTAGAATAACATTTAAGTATGATGATGAAACAGTAGCATATGACTGTCGTTTCTTGCAGCTACTGGCTCTTGTTATTCTGTTACTTAGGAAGTAATTTGAGTTTCTACGAATATAGAGTTTTGTGCATTTACGTTCAGTTACATTATAAGGTCATCATCTACACGGTATCTCTGAATGAAATTTATGACATTTATTCAAAAATAAAGAGAATAAAGAAAATTTAGCGAGGAGAAACTTGGTTAAAATAGATGAGAGAAGAAAAGTTATTGATATATAGAAAATTATGCACTGAGCCAAAACTTAGCAACTTTTCAGATCATGCCTTTGTATTCCAGAGAAAGAATCAACTGATAGATATGAAATTCAAATTATAGTGCACAATGTAACACGCTTAAATGTTGTTGAACTGGTAGCAAACAAAGGTGTAAATCTTACATTTACGACAACGAACAGAAAAAGCTTTGTGATGAATGAAATGGCTTGACTAAAAATATCTGACGAGGAATAACAAAACCAAAAATCCTTTAGTAAGGGATCGAGCTCTCCTGACCTGAATGGTTGCATGAGCCTCCTATCCATATTCAATACCAAACCGATCAGCATTTCGTAGGTAAAATGTCACTGTTTGGTGCTATCTACCAGCTGTTTAAAAGGTTTCTTTGAGGATACTATCTGCTTGCCAGCTTCGTTCCCCCAAAAGTTTCCAAGTTCATGAAACTGATCAGGGGCATGGTGGCCTCTTCGCTGGTCGGATCTATCGGAAACCCTTCAAGCAGAATGTGATGTCCTAACGTGCAATGTCGGCTACAAAAATAAAATCTAGACTAATGGTCATCTCGGAACAGAGGCGTGTGAGAATAATTTCATCGCAGTAACTGTGATTCTTCTAGAAAGCGAGCCACTGCTGATGCAAAATACTTCTCCTTTGTCCATTCATCAAAATGCTTCCTACACAAACACTCCAGAGCAATCTCAATGGTCTTTCCTGATGCCTAGGTGGGATGGAACATCCCTACCTTCTCCATATCAGCTGGTGCTGAAAATCTTTGTCAAAATCTGAAACGATTTTCACTAGTAAAAACGCGACTCATTAATAGGATGTCACATTCTGGATATCTTGACAGCCAACTGAAAATGTGGTGACGCTATGCCATTCAGGATGATTAACGGGCGAAAGGCCAACTTTATGTAGGAATCAGATCATAGTAAGACGTGAACTCGTCGTCGGTTTCAAACGAGCTTTGCTGTCAGTTATCTATGTCTGATCCCACCAGATCTTTTTCGCCCTGGAACAACTATACCGATCATCATGACCGTTGTTTTCGCGGCAGACCACAAATACCTTTTTATAATTATCCATGTCATTTGGAAGACTTTCCAGTTCTTGAACTATTGTGCAATACTTCAGTGAAGCTGTCCTCTTCTAAACTTGTTGATCATTCTATCGTACATTAAGGCACCCTGATGTTTTATTGTAGTCATTGGAACTTTCGATTTCACTTTGACCAGGAATGTCATGAGAATATGCTCCTTCTTCTTCTTTTTAATTGACTTGGCACTTCCTTTGTGTTTGCGTAACCCATGACGTCCTTCTGATGTCATAGTATAATATTTATAGATCACCTTTCAACTGAGCTCCTTTTCGTTATACTTGGTGTCCTGTGCATCTAGTGACTTACCTTTTATGTTCATCTAGACTGGCAAAGCACCTGTCACCATCCTGCTGGTTGTTGTTGAAAATGCATTTGTTGCTAGAGTTGCAAGCGTTAGTGTATATCAGGGTTAAAAATGATAGCAGTCCTGATGCGAGTGGAGTGTTGTTACATCACATCATAAGTCAGCAATTAAAAATTCAAAAGAAGAGAGTATCCACTTCCAGTCAGTATTTATTCTCTTATTTAAATAAAAGAGAATTTCGAATAAATTTAGAATAGAATTTTTTCTGATACCAATGGATTGCAGATCATGAATAATTTATAAATATCTATTGAAGCTATTTTAGAGATTTATTCTTAGCTCTTTGATGATATGTATTGTTAAACAGAATAAAATAATTGTATAATTACAGCACAATTGGGATATTTGAAAGTATATAAACTGACATTGTGACGTTGGACTATTCGATTTTTCTTCCCTAGCCTTGGCGACTTTAATTGAGATTGATTGCATTAAGTAACAATTTCTTCCCAACCAAAATGAAACGTGATATGTTAATTCTTAGATGCAGGTGAAATAAAATTGAAGTGATTCTATAATGGTATAGTAAAATTGAAATTTAGAGGGGAGAGGAGTGTGTAGTTAACTCACGAATAGTTCTAACAAAGGGCCGATAATATCAAGATTTACAGTTACCAGTTGTGTTGCTGTAGAGTACTGTCAGAGAAAACAATTTCAACTTCAGAGGACTTGAAGAATATTTAATTGCAGCTGATATTTAAATTGGTTGGCTAGCCATTACATTCAAAAGTCATTATATTATATTTTAATAACTGTAATCATCATCGTTTAGATGGGCTAGGCATGTGTGTCATTGCAGCGTTTATTGTTTTAGAGTTAGTTATATTTACTTGAACTATGGCACAAGGTCGGATAGAAATAGTCATTCGTTACAACATGAATGTGTTTCAATTAAATGACACAAAAATAAAAAGATTATGCGTTTGTGAAAATGTTTATTTAATTGTGTAGCAGATCAGAATCTGATTCATTTGAACTTTCTTCTGAATCAAAGCAAACATATGTACTTGCTTCATATATGACATTTGTGAACTTCTCCTCGTCACTCTTTGACATTCTTTTAGTTTCTGGCATGCTGTATGAATCTCTGTTGCATCGGGGCTATAGTGTATTACTTTTAAAGAAGTTCTACTGGCATTCTTATTGATTTTGTTTTCTTCAGTTATTCGCTTATTATCTTCATTAGTAATAATGGTCTCACAGGTGCGTTTTCTTCTGAAGACTGATAAACTTTCGTGTTATTTTATTATTTTATTAAATGGCTCTAATATCTTCGCTAGAGTGGAAGAAAACAAGAATGTTATATTTCTTATGTATAGAAAATGAGAAGATCTCTTAAAGGCTGTCTCCATCGTCTTATATTGAAGGAAGGTTCAATCGAAAACTTGGGTTATGTTAGACAGAAAATTGTTCCAGTTTTCCTGAAGAGAAAGTTGTAACGGTGCAACATGTACATCCGTTAATACACTCCAAAACATGCCGTTTTCTTTTGTACACCTCGATTTCTGAAACTCGTTTAGCATTAACAATATAGGAGACGAAGTGGACAGCACGTTTTACTTCAGGAAAGAGATTGATTCAGGAAAATGAGTAATATGAATGCAGCAATATCTAAAGGTTAAGCTGAAGTCATAATGCTCCATCATTTTATGGTTTGTTATCAGAAAAATGTTCCAATTTCGGGCTCTATTGTTTAACATTAATGCAGAGACAATGCAAAACCTGGACAGCAAAATATTTGTCAATTGTCGTATCGTAATTTAAAACTAAAATGAATAGTTACTTGTAGAATATAATTCTTTGCCAAGTTTCTGCTTTGTACCGAATGCAGCAATTTTCTGGCAGTCTATGAAGAAAATCGTTGTGATCCCAAAATAATGAAATTATGTTTTGAATATATATATCACTATATACTTATGTTACGAGTAAATGGTGAATGACTGGTGATTATACATATAATGTGGGTTATTCATAATCAAATTCCAAACTTTCAGTAAATGTGATGAAATTATTGGATATTTATCACGTCACATTTACCGGTTAGTTTATAAAATCCCCAACTCGTAATGGGTAACGGTAAAGGCTAAAATTACGAGGTACCTATTTTAAAAATTAAAAACTTACCCTCTCATCATAATTTATAATTAAAGAGCATAATTAGTTAAAGTTTATCAGAATTGTAAAAAGCTATCATAATTAGGATCAAGGCAACCAACGCCTGGACGTTCGGCAGAGTGAGGAACTGCCGAAACAAAGTTGGAAAGTAAAGTTACGAAAGCGCGCATTGCTTTTGGATGCTGTAGCCGTAAGCTAAGAAGCATATATAGCAATGGGCGGAGAGTAGATTAAGGGGTGGGACATCAGTTCGAAGACGAAAGCGACTTCGAGAAAGCTGTTGTCCGCGGGATTTTGAGAGGTTATAAAAAGAAAAATTAAACTATTGAATTAAAATGAATTAAAAAGAAATGCCGTTCCGAAACCAATTTAAAGGAAAATTTAGCTATTTAAAATTAAGGGAGATTTTAAACGCGAGGAGAATGAGTCGAAAAGTAAGAATTGAGCAATTTACTCGTAATGGGAAATGTAATAAAAGTCCGTAAATTTTCTAAAATTTGTGATGTCAGATGTGCGTGATTTTATTATTTCTAATTTCATGTTGGATAGACGTTTTTTTTTTTTTTTTTTTTTTTTTTTTTTAAATTAAAATATTGAATTATGTCCGATATGCACGAGCGTTTTAATTCCAAGTAGCAGGGGGAAACCGGAAGATTATCAAAGGCTAAAAAGATGCGACGTGGTGAAAGTAGACAAGGTAGAAAAACATATTTCCCATATGTATAGATAACTCTAATATACGATTTTATGTGTACTTTGAGGAACTTTTACCATAATTCTTGAAGAAATTTAGCAATTGGTCTTGGTGGTAGAAACAGAATGTTAAAAGAACTTCAAAAAATGTACAAAAATGTTACTATCGAAGCAGTGATGATTTACTTAAATTTGTGTGAAAGTTGTCAAAAGAAGTCAAAGGTACCAAAGAAAGGACTTGTTGTAAGGCCAATGTTCTTTCAAGAGATGAATGCAAGATGCCAGGTCAATTTAAATGGCATACAGTCGCAACCAGATAATTATTTACTCGAATTAATGATTGATTTTATTAATGATGCATGTTCCGAACTGAATACTTTCCCAGCTGAAACCACGTGACTCCCGCCAGAGGAAGCTGTTGTTTGGAGTGAGCAGCGTCAAAACAGAACATTAACTTGAACTTAGAACTAAGAACGAGAGAGAACGTTTTTTGCTTTATTATGTAACCTGTGTTGTGTCTTGTAGTGATGTGTAACTGTAGTAATTAATGAATATATATTTTTATTTAAAAGGAAGTTCAGAGTTTTCGTTTACTAAGATGATGAGTTTGTTTTGTTCGCAGCTAAAGAAATAAAACGCCAGCTCCCCGGAACGACAGAAAAGGTATGTCAACTTTTGATATTCTTAATGAGTAATTATTGACATACCTAATCTGAAAAAACGAGAAACTTACTTAAATATTATTTGTTTTGCTTCTTGACAATGCCATCAGAATTAATCATGCAACCAAATAACGATTTTTTTCGAATTAAGACCTCGTTACTCCAAAAAATAAACTGAATTTATTACAATCCCCATTACGAGTTGGGGATCTTATAGACTTACCGGTAAATGTGGTAAATATTCAATAATTTATCACATTTACTAAGTCTAGTAGTGATTATGAACAATCACCGGATTAATCACCTTTACCTTAACATATGTATATATATAATTATCAATTTTATAATAAAAACTTTCCAATAAATTTCCTTTTAATGAATTCTCTATTTCATTTTGAGTATATTTAAAAATATTTATTTTTCAGAAAGTTAGTGATTTTATTGTTTATTTTTTGTCTTGTAAATTCCTTTTGTTTATTTTGTGTTGCTTTGAAAATTATTACTTTTTTAACGTTAGTGTTTTTGTTTTTATTTTTTTCATTGTTCTGTAACAAATGCTCCTTCTTGCCTAACATCAATAAATAAGATTTTGTACTCGGGTTTTATGTATTTTAAACAAATTTAGGGAGGGGGCACAAAATAACTGTACGCAGGCGCGTAACATGAAAGTACGTGCCTGAACGTGAAACAAAATCAACTAGATTAAGAGAAAGGTTTGGATTGTGCTCCAATTGAATCATTGTAAACTGTACAACGTGCTTCATATTCTGTTAAGTCACATGCGATACTTCTTTCCTTTTCATGAAGCCTGCGTGGGGTAAGGTTACTTTCCCGACGCCATTTAGGATTACGATTACATCACTTTTAAATCCTTGATACCTACAATTTAATCTGTTGTCGTTTTTAGTCGCCTTGTTTATCCAGCAGACTATTCTCCTTTTATTTTCAAACAAGAATCTCTTTTCAGTTACGAAACTAGACGGAAGGAGTTGTCATAAAACCATCACCGCTCCAAGTGTTTAGGAGGCTAACCACTACTTTCAAGTAGACGTTTTGTCCGACACAAATATCCATCGCACTAGCGCAAAATCCTATATATATCTACTGTTCTTTTTGCGGGTATAATAGATATTTATGGAAAGTACGTGGTTTATAAATTTTTAACAGTAATAATAGCCTGCATAACTCATCTTAACTTCACTGCTACACAAGCTTATATTGGGAGATTTTATCAATTATAAATTGTGATATTCAATGTATAATAAGTTATTGGTTGTGCTGGTCATCGTTTATTTCCTGGCCTTGTTTTGCGTTTTTTCCACTGCCTTGAATCGTAATTATTTTATTGTGTAGGTAATTATTATTGTGTTTCTGAGAAGAACATAGGTATTTTCTTTAAATCATTTTTGCAAGAGGTATTTTAACTTGTCAAGAAAAAACTATTGCGATATTTCTTGCTTCAACGGTATTGAAAATTTGATTTTTCTACACGAAATCTTTTGAAAAGTAAAACCCTATGCCCCGCCCATGTTTGGCATTCTGAGTGTTCGGTCGTCGTATACGAACTTTATGCGGATATAATTTAACCACTTCAGTGGTCAAATTATGATTTAGAAGCTATCTAAGAAACTAATTCTTAAGAAAAATGTAAGGAACATTTCAAAAATCTTACATTCCAAGAGCGGTTTATTTCCAGATAAAAGCATACCTTTCCAAAAACTCCTCTTTTCTTTGCCTCGCACTAGAAAAAAAAATAAGTTTCGTTTTTTCCACCATTTTTGCTTAGTTAAAATTGTTTATAGAGTGTTTAAAAATACTTACGTTTTTTTGAAAATCCAAAAATACTCATCAGTTTTTGTTTAAGAAATCGAATAAGTATCTGAAAAATATTATTTTGTTTTGAAATAAATATATAAATAAATTAATTAATATTTAAATAAATATATAAATATATCTGAGTGAAATATTTATTCATGTACACGAGAGAATGGTAATTATAGCGTGATAGCAGTCGCCGCAGAGCAACTTACGTCCACTCACGCCACATGTGTCGTTTCGCCATCATTGCTACAGTGGAAGAGAGCAAACCATTCCTGCTTGGAATTTATAGTCAAGGATTTCTTCAGTTCACGTGGTATTAGACTTAGGGGTCTTTAGGTATTTTAGCAGCAAGCAAGAAGACTTTTGTTAAATCTCCCTACGGATGTGAAACCGAAGAAAACCAGATATGAGGATATTTGTGGCGTGTGATCGCATAAATTGGACTTTTAAAATGATTTGTATCGGCAAATAAGAAAATCACACTAAAAGCGTTAAAAGCATAAGAAAAGGTAGAAAGTTAAATTTAATTTAAGTGCATTACACACACACACACATATATATATATATATATTTTACATACACGTTGTAGCTTAAGGTATTAAGACTGATTGAACAGAATTAGTGCATGGCGGCGTACCATCTGTGTATGCCATATTTTGATTTTGCCCTATCAGTGTACAAGTATGTCAAACTCGTGGCCTACAGCAAATCTCTTTGAAGGTCCGGCCAACATAACAGCACATAATATAAAAATCTAACGAAAATAACTTAGTCTTAATCTTCAATGCTTCTAATTATACATAATTATTGATTATGTGCTACAACCTTCACCTTTGAATTATTACTAGTCGTACTGAATCGACACATCATATCCTTTCCCCCTTTCAAAAACAGAAATTATTTTAAGGAACATAATAAAATTATACTTACTACGCCATAAGTCTTCTACTTGAATCGTTTGATGAGCTTAATATTATATATTCCACTTTCAGGGAACAAGAAAATAAGTTTGTTTATGTTCCATATATTAATTTGTTTAGTTATCCTGTGTGTGGTGCGTTAATATTAAAAAGTACTGTTTTTTATTGAATATTCTTATTATTTTGTGTAAACAATTTCTCATCTAATTTAAGCGCTTGCATTCAGTAAATCTTTATAGAAATCAAATGACAGAAAACTAAACTAAAGTTACTGACAAAAACATAAGTATTTCCAAGAAAATTGGGACTTGGGAGTATTTTTACTGTGATACACACACACACACACACACACACATATATATATATATATGGCTTTGTAGAAGAAACATCCGATCATAGATGGCGCTGCCTCTGCTGCTGAAGGGAGCAAGCTCTTGAAGGAAAGTCAATTAGAGTCATCGAAACGAGGAAGATGCCCTTGTTGATGTCTCGTAGATATATAAACGATTAACTGTTTTGGAAGTTAAAGACGACCACTTTATGTTTTTAAATGTTACTGTGAAATGTCTCTTCCAGTATGTGAAATTTTATGTTAATGTGAAACGTCAATATTAAATGTGCTGTTATTCAAAGTTTGATTCGTTAATTGGAATAATTAGTAACATCGGTCATCCCCCCCATATATATATATATATATATATATATATATATATATATATATTTATGGTAAAATAATAAGCTGGTTACTAAATTATATTGGTCATGTTCCCAAATCACATACGTATAATATGAAACGTCACTGTGAACAATGTAATCACACAATACAAATCATAGAAATAGTTCACATTTTACAACTGTATTTTTTTTTCTATGAATGAAAATTAAGAAAAGAAAAATTACCCCATAACTACATCTAATGTAGTCAGCGGGACTCTTACTAGTACGAAATTAACCTACGATTGGTCATGAGTTCGACAATCTTTGGTAAGAAGTGTCCTTACCGTTTTTACCGCTTTAGGCAACCCCAAAAATGCCACTCCCCCATGTTCATCCCCACCATTTCTTATTAAAAAAAACGTAGTTGAATTAGTACAATAATAATAATAATATAGTTTTGCGGAAAATTCTTCTATTAGAAAACGAAATGTGTGCATTTTTAATGAGTCAACGATTGCCTTTTTTAACGAGCCAAAACGATTTTGAGTTTATATGGTTCTTAGATATTTTTTTTTATTTCATAAAGAAAGATCTTTCGTACGTAGCAAGAGTTATGGACAGTATCATAAAAATTCTTAAGACAATGCGCATGCTCAAATGTGACCCAATTTTACAAGAAATAATGATTTTAAGAACGTCAACTGAGCTTTCTTTCAGTCAATTCTTGCTGTATTTCATTTTACAACTCGTTTATTTTATAGAAATAGTAGGTTGTGTTTATTTATTTACTTATTATTATTATTTTGCGTTCTATTTCCAGCGATTTTGCCACTCCTAAATTTTGCCACCGTAGGCTGCCGCTTACTTTGCCTACCACTTAGGGCCGACCTTGCCTTGGTGTACGACAAGCGGAAATATTAACTTCTATAATCTTCTGAATACGCTTGACAAGTTTCAACGGTTTGTACTGGGCTTTTATCAAGATGTTGCGTTTTGAGTATCAACTGTTGTTTACAGTTGTTATGGACTCATACTTTAAATAGAAGTATGCAACGAAAGTTCTTTTTTAAAAATGGCAAACTTTCCTGAAAAAATTATAATTAGATGAAGAACGCTTATGATGATGATTAATTGTATCGATCGAATGTTTTTTGTGGTTTTGGAAATTTCGAGGTGGTAGGGAGAACGTTAAGGGTGATGAAAATTTGAGTTTCTTTCTCTCTCTTAAAATTCTCAAAGGCGAAGAAATTTCACTATCTGATGAAGATAATATTAGTAGTCTTCTTATCTCTGCAGAACAATGATTGATTTGGAATTTTTCCTGATGCAACCTTCCACAGAGGTATAATGGATTGGTAGAAATGCGTGACTCATTCATGTATCGAATTGAACATAAACAAAACTGCTCGATAATGTATCATCCCTTCATGCAGCTGTTATTCGTCGGTTTTCTACACACGATAATACAGTTGTGCTATGCCAACATCGATCTCTCCAGACATGGCACTGGTAGGCTATTTTTTGTATAGGCTTCAGATACGATTAAACACAAAAAATACACTCTTCGATATATTTCGATAAAATACTTGTAGATATAATTGATTATAAAGATATACATAAGTATAAACTATTTTCAAGTAGACAAACTGCCCTTTCAGATAAGGCTCTGTTACCTTTAATAGTTGTTCAACTAATATTATGTTCGAAATATTTAAAAACCATCTATATAAATTTACAGAATTTTATTTTCAAAACAACTTATGCATAAGTATTGCATTTAAGCAGACAAATTTTTATTTCAACTAAATTTTAAAGGCCGATACATAATTTTGAGAAAAATTCATTGTTTAAATATGTTTATCATTTGCATCAAATGGCTTATTTAACTGGACATCAAATGGCTTATTTTTAAATTAATAAATTATTGTTATCAAATAGTTGCGTTGAGTAAGTTACCGCAAATAGGTCAGTATCAACAAACTGATAAAATTAAGTAGAAAAGACAATTATCATGCATTAAACAACTCACAGTAAAAACAGTTAAAACTGAAGTAGTTTAAAAATGACCATGTTTATTCATATCCAAAATTAAAGTCTGAACAGGTAATTTCGACAAACGAAGGAAATCGTGGGCATAGAGGTTTCAAATCCAAATATGTAACGATGTGCAATGTCGAAAACAATGTGTATTGGACGTATTTAACGACTATGAATACGAGGGTGCACTCAGTTTATCCACATATCACGAAAAGGTAGAAAAAGTAGTAAACACAGAAAAATACCTGTATACATCACCAATATATACAGTACGGAGTAGAATGATAAGGAGATACAAGACAGGCATTTGGAGAGAAATAAGAGTACATTTAGACAATTTGAGAACATTTTGATTTAGATTATCCCATTCTATAAGGTGCCATTCGCAACTCATCCAGCGTTGTAGATTATAATTAACGACCAGCAACATGCCTGCTAAGTAGTCCTATGCACCTTCTACCGGGTTTATGTTAAAAGACATAGCTGGCCACTGTAACCGCCGAATATCTTCCCCGATAAGAAATTTGTTGACAACAGCAGTATTTCAGGGATGAGCGTTATCGTCCATTAACTGAAAGTTAGGACCAATGATTTCCCAAAATCGCCGGAAGTAAGTTTAAAGGATTTCGTCCCTATAGCGCACAGCAATTAATATATCTCTTTTGTTTACGTGCAAGGGTATACGGCCATTCATGATTGTGTCAACTCACACAATGAAAAACACCTCATTCAAAGAAGTCCCTTTTGCTCTTATTTGCTGAGTGATGCTATGATCCCGGTGCCCTCCTGATAATTGATTACGAATATCATTTGCAAGCTGAATCGCGATTCATCCGTGAAGGAAACACGGACGACCCAGTCCGTCTCCCTCCATAAACAACATTGTCTCAGAAGTTCAATCGAACTATCTGGTGAGCAGAGGTTAGAAGTAGAAAAAAAATATAGGTCTTCTGGCATACATACTGACAGCAGCGTGTCTCCGATAAATGGATTTACCTTTATCGGAGAAACGTTTTACCCAGAGCTGCAGAGACAAGTGAAGACGGTTGCCTGGCAGTAGACGTTCTGTCAATAAAATCAATTAGTTGTCATCTCTTACCGTTGTACATCTTTCTCGCCTTTTTTGACACAGAAGAAGTCTCACTGAATTTCTACTGCCACAGCATGACTTAATTCTGCAGTGAATTAGCAACTAATTTGCAACTTGGGACTCTCTAGCTTCGAAGAACTCCATTGCTGTTCAGCTTGTTGAGTCTATAATGCATATGTGTGACAACAGAATGCAGTTTTTATGTGACATAAAGTTCCTTGCAGTCATTGATGACTATTGATTCGGCGTGCTTAGCACCGAGTATATGTATTATACTTTATTTTCATATAATCGGCATCCGGTGTGCAAATATCTCATCAATTCTGTTTACTACGTTTTTCGTTAAATTCTCTTTATTGGTCTACATAGAATCTTAGAATATATATGTACTTCAGATCTTAATTCTAGACATATGAGTAGATTGTCTTTAGCTTTAAAATAACTGTATTAATTCATCAAATAATATTCAGTAAAAAATAATAAAATGGAAACTTACGCAACAGATAAGAACGGAAATTGAATATAAGATGCTGAAGGCAATGACTGTTATTCCGTTAATTATGGATAACTGTAACTGAAGGCAAAATTTTTCTGATATTTGCAAGGGAACATACTTTTTGATGCCGGAAGCTTGGAAGTCAAACAATGTTTTCCTCAGACAATAAAAATGATACAAGTCGTAAACTGTTGCACAGGAGCTGTTTTCACTAAGCACTGAAATGATCATTGCATATGTAAGAATAGTTTTAAAGTTCGACCATGTTAAATTAATCGAAAATTACTCTGAAAATTCTTATTCAATTTAGTTTTTTCTTTTTTCCGCCTCATATTTCAGGAATATTAAAATTCTTTTACCAATATATATATATATATATATTAAGTACAGAGTTTTTATTGTTTAAAATCGAACAATAACAGTTAGTTTAAATGAAATTGATCATTTCTTTTCATTTAAATATCTTCTAATATCATTTATTAATTTCATCATTATACTTATTAGCTTACATAAAAGCTCATTCATATTATAAAAACCATTAATAGTAATTGAGTAAGAGACTTGTTCAAATGAATCAAAAATGAACGATAAATATTTATAAAGTTGCATGTTCCTTTGATTGTATTTTAAAAGTACTATTCAGATATTTGTTTAAATGTCACACAAAATTACGAGTATAAAATTGCGAGTTATTGTTATTTAAAATTTTCTTAAGAAATCCTTTTGATATTTTTATGACTTTAAAGAACAATGGATCTTGATTTTTTTTAAAGCATTTGACCTTTTTTTCGGAGGGCAAATCTCAAAGCACTCTGAAAACTCGTTCCAATATGCCTGTACCCCTCCATTGAGAATAACCTTCCCTTCTGCTTTAAACCAAATGTAAATGTCTTCTTAGCCTTTGAAAATAAGTTCCCTTCTTTTCTTTTTTACAAATCATTTCACTCACAATAAATTATTTTGAATTCAAAGATAAGTTTGATTTAAATATCGATTTCAAGACTTCTGTTAAAATATTTTCAATTTCATTGAGGATATGCATTCTCCAGAATGGCAACAGCATCGAAAAAATTGTCTTTTACACCCCTTATAAATGCCTTTCTAAATTTAAAAAGCTTTCCAGTTTTTGAAATGAATATGTACTTTTGGCATATCATAGTAAAATTAACCGTATTTTTCCTTTAAATTCTCAGTGTATCACTGTGTTAACAAAATCAAAGAAAAGTAAGAATTAGGAATATTTCATTTATTCAAAATGCCATCGAGGACCTTAGCGCTTTTGCAACAGTAAGCAAACCTAAGAATTACCCCCACACACACACACACGAAAAAGCTTGAAACATAACTTTAAAAACTTTAGGGGAAACAGAATCTATTAAAAAAGAGTTTACCAGAAAAAGGACACATGATTGGATTAAGACAATAATATCAATAGATTTAGGGAAAATTGTTTTTGTCGAAAAATAAAATTTACAATTTTAACGAGTTAATGATAACGAACTTACAAACTAATACTAGAAACAAACTGTGTCACTGCTACAACCGGACATTGTTGCATGAATTAAGCATTGTTTTAAATGTGACCCTCCTTTACATGTAGGGGGGAAAGCTTGTTGAATAATGCCAGCAGCGCCAGCGCATCTCACAATTTTCGTACAGAAATACCAGAGGCCTGTCTATCCCTGTTACATTTTGAATAAGTTTGATAATTCCGGTCTGCGGTACATCTCAAACATCGGAATGCCCAGAAGTTTGACAATTCCTGTTGTGTTTGATTATATTAGTCGTTTATTTTCTAGATTCAACTAATCGGAGTATATTTTTGTGGGTTGTGTTTATTTATTTATTTGTTTCGCGCTCCAGTTCAGGTGGTTTTGTTGCCTGAACTAGAGCCTTTAAAAGCCTTTTTAAATTTCGCCAACATATACAGTCACTCACCTTGCCTACTATCTAGGACCAACCATGAGAGAGAGTTCAGTTTTTCACATGGCAGCAAACTGAATAATTTATATTCTTGAGTTTACAAATTGTGTGAAGCAAGTATTCGCACCCCCCCCCCCCCTCTAAAAGTTGTATTTAAAAAATTCAGAAGTTTTGTGCTTAGTATATAAAGTAAGTGTTGATTAACATGTCATATTCACATACCTTTCTCTATACTATGTAAGAGAGAAGAAAAACTAAAACGGAAGTTATAAAAGAGAATCTAATTTTCTGAGTATGCTAGATATAGTGGATAAAATATTATTACAAAATTTTTCATTCTATTGGGTGTACTGTGAAGGCAGTCCAACTAGGATGACAATGGCAAATGACGCTTAATTCACAAATATTCTGGACAAGACGAAACACAGCTAGCAAAAGTAAGACAGATTAGCAACCTTGTAATAACAGTGATAGCACTTTCAATGACGTTCAGCGCACTAGCGTACTAATTTGCACTGCGGCAGTTCCGGCAGATTTATTCGGCCACGTTACTGACAGAAAAAACTTGGCAATGTATTTATTTCGAGTTTACAGAAATCTGGGATTTCTCTTACTCGGTATGAGTAATAAAATATGAAAGGAAAAAACACAAAAAAGTCGCCGAAGGCGACGCACGAGTTCTCGTACAACTGACAGAATCCTCAGCAGATTTCCTCGATGTTTCAGCTCAGGCTTCACATCTCTCCACGCTTATAGCTGTTCTAGCAAGCTGTGACGTCACAGGAAAAATTCTGGAAATATCCATAATTTTCCCTCTTCAAGATATCGATAAGATTCCAGCAATTTCGAGAATCTTCATTTTTATTAAGTTTTTTGCCAAGTTGCCAAGGTCGATGGTCATTGTTGAAGATTTCCTTAGGGTCCTATGAAATCTCGGTAAATGTCTCTTATTTTTATAACAGTAACGTTGTAGGGAAGCATCATCATAGATTGTAACAATATCTTGTAATATTCATTAACACAATACTTCATTTTGTAACATTGGGCTACCCTTGATTTTCTCTTCACCAACTTTAGGGACATTTTATAAGGTGAATGGCATAAAATAAAATCTTGACCTAACCAAATGAAACGTAATCTACGCAAATTATTGAACTAAAAAAATGTAAGAAAATGATATATATATATATATATATATATATATATATATATATATATATA
>BMAW01054125.1:2179987-2192122 GCA_019974015.1 Nephila pilipes
ATATATATATATATATATATATATATATATATATATATATATATAATGTGAACCTACATAGTTTGCTACCAAACAAAGATCCAAAATCTCTCGGAGTAAGTAAGAAAGAGAAAGAAAACAATCGAATCCATATTCATCCCAAATTAACTTATTCAGCTCTGAGTACGGTAGTAAGACAGATCTTTAATAATGATTTTAGACTAGATTACAAGCGTATTGAGGTAGAATAATTAAGAGAGAGAGAAAGTAATTCTGTGTGTGCATATCCATAACCTAAAGAATATTATTAAACTGAATTTACTTGTCCTCTTCGTTTGATTGTGTAATTTAGTATCTATATAATTAGATTTATAATGGAATTTGAGTTGAACGATGATTACACTATATTAAATTTTGTAAGTTAGCTTTGTATTCTTAATGAGAGACTGAATTTTATTGACAAAAAAGGGAGAGAAGTGAAACCTGAACGTTACAACGCTCTTTTACTAAGACATTGAGCTATTTTTAATAATTATACTTATTATTTCCATTTCAATGAACTTATCTTTTTTCCTATAAATATTCTATCACTTAGACAAATATCGTAATCGCTATGAAAAACATTGCCACCTTCTTTTCACGATATGATTTTTAAATGCGTTTTAATAAACATAATGAATCATTGTTTCATTAAAAAAGCATATTACATAGAATATCTATGCTTAAAATAATTAAAAATATATTGCCCTTCAACGCAATTTTTTTTATTTCAGTTTTTGTAAAGGAAAATATGTATTTCTATTTATAATATTTAATTTTTCATTAATTTTTTTACCTTCCGTCAGAAATTTTAAATTTTTTATCATACAAACACAGCATGAAATTACAATCCATATATATATTTTCCCATATAGAGGATCACGCTTGGATGAAGAGTTGAATATTCGCCACTTTATGAAACCCGTGAAAGATCAATTTTAAAAAAAATGCACTTAAAATGTGTTATCGTGATGTTTCCTTAAGGCGAAATAAAAGTAATACAGAGCATGATAAGATAAAAAATAAAGTCCATTGAGATACTTTTGTCTTAAATGCGGCTTTTTAGATAACATAATTTCAATAGAAGAGTAACAAATAAGAAGCATTCTCTAGTTTTCCCCTCCAAACTTGTCATTCGTTGGAGCTATAGAGTAGAAAGAGATGAAAACTGTCAAAAAGCGAACAATGAGTTACACAAATGATATTTATAACTTCAAGGTACAACGAAAACTGTGAAAATCGGGGAAGAACTGGGAAAATTATGACTATAGAGGCACTACTTTTCAAGTAAGCCTCATAGTTGCGTGGTCTATAGACTATATCTAAATCAAAGCTCTATACATCTCAAATTAAATTTGCGTCATCCATTGTAAAGTTAAGCGGAATAACATCTCCTGCATATGCATATAAACTAAGCTGATTCTATTTCTTCTTGCCCCAGCTTTTGAGAGGAATTCTTTAATTAAAAACTGAAAGATTTAAATAATCATTAAGCATTTCCTTCAATTAAGCATTTACTTCGTATATTTTTACATATATGTAAAAATCAACTTCGGGTTGACGAACATGGTCTTGATGAAAGATGTAGAATCGGTGGAGTAGAATTAAACCATACTAAATGACGTAATAAAAATAACCATGAGCCTTGCAATTTAACAAATGATTATCTGTCGCTGAAAAGTCAATATTTAATGATGTCAGTGTTCTGTGAAATAATGATTTTCGTTGACAAATGTTTTGCGGTCTTTAGATATGTGTGCTCATCGATTTAATTACTTTTAAGTTGCAGTTGTATTTTATATTAAGGAAAGAGAAAGAGGTTTCATGGGCAATTGGAATTTCTGATTAAGTGAAGATGTAAAAAAGAAAGAAAAAAAAAGCGAAAGTAAGTGCATACATGTTTATTATTGTTTCGCTAAAATTTGAACTTTGTTGTCTTCCCTGTTGAACAATTATTACGATGAAAAAGATCAATTTACAGTTTTGAAAATATGCTTGTTAGTATGTTGTGTAGGTAAAGGTGCCTTGGCGATAAATTAGGTCTCACAATGTTGCCAAATTTGATGATTTGGCGACAAAACTAAGTGCCATTAGATCAGTACAGAGACTGCTAGAACATTATTTGAAGGGTATAAATGGTACTCCGTTTAAAAACTACCTTATCTGCCTGCATCAGGGCAAGATATTAAATGCACGTAAACAAAAAAATGTAAACGTAACATGAACGAAAAATTCTCCAAATTTAATTTTAAAATCAATACACTTCTACGTATGATCCTTTAGTGCAGGCCTGTCCAACCCAAAAGATTAGCCCTCGTGTTGCTTCTAATGTGACGTTAATAAAAACTAAACAAAAAACCAATCCCAAAGACTTTGCTGGCCGCTTTGGAAACGCATTTTATTCTAGTGATCCATATATATAATATATTATATATATATATATATATATATATATATATATATATATATATATATATATATATATATATATATATGTATGTGTGTGTGTGTGATTTATGATGTCTTCGATTAATTATCTTATAAATATTGGCTCTTTCAACGCATATTCAAATTCTCACATTAAAAACTGCTACTACTTTCACCTCTCGAGTCGCAGAAACCACTAATTCTCCCGAACCCCATTAGCAAAATCAAGACTATTCAACAATAAATTAAGGGAAATTACATTTAATTGGATTAAATATATTTGTTCAAAAAACAATTTAAAAATTGCCCTGCAATTGCAACGCAATGCTAGTGCTGAATTATTAGCGATCAGAACTTACCGAGCAGTCAGTCTGCCTGGAACCTTATGCTTCTGGTCAAATATATTAGGCTTGCTGCAGACAAACCGGTTGCTGCTATTTCGCAAGATCTGCACGTCGCATTCACTCCCAGCGCTCTTCAGAAGGCTTGCTAAGAAGGTATACATTGTGTACCATTCACTCACACTAGATAGCCGGCGCACTTTTTAAAACAAGCTTAACTTTGTAATTGTTTCTGAACAAGAATAAGGAAGAGAAATTATGACGATAGTTGAGTCAATGTGCTGAGATATTCCCAAGGTAATGGGACATGATGGGGCTCATGTAGTTATGTTCTTTGGTACTTTTATGTACAATAAAAGTTTAAATTTTGGCTCAAATGACTGAGATACGTGGGCCACAAGTTGATTCCAGGAGGGCCACAGATGGACCAGGCCAGCTTTAATGGCACTGAGAATATACAGACGATAGTCATTTTAAGCGAACTGCTACAGACGATAGTCATTTTAAGCGAACTGCTATGTAGGAAAAAATAGGAAAATTATTACAACATATCGAGATAAGTGTCTCCTATTACTGTCTTTTCAACAAAAAAGAAAGAAAAGATAATCTGGTCGCGAAGCTTGCCGACCAAAATTCACTTTTGGGTTGTCACGAACAAATTCCATTGCATGATTGGGATTTTCTGCGCCCCAATTTCAGACATTAGGCCTATTCCCTCTTCCACAAACATAGAATGTAGTTTCATCAAAGAAAATAATACAATTTAAAAATTGAGAATCATTCTTAACACATTACAACATATGCACAGCAGATTTTGATCACTTTGGTTTGTTATTCACATAATACTAACTTAAAAATTTCCTGTGGAAGTTTAGTTTAGCTTTCTATTAATGTCGCACTAGAAGCAACACAAGGGCTATCGGTGGTGGTGACGAGGGCGACACCTGAGCTGGCACCCCCTCTCCTAACATCCACACCACACCAAAGGGAGGACTTTGGGCCCCGACAGATTCAACGTGCATCAGCCCCGGCTACACGGAGGGTCTTTAGCGGCCAAGGATCGAATCCACGACTGAACGAAAACCGTCGACCACGAATCCGAAGCCATGACTACTAGGCTACCTCGGCCTTCCTGTGGAAGACACGATACACTACAGATTTTCAGGAATTCCCACATGATCAATTTCGTAGTACTGTAAGCAAACGCCGAGCGTATTACTTCCATTTCTTGTTCTGAAGTACCTTTACGAACACCACCGGATGATTTCAGTACACTTCCTGTTGACAAAAATTTATCACGCTACAGTTTTAACATTTTACCCAAAAGTTGAGCCTCATGAAACTCCGTTCTGAACTTCCTTTACGGTAAAATCACCACAATTCAGCAAGTAATATAATAATACTCAGAAAAACCGCAGAACAGCGTGAGCCTTTTCCTGAGAAAAGTGGTTTTTTTTTTTTTTTTTTGACGAGAAGAGACGCTGAAGTAATAGTGCTCACGTGCCCGAAATCGCTATATCATGCTTTCATCGTAAAATATAGACATAAGGTCGCCATGGTACGAGAATGAAGTAATCATAACGTAAATTATAGATTTTGATGATCATTTTTGTTAATGTACCTTTTTGAATGGGATACTCTGTATATTATCCACTGTGTGTATTAGAATGTACGTAGAGAATATATGATAGTGTATGAAGATGATTTGTGCTGATACGATATCGCGAATTGCTGTGTTCAATGATTGTGCGAAATTTGAATTAGTGCTAACGTATACTTTTATGTGTGAGTGTTAATTGCTTCCTCTTAAAAGGAAGTGTAGGGTATTAGCTAGAGATTGTCAGAATAAATTTGACTTTTCTCGGAAAAAACCTACTTTTTAATTGCGTGGGTCTTTCTTGCATTCGAAAGACGCGATAAACACGCCACAATATTATCAAAGAAAGCTTGACACGGATATAAAACGAAGGAACTTACGAAATTGCTCTTTTTTTTTGTCACATTTTGAAAATACATTATCTAACTTAAAGCTACACAATTTTTTCTCAATCTCTCTAAGAGATAACGGGAGAAAAAATCACGGAGATCAAGACATAAATGAAACAATGTGTTCTGATAATATAAATTTTGAAAAGAACTTTGATTCGGTGTATATAGCAATTGTTCCTCAAACTGTACAAATGCATTATATATAATACGGCTGTTTTTGTTTTTATTGATATGCATTTTAACAAAGCACAGATGAATTTACTTTTGAATATAATAGATAAAAATACACAAAAGGACCAAAATCATTCTTACATACTTCGCACGTATAAAATGTATTAAGAATTCTAAGTCCGGAACTGGGAAAATATTTCTTTTTAAATTAATTGTTTTCAAAATTTTGTTCAATTGAAACAAAAATGTTAATTCTTTTTTATGGGCTTTTTTTATTTTCCATTCATTTTAAATTCCTCAAAATCATTAATGTGAAAATTTACTAAATAATATTTACTATTTCAGAAATACTCGAAAGACATTGGACATTTCGAGTACACTTATTAAATGGTTAGTTATACTGTTTTAATTATCTTTCTTTTAATTATCTCAATTAACTACCTCTAGAGTACGTATTTATTGCGTTTTATTATTTATCACCTTTGCAGAGACCTTCAACTTTCTCTAATGCAGAATTTGATAACAGTTTATTTTGTCCATACAAATTCCGCATGTTCTCTAACTTGGTTGCATAAATCGATAGAAACGACTTTAATTTCTTCACAAATTTTCTATTTATTCATGAATATCGGCTTTTGTGTGATCTGAAACTGGATTAGATATTATGTCCATTATATTTTCAAATCAATAAATTTGTTTTTATGATTTTATTCCTATATTTTGATTAAATGTTTTGATATCATTCAAACCTGATGGGATTTTTTTTTGGTGTAAGATTCCTTAATGAATTAAGATCAATTGGTAAATAAAATTTGATTGAAAATCAAAAATATCGGGATTATAAAAATCGTTAATTACTATACCCAAAATGATCTGTTGAAAAGTTTTTGACTTATTGTATATTAGCTACGTTTTTCAGTTATAATTTTCTTAAATTTTTTTTTCTTATCTAAATCAGTTATGTAATCTTCATTATGTAGTTTAAAAGAGTAGTTTGAAGTATCTATTGTCCATATTTTAAGAAATATGGTGTTCCATAATGGATTTTGCCATTTCGATATAGAAGTTGTATTGTTAATGAGAAAATATGTCGAATGCATAGATTTTACATTCAAAATTTATCCTTTTGCAAATTATATTTTGAATTTAAAAAACCGAGCATTTTATAAATTTATTTTTTGGAATTGTTCTATTAATTTCTTGGAAAATCATTTATAAAAAATTTAAAAATAAACTCAAAATTTCATAAAACTTTTTTAAAAAAATTATTAGTACAAAAATCAGAGATATTTGGCGAAAATTTTCAGACGTATACATTTTTTTAACAACTTTCCCAAATTTATAAGAAATTATATTCTTTCCTCCGGATATTATAAAAATTGATCATATCTATAATCTTATTTTCGACGAAAATTGTTCTTATCAAATATTATGAAAATTCCAAGCAAGAAAGAGCTGATTATCGATAATATTAAACTTTGTTTTGTGAATGCATATTTATTATGTAAAACCTTTTTTCTCTTTACTATTTCTGTATAATCTTGTGACGTTGGGCTATTTGCGATTTTCTCTTCACTAATTTCGGGGACTTAAGAGTAATTTGTGAATTGCATAAAATTACAATTTCTTCCCATTCAAAATGAAACGTAATTAGGTAAGTTAGATGAAGATAGAAGTGTGGTGAAGAGATTTAGAGATAATGTGATATCTAAATGAAATGGATCGAAAGGAAAATAAAGGGAGAAAAAGGATAACAACTTGCTGAATAGAAATATATAATGTGGATTGAGACTCTTTAATTAGTTTGTAGATTGACACGATTTCTAGTTGAAATATTAAGATATCATTCCGCGAATCTTATCTACTTGTAACATTAACAATTTATTTGATTGAATTTGTAAAGGTTGTTGGATGTATTATTTAACTTTCTTCCCAAAATCAGAGATTACCCCATGCGGTAGGCAAGATAGGTGATTGCCTAATGCCGCAAAATTTAAGAGCAGCAAAACAGCCTGAACCTGAGAGGAAAAAATAAATAAACACAACCCACAAAAATATTTTTCGATTACTTGAATCTAAAAAATAAAAAAAAGGAGTAAAATCAAATATGTACATTAGGAAGATCTAATTGGAGTTCTTAAATTCGTTATTTCTCTTAAAATTGACAAAATTTGAATGTTACTTTAAAAATCTTTCTAAAGCTGTCCAGAACTGTTGCAAAAAATAATTTTTTTCGAAATTAAAAATAATAAAATAATATTTGATAACCATGTCTACTCAAAATCGTCTAAATAGATTAAAAACGTTAACCATTAAAAGGAACTGAGTAGTAAATTTGATCTGAAATAAGTTATTCGCGATTTTGCGGCCAATAAACTTCGAAAGAGATTATTTAATTTGGGCTTAGACTTTATTATTGTACTAGTTTTTTTTTATTGTTTTAAAGATTTTTATAATTATCTCTGACAACAGTAGGTCCTCGTTTTAGTTAGTAGGTTCTTGGTCTTTATCTCATTAAAAATATAAATTTTGTTTTTCAATAAAGCAATTTTCCATAAATCTATAGAAGTATTATTGTCTTAATTCAATTACATATCAGAAAGAATACACTTACGTCACAGCAATATGGCATTTTTTTTAAAAAAAATTACACACCTTTTTCAATGTAAAAACGATCCGAATCTTCAAAAATGCTCACAATTTGTCTGTTTAGAACTCCTCCAATAACTGAAAGGGAAAACTGAGAGAGAATGCAACAAGCCACAATCACATTAATTTTTCTGAATCGGAGAAATGTGAATAAATACAAATATATTTTACATTATATAATATGTACTTTATTTCTTCATAGCTAAATATATATTTAAGTAATTACTTCAAAAATAAATCAAACAAAAGCTCATTTTCAAGAAAATTTCATGAGACTATATTTTTAACATTTTAAAAGTTATAAAGATATATTTGAAAAGTTAAAAAAAAAAAAAAAAAAGGAAACTCAGCAGCTTATGTTCTCAAATGATAAATTCATAACACTTTTTATGGTCTTATAAAATAAATTTTTTTCGTATAATAGAGAATGTTTAAAAATGATTATCCCAACTTTGAACAACTACTGTTACAAAACTAAAGAAGTTGTAATCTTTTAAGTAAATTAAATTAAGAATAATATTTTAAACTTAAGAAATTATAAATTTTTTCTGTGACAACAACCAGAGACACGAGCAATATTCATTCAATTGCCGTTTCTTTGGATCGGCCGTAAAGCTGCCGTCGACTCGCCACCACGAATTTCTGAGTGTAATGTTTATCCCATGAAGAGTTTTCTACTATTGTTCTCAAAGCTAGTTTATTTCTTGTAACAGCATAAAATAAAAGACATTTGAAAGAGATTTCACCAGGAAAGTTTCCATGGAGTTTCACTTTTTGCTTGATTTTTGCATATTTTTGTATATTTACTAAATTTATGAACACTCACATTCAGCACACTAATTTGATTATGAGAATACTTTCAATAATCGGGGGAAAAAGTAGCCCCATAGAAACATTACTTTTTTTTTTAACTCTTTCAAATGGATATTTTTTTTTTAAAAAAAAATTTAGTCAGTTTTTCTGCTTTTAAGAATTTAGCAGTGTGACTAGGATAGAAGGCAAAGAAAAATTAAAGCATCTCATTTTGTGGGAAAATGCATGTCATTTCTCCTACGCTGTATTCATAAATGGTGATTTACAACCCGTTTGGTAAGTTAGGCGAGAGAGGAGGGTATATTTCAAGGAATCCGTAGATTGTTCTGGGGGTTTCTTATAAAACTTTGTTTTGAATCATGTAATTTCCTTAAAATTTTTATCTAATTTGCTATATAGATATTTCTCTGGTGATTCATAGTGTTTAAAAAATACTTAAAATACTACTTGGGAAAAAAAAGCTAGTTGAGATGGCTCCTTTCCCACCTATGCTTTTCTAGTAATTTTTTTTTTCAGTCAATCCAAAATATATTTAAATAACTTAGATCTTTAGAATTAATCTTAGCTCGAGTCAAACATTTATTTTTATACAATGGGAAAGGTGAATGTAATTAAGGAAATAATTAGTGCAAACTTTATATATGAAATGTTATTCACTTCTAGTAGTTAAGGATAGAGTGTTCGTACATGTAAAATTTTTTTCCTCCAATAAAATAATTTTTTATTGTATTATTCGAGAATATTTGACCAATTTTTCTTACTGAAAAATCTAACGATATGCTTACTTTTTTTTAAATGACTATTTTTATTTATGCCAAGAGTATATTAATTTGGTTTTAAAAAAAATTAATCTACATTGGTCAAACAGATTTATCATATTTTAACACTTGTAGATGTGTAGTTAAAATATCTTTAAAATTCACATAGTAATAGCTTTCTTCAATTTTTGAAGGTTCAACAAGAATAATTAATTTAGTCAAATATATAGTTTAGCAGATTTAACAAGAATAATTTATTTTAGTTTTATTTTAGTCAAATTAAAAGTGTACTGCATCAACAAATTTCTTATTGAGTTAAATTTATAACATGTATTTATAATGTAAGGCTGATTTCTCGTTACTTTTTGAATTTAGATGTTGATTAAGATAACATAGTCTAAAAGAATATTACTTCCAGATAACACTTTTAAAAATACCAAATTTTATGTTTTCTTTTTCTTTATTTTATAATACGAAAATATTAGAAAATATATAATACATTAAATCTTACACTTTTTAATTTGTTTGTGTGCATTAATGTCGTACTGAAATAATATAAGGAGGCTTTGGGTGACGAATTTCGTAATTCTGAACAAAAGTTGGATAAAGGGAACGACACCTGAAACTGTATGTTCCTTGCATTCCGTGTGACCATGTTGGTTGAAATCAGGACTCAAACATCGCTAGCCAGAAAACTATTATCATTAACCACTAGGCTACCTTATCCTTGCAATTTTAAATGATGTAGTAAATTTTTTTTATTAATATTTGTAATGTATCTAGCAATTAACTGTCCGTAATTCTAATATCACATTAATATGATAAATAAAAACAATTTTTAGTATGATTGGTAAAAAAAGTTATTTCAAATTGAAATTCCTTTAAACAACGGTTTCAGAACAAGTGATCTATAACACAAATATATCTTTATTTAGCAAAGTTTCCTTCGATTCTTTTTACCATGAATTTATTTGAAACTCCAGTACTAGTATTATAGGAATATCAACTTACTTTACTAAAATTTAGACAATGTAACAGGCTTTAAGAAGTTTTTAAAAAATATTCTGGAACAAATAAATAATATTCTGAGTCGAAATAATTAAAAAAAAAGCTTCAATAAAAGGGAATATAGGAAACAATTTAAAAATAAATAAATAAAGGGAATAATTTAAATAAAGTTTTGCATCCATTTCATTATTTTTAAAAAATTTGTCTTATTTTTACAGTTTACAATAAATAAATAAATAAAATAAAAAAATAGAAGATTTTGAAACTCCTCTCCAGTTCCTTTGCTATTGATTTGGAAGCAAAATATGAAATTTCTATCTTTCAATATAAATACTTGAAATGCATAATATTTTCTTTTATTTGCACATTCCGTGTTTTAGAAGTTTTTATTGCGAGTGCTTGATATATATATATATGACGTTAATGATACCATAATATGCTTACACCTGTAACAAAATGAAGCTATTATTGCTTCAAAAAAAATTTCAAGGATTTTTCATAGATAATGGTTTCATTAAGGGCAAGAAATTAGTTACACTAAAGATTTTTAAACTTTTATTTTCAAAGTAAAAGTAATCCAAATGAAAAAAATCTTATCCAAAAACAATTAAAAAGTATTATGGACATTAAATTATGTGTTTAATATTTATTAAAATTAGAATCCTCACAAAAGCGAATGCTTTGATACAAATTTACTTTCATATTTGCTTTTCTTTTAATAAGAATTTGGAGCATAACTTTGAACAAAATTCTAAGAATTATTTCATTTGATGCAACTGCATACTGACACACATTCCAGCAATTTTTTCTAAGCAGGTTTTAACTAATATTAAAATTTATATTTTTATGAAATTAATCACTGTATTGAAATTACACATTTATCTCTAAAATTTAATGGAAACAGAAAGGGAAAGAGAAATATTAGCATCGAAGACCGATTGAGGCTGAGGAGATAACCACGATCCTTCCCTGTACTGGTTTGTTCATGTGTAGAAAGAGGATCTTATTTCCCTGTGACGTCATTTTCAAACTATAGTAACTATCAAAGCACAAATATAAGAAAAGGGAGTTAAAAACACCCTCTCACTCACCTAAAATTCTCACATTAAAAACAAGGAAAATTATGAAAATTAAGATAAATAAAGCATGTAATTTTTTTTTTAATGTGAGAACTATTTACTTCTGTTCCATGTGATCTATGCGGCCGCGGTAGCCTAGTGGTCATGGTTTCGGATTCGTGGCTGGCAGATTTCATTCAGTCGCGGGTTCGATCTTGTGACGCTAAAGACCCGCCGTGTAGCCGGGGCTGATGCACGTTAAATCTGTTCGGGGCCCAAAGTCCTCCTGTTGGTGTGGTGTGGAAGTTAGAAGAGGGGGGATGCCAGCTCAGGTGTCGTCCTCTTCGCTTGGCCGAGGTTCAAAATTACGAGGTCCGTCGCCAATAACCCTCGTGTTGCTTCTAGTGCGACATTAATTTTAACTAAACTAAAAAAATACACTCCGACCTATTCTTTAATAACGTTTATTCCCCTCTCAATAGTGAGAGTTTTCGTCAATTTTTTTTTTTTTTTTTTCGAATTGAGTAGACGGGTTCCTTAAAAGAAGTTTTTTTTTTTTTTTTTTTTTTTCGCCACTACTAGCAATCGTTGAGGAACTAAAAAGTGGGTAATAACTACCATTCAAACTGCAACATCGATAATGCAGAAAAAAAAAGTGGGAACTGAGTTCAGCTATTGACTGGACATTGTTTGTGAGTGTCAAGTTGTGGTCGCACACAGTATTTATAATTTTATAAACTTTAGAGGTATTTTTAATTTAATTTGTCGAAAAAAGTTGTTACTTCTTCAGTTTTGTAATTGTAGCTTTTTAAAGTTGAAATATTATTTTGTAAATTCCCTGCACAATGAAAGACACTTAGAACTGAATAATTCCTATTGAATAAATATTTAGAACTGAATAAT
>BMAW01054125.1:2192132-2239467 GCA_019974015.1 Nephila pilipes
AATGCTGAGAGAGAGAATTTCTTATTTTTTAGAATAATGTTGATTCGATATGTTAGCATCCTTTTGAACTAATTTTCTATGTCAACATTCTCGTGTCAATTTAAGTATACCAAAAAATTAACATTAACTTTAGAATTTGAAATCGAACTATTGTTCATAATTACAAAACTTACAACTTGTTCGGCGTTGCAGCGAAGACTTTTTAAGGAGTACAAATATTGCAAAAGAAATTCTTTAAATTATATAAGTTAATTTTTAATTAGTTAGCAAAATAATATCAGTAATTAAAGTTAAGGTTAAAATTAGTAAGCTTTTATTTTTTTTACAAAACTTTAATATCGTCTTTATTTTGTTCATATTATTACACTCAACTAATTCACCGACTTCGCCATTTTAGTGGTAATTTTGCTATTTAAGTCCGACAAGAGCTACAAATATTGGAAACTATTACATGTAGTTGTTAATTTTTTCTAAACAATATCTTCTTTATAATTTAAGTTACCTAATTGTTGCCTTAACACTATAAATTAGTGAAGTTTTATATTATTTAAGAAATATACACACACACATAATATGGTCAATCATTTTGGAAAGATTATAAAATACGCTGAAGGATATTCTAGTCTTTTGTCATAGAATGTACAGCAGTCTAATGAAGAATATATTGCAGACTTTTTTTTAGTAGAATATACTATAGTCTTTACGATCTACAATCTTCCGTAGAATATATACTTTCTTTTTATGTACTATAGTGTTCAGTAGAATATTTTACAGTCCAAAGAAAAATCGTAGAATATACTACAGTCTGTGTATACTACAATATTTTCTTCGTTCAAAGGAAAAATATTCTCCTGCACAGAGCAGTTGTATTATTGAACCCAGAAAATGGAGCATAGAGTTCGGTGAAATGATGTTTTTCCTTACGGTATCGGGGGAGGAGGTTGATTGACTTTTGAATGTTTCGAACGTTCAATATTTGGGTGTGAAGAAAACTTGCCTAGTCACTTTTTACAATGGTGTTATCCACTAGACCAAGTGGCCGCGGTAGCCTAGTGGTCATGGTATCGGACTCGTGATCGTCGGTTTTTGTTGAATCGCGGATTCGAGCCTTAGCCACTAAAGACCCGCCGTGTAGCCGGAGCTGATGCACTTTAAATGTACGTGGCTAAAAGTCCTCCCGATGGGGGAGGGATGAAGTTAGGACAGAGGGGTGCCATATCAGGTGTCGTCCTCGTCACTTGAACGAGGTTCAAAATTACGAAGTCTGTCACCAACAGCCGTCATATTACTTCTAGTGCGACGTTATTGAAACTATACCAAACCAAAAACCTTTAGGCTAAAAGGGATTCCGTGGTGGACAAGTTATTAAAGCGTTTTAACTTCTGTTGTTGAAAATAACTACGTCAAGAAATTTCACAAAACCTATCTATAACATTTCATGTTTTTCTACTACATGTAAAGTATTATCTCGTTAATTCTTAACAAGCTGAGGTATTCGGTATTTTATACTTTTGTATCTATGACATCTTTTAACGTGATAACATTTTTTTTTTCCTCATCATCTTTTGAAACATTAATATTACGCCTTCAATAGGTTACATTAGGATTCATAAACGTATATCTACATTAATAATAGAATATTTTGTTGTTATGGATACATTGTTTGTTTGTTTTTTGAAAATCATCTGAACAGATATGAAAAGAACATTTTTACCTAGATCCAATGTAAACGGCACTAAGACAGAAAGACATGCTATTGAAGAGCCAAGAAATGTTAGAGTAATGAATAATAAACCTGAAAAAAAATTAGGAATTAGTTTAACGACACATTTCTTCACTTAAATTTAAGAAATTTCATTCTTGGAAAGTTCTATCGTTAAATATTAAAACCAATAATCTAATTTTTGTTCTTTGATAAAATTATAATATATTTTATCCTTAAATAAAAGGTAAGTAAATTATCAAAAATGTTTTAAGTTAAATGGGACGAAAATTTTCGCAATTAGAGGTTTTCAAAGAACATTAATTTCGAACGTAAGCTCTTATTAAATATCTGAAATCGAAAGGAATAGTTAAAAAAAAAGTCGAAATCGCATGAAATAGGTTCTTTAGAGTTTAATCAGATTTTTAATTACTCATATAAAATGTTTTTGATTGCTGAATACTAAAAAATAAAAATAAAAACTTCAAAACTATTTGGAGTTACTTAGATATTCTATTAAACAGATAAATAATAGGTCCCAATAACTTTATTTACATTATATTAAAACTACAAAACTGTATTTTTAATACAGTAACGTCAGGTTCAAATTCACCATGAATCTGTAAAATTAAAAGCATATTGTTAGATAACTCTGTACAAGACTGAGCTTAACATGACATTTAAAAGGGAATCATTCGAACTCCAGACAGAGTCGATACAATTACATTCAGCCGGCTGTGAAAACATTTCCTTCTTTCTCGCTTGTTCTGTATATTCTTCATCTTATCAAAAAGAAATAAATGCAGAGTTAACATCAAATATTTAAAAGATATTGTTTAAACGAAATACGAAAGTTTATGCGTGTGTGAAAGGCAAGCAAAGAGACCTAATTATTCAAATTTTTTTGCCAAAAACCTTACATTGGAAATTAAAAGTTATTTTAATTTTATTGAAGAAAAATATTAATCCCCCCCTCCTTTTGGTAGATTTTTATGAGATAATTACTACAATCATATGAGGTAATTAGTTCAGTTATATATATATATATATATATATTGAATTTCATGCACATGTAAGAATTGGGAGACTTAGCGATGCTATTTTATAATTTAAAAAAAAAAAAAAAAGATTAGATAAATATATTTAATGAACGACGTACTTTTAGTCAAATATTTTCTTCTACTTTTCTTTGCTTTCTTTATCACCTTCTAAAGAACATAATAAATGAGTTAAGAATTAAATTATTAATTACAAAAGCTTTTATAATCGTTTTTTAGTAAATATATCTAACAACATCTAATAACAATAATAATAATACTTAACAATACCTAATAAAATTAACGTAACATTTCTAAATAACAAATAAACATACAAATAAAAATTTTATTTATCATTATTTAGTTTCTTGTATTTTAACATATAGAACACTAAAAGGTTTTTAATTTTAAAATATTAAATAATCAGCGGTTAAATGAAAATAAAATCAAAAGCTGAATTTGACCAAGTAATACGTTTTCAACTAAAAGAAACTAAAAATCACAAAAATAATGTCATTTCTTAAAACTTACTCTTTCTTCATTTTGAACATCAATAAATAATATTTAATTAGGGCATGCTGAAAGTTGAAATATTGCTTTGCAACTGAGCTTTCTCTTGTGATTCAGTTATTTGTTTGCCCCTCCTCGAGGTTAAAATTAACATGAATTTTGAATTTTATTCGCATGAAAAATTTGATAACCCCAACATATAACATATGCATGAAATAAGAAAATCGTATAAGTTCTTATTTATTACCTATGCAGATATATCCATATGTAAGTATTGTATTTGAAATTAGAATAACAGAAAAATTTCGAATTGAAAATTATCTTCTTTTGCATTGATAAATTGATTTATCGCATTTCAGTTTTCTTAATTTTTATACTTGATCTTTAAATATCTGCTGAAAAATATTTTTCATTTTTGTGAAACACGTGTTTATTGCAGCATACAGTAGAGCTTCATCAATTCGGACCCATTAACACGGGTCTACAAATAAGCCTGCTCGGTCTGCATGAAGATTTCTTTTTTAATTCGAGAAACGATCTGGAAATTTGCATAGCATCATTTATCTATTTCACACACATATTTTAAAAAAATATTTTCATTTCTGAAATCTTCTAATAGCTATGAATATATGAAAGGAAAGTAAGAGGAGGGGGAAGAGTAATACACATGTTGTGCTAAGCTACAACAAATTCTTATAAACCTCTTATAATCAGTTACCAATGATGTATGATACTACATTATCTAAATGGAAAATGCAATATAGAAACTTTAAAAGATTTTCTATTGTTCACATGGTAGATGTCTTTATCTTCTGAAAATATGAATCACGCTCGATTTACTCAATAGAAAGATAATTTTTGTAAGTATATTTGATTAATATGTGCTAACATGTTGTTGTTTTAAGAAAATGGCGCCCAATAAAAATGCGTGGGCATAAAATGAAAAATACAGGATTTTAGTTTCAAAAGATTGACGTTGTAATATGTTAGGTGTATAGTAATACATTTAGTTTGCTTTTGATACATTTACATAGAAAAGATATATTTAATTTAATACTTTATGTCTACTTTTGCTTCAATATCTGAACAGAATATTATTGTCTACTTTGATAATTATTATTTTAATATTTAATTTAATAACTGATTTTTGTTGCAGAATTGTCTGTTTTTATTCTTTTTGTTGTTAACATTGGCAACGTTTTTGAACTTATGAATGCTTTTCTTGTGAAAATAAAAATGTATAATAAATTTGAAGATGGTATTTTCTTTTCTTGATAGTAATTACTTGTGTGGATTTAAATTTTTAAAATAACTGAAAAGTCGTCTCTTACTTTTGAAAAACCAAAAATCCAAATCATAATACAACTAGAAAAGATGAAACCGAATAAACTTCCCAGTGGCAGCCATCGAATTAAATATAATGAGATAATTTCGAAAACTCTTCTGATAATTGTGTAACAGAAAATGTGAAAAGGTGACAGATCCGAGATAAGTTTTAGTATCTTTGGATCATTTTGCATATTGTTAATATGTATACAGTTTCCGAAAATGTAATCGATTGTATTCGTGCAAGTAGCTCTTGAAGATGTCAAATAATTCTTTTCTAAGAAACCCAGTTTCATCAATCTGTCGCTCCAGTTTCGGAAAAATGGATCTAGAAATCTGAGAATTCCAATGGAAGGAGCTGCAATAAAATTAATGAATTAAAATATTATGTCATGTAAATGAAAGTTTTACTAAAAAATTAATTTTCTTAAGAAAAATGGTTCCTTTCTATTCAAGAAAGCCTAAGCATAAATATTTATTAAATGTGTTGGAATTAAATAACATATTTGTAGAATTCTTTGAATTATTATTTTTGCCGATTATTGAGCCCTTACGAATTCTTCATAATTATTTTCTAAAAAAGTATAAATGCAGTGGCAACTCCAGAAAAAAATTCGACTGGGGAAGAGACTCAAAGTCTGGGACTTAATTACATTGTTTTTATGATAGTCCTTTTTTTCGTATGCTCTAGAACCTTCTTTAGCATCTTCATATGAAGATAAAGGTGCAGTTATAACTTTTTTCTATTTACAACGTTTTTGACCTCCGTCAGTTGCTCCAAACAAACCGCACGGTCTACGAAAATCACTAAGTTTATGACCATAGGAAAGCCATGAAAACCCTTGAATCCAATGTAATTGAAAAAAACGATTTTTCTTTTTTTTTGCGTGACACATGAAAATTTATAATTTTCATTTGGTATAGCCATGGGTCAAATAATACTCGTATATTATGTTGTTCTTTGTTGAATTTTACGTCCATTTTGTCGACGTACAAATCAATATCTCTAATATATTCCCAATCGGGAAATCTTATGATAATATCATAAGTAAAACTAGTCTACACATTCTGTAAGATTTTCAGGCGCAAGCACGAAGGTATTGTATTCTATATGAATAGGAATATTATTAGTTAATACTCTGGAACTAACATCAGCGGGAGAATGGAATCAATTTTTTTTCCTTTAAAAAGGTCATAAGACTTAAATGTATTTATTTATTTCGTTTATTGTCTTGCTTACTTAACAATTAATCTAATCATGATATTCTAGTTTCAAATGGTTATAAAATGAGAAAACAATGCAAAAGTACGATAATAATCACTTTTATTGTAGAAAAACCAGTTTGAAAGAAAACTGGTCATAAGAGGAGTACACACACTAAAGTGAAAAGGAAATAAAATAAAAAGGTGATGCAGTTTAATGAGGTGTGTTGTCACCTCTGACAGGCAGTCATACTGTGCAATGATTTCCCATACTTTCTGTAACATTGTTGATAAATTATGAACTCAAAGAGTTTCAAACGTCACAAAGAGCTTTCCCAAGTTCTGAAAAGAAGTTTGGTGGGTGCGGTAGGGCTGCAAGTTATCTCCCGAGCATATCGTATACAAGCTCGATAGTATTCAGATTAGGTGAGTGAGCAAGCCATGAGATGCGTTAATTTTTTTTTTTTTTGTATCAAGGAAGTCGTCGATCGTGACAAGGCTGGTTATCATCCATAAATATAAAGTCAGGACCGACAACTTCTCGAAATATACAAACATAAGTCTCAAGAACATCTCTGTATCTTTTAGCTCTCACAGACCCTATCTCAAAGATTTTGAGGTCATTTCGGCCGTATAGTATGATGCCTTCCCACATCATGACTTCCCTTGACTGAAAACGATGTCTTTCTGTGATGTTTCCCTGGTGAAAACGAATTCCCCGTTCTCTCCGTTTTGGTAGCCGATAAGATTCGGTTTTCAGACTAAAGCGAAAATTTTCCCTAAACATCGCACTGGCCCACACTCCATTGCTGATGTTCCAAATTCCAGTTTAAATGAGCTCGTTTTTGTGTATATGTGAGTGAAACTCAAAATTGTGGTCGTCTGGTATAGGGACCAATATGATTGAGTCTCCCGTAAACAGTGCGTTTGGAGACTAGTACTCCTGTAGAGGCTATGAACGCTGAACCCAGTACTCTGACTCAACTGTCCCTCTGAAATCGCACAGTTATCGCCAGATATTGGTCTTGACCAGGGCTTCTTAAACTTTTGTCATTTACGACCCCATTTATGATTGCGAGTTTCTTGACGACCCCATACAAACCTTGACGACCCCATACATGAATCATTGTTTAGCTGCAGGTTGCCCGTGTGTACGCGCGCGCATTCTTCCCTTTGATTGTGTGTGATATTTAGAGGTGGCGGTCAGAGTGGGAAGTCAGCGGCGCGCGGTTTATTCAACATGTATGATACCGACAAACGCACTAACGATGTATAGCCACAGTATAATAATAGCGATCGTTCACTGTTGTCGGTGGAGATAGCTCAAAATCTTCAACAAATGCGCGTGTCTAGACGCTGCAAGTCCTCTGTATTCCGCCAACTCTAGTGATGTTATAAAATGGTATATATAAATATTTGACATTAAAATCTCTCGCGACCGCAGAATTTTGCTACGCGACCCCATTTGGGGTCGCGACCCATAGTTTAAGAAGCCCTGGTCTTGACGAACGGTTGTGATTCTTGGATAACATAGCAGGGATTATCAGTTAACATTTCCTGCACTTTGAAAACACTGCCACAGTCTTGAGATCACACACTAAGACGTATTCAGAATACGAATGACTTCCGTTTGTGATCGTTCGGATTTTTCCTTTCCAGCTCTCACCTTCATGCCATGATTCGCTCTGTTTAATCATTGACAACGTTCCTTCACAAACGAATTGCAAGAAACATGCCTTAGCTGCCATACCGAGTGAGCCGGTGTATTTGGGTTCCGACGTGTGCTTGTGTTTTGCTGAAGACGATTGAAATGTTTTGCATAAAGACAAAGTTTCTCCTTCATCAGACGATTCTCCACAAGTTATTTCGAACAAATTCAATAATATTCCCCCTCCTTTTTTGTTTAACCTTTGGACACCAATGTAGCTGCTCATTCAAAAAATGATACTTCTTTCTTTTAAATTTTTATTAATGTCCATTGATTCATGATCTCATTTCACGTTATATCTATTCCGATTGAAAATTAACATTGCCGTATAAATTAACTGGTCTGCAATTCTCTTTCTCTCAATCTAATTCAGCTAAATTATCATGACTTGGTGTTTGAAATCAAACCAAATTTTTTCCTTTCACATTCTTTCCTATCTCATCAAAGTTAAAGAAAATGTACTTATGCTTTACCGTTTCAAGATAATGTTATTATGACATAAACGATAAGAAACTTAAAGCTTAATTTGCATTGAAAAGCTATTTTAAATTTGCAATTATTTGTTTAAGTATACGTATCATTCGTGCATTCCCCCCTCCCCAATATTTCTTATTAACTTGCATAAATCTTTAGTACAAATATTTTGATAATTTTTTCAATAAACTTCCCGATAAGCCAGAACCTTAAAATTTTGCAGACAAGATCAGTTTGAATAACAATGCACTATTCAATTATAAAGCCACAAATATATACTTTTTGATAAAATCGCTAATATATAAATAAGTGTTAGTTTTCTTTTAAGCAAAATAAATTGTAATTATTTCTATTTCTCTTAGAAAGGCCAATAAATCATTCCAAGATAATAAAAAATATTTTTCTGTGAACCACAAAGACAATCGCAGCGGAAATATGAGTGTCGATGCATCCGAATTATTTGTCTCATACGCCGGAAATGAGTTGAAAATGCTTTGTAATCTCAAACACTTACTAAGAAAAGCAGATAAGTATGTACATTTCAGATAACAGATCCATAGTAAACATGCAGTTCGAATGTTATCTCTCAATGGCTCTGAATGTAATCAGGAAATTGAAAAAATGAAATTGTTCTTCTCTGAGTCGTAGAGCAAGGGAAGTTATGAAATGAAAAATTTGAAGAATAATCCTTAGTTTTAGCTCATATCTTAATCTCAAAATTACTCTCGTTTTTCTTACGGAATCAAATGACTTTTCCCTATTTTTCTTAAATTTGAAATTTGATATTACGGGGGTAAAAACTTACTTAAAATTTACCGAAACATATAACGCATTATTTTATTTTAGATTAAGAACAGAACATGATAATTCGTCATCTTACTTTTGTGGCTATATTTGTTATACCTTTCCTTTTTATATTTGTCTAATCAACGTATATATCTTAAACAGAATACAGATACTTAAAAAAAAGAATTTGATCATTGAACATTTATGACAAAAATGATGCAGATACGAGTAACTATTGGCAATCTGAACATTTGTTACCTCGAACAGAATAAATTAAATTTTTTTATGATACATAGTGCATTTAAAAAGTTCCAGAATTTCCTTCCGTAACAAATTATATATGTAGTTTTCTCTTAGATATAGTCGTGATAGCCTTGTGGTCAAGGTCACGAACTCGCTACCGAGTTGTTTCCATCAAGTCGTGGATTCGAGCTCAAGTGCCATTCAAAATTAGCCGTGTAGCAGGACTGATACACTTTGAGTTTGTCAAGGTCCCAAGTCCTGTAGTTAATGTGAAGTGGAAGTTTTGTGAGAGAGATGTCTACTCAGGTGTCGTCCTTATCACTTGATCAAAATTCAAAGTTACTAGGTCTGTTGCCAATAACCATCGTGTTACTTCTAAAAGCAACGTTAATAAGCAATCAATATAAAAAAAATATTTCTTTAATAGCGACCTTCAGCTACGAATAGATCGTTGAAAAAAATGGAGCAACGAACGAGCATCAAATTTTGTTTTAAATTGAGTAAATCGGCTCAGAAACTTATTGATTATTAAATCTGCTTATGGTGATAACGCTGAGTCGTTCCTGGCTATGCGAGTGGTTCTCGAGGATTAAAGTTGGAAGAGACTCCACCGAAGACGATGAGAGATCAGGTGGTCCATGCTCGAGTCGAAGCGAAGAAAATGTCTAATTCTTATGAAACAGTCAAAATTCTTCTGTGACTGGAGCATTCTACAAAGTTGTTTTAAATCTGATTTTGTAACGAATTGGGGGAGGGGGAGGCCTGAGTTTTTGAACAGAGGAAATTGGTGCCTCTGGCGCTACAGTACACCGTCTCACAAGCCCACCGTTTCACAAATCCATGTGCAGTTTATTATGGTGAGCAGGTAAGTTGCGTTCATCACTCACTCCCTGTGTTCGCCAGATATCTCCCCCCCACACAAAAAAAACTGTTTATTAATTCCCTAGTTGAAATTGAAGGGGCAACTGTATGAGTCAATAAAGAAGATCAATAGTGTTTGAGTGGAGGCGTTCGAGAAGACGGTTTACAGACTCATACACTCGTTCCATGTGTTGTATTGAATTGTGAGGAGACTATGTAGAGCAAGAAAAGTCAAACTTGCTGCCCGTAATGAATATCTTTGTGGAAAATAACGAACGTCAACCAACAAAATTGCATGTAACAAGAATTTACTAAAATATCGTAGCTTAATTTCTGAAATTTCTAATATACTCGATTTTTGATAATGAACTATAACATTTGCCAAAGAATTATTAGTAATCGTGTTGAATCGACGTAATATTCCCCCATCAATAGTATGAAATATTTTAGTATCCAATTGTAAAGTGATACCTAACACGCTATTAGTCTTCTACTGTCTCGCTTGGTGTGCTTAACATTAAATATTCAACTTTCAGAGTACAAAAAGAATAAGTTTCTTAATTTGGACAGTTATTTTGTGTTTGGTAGATTGACATTCAAGAAAAATTTTGATCTTTGTCACAAGTTTTTATTATTTTGTGTTAACAATTATTCATCGATTTTAAACTCTTGATTCAGTGTGCCTTTATCTAAACCAGTTCGTAGTAAAACTAAACAAAAAGAGTTGTTTACGAACATCAATACTTCAAAATAAATGGGAATTATTTTATTTTTGCTGTTATACATCATATATAAAAAAAAAAGTCTGATAGATACGTAAGAAAGCTATTTTAATGTGCTAAGTTATACAACACAAAAAATCATTATGAACATCTTAAGTACTAAGATACAAATCACAATTAACAATGCATCTAGTACGAAGTATATTAAGAGAAGAAAAAGAAACACCTTATTTATATTTCGTGAGGTCCACAGGACTTTTATTTGTACTTGTTTGAATTGAACCACGGTCAAAAATGAGTTTCACGCCCTTGTCGTTGAAGCTTAATATCAAAATTAAGTATATCCTCTTGTTTATATGTCTGTGTATGATGAGTCCTACAGTGTTTTGAGTACACTATGTATATCTTATCACATTACATTAAATGATACTATTATATCACAGTTACTGTTAATGAATATGGAAAAATTTGTGAAATGAAAGATACACAGTATCTTTAGAAACATAAGACGCAATTTATACGTTGAAAAATAGAGCTAGAATTGGAGTATCTCTCATGATGCGAAGATAACATTAAAATAGGAATCGTTATACTGTATCAAAGCTCTTAGAGAAGTTCAATGACTGGGGCGCACACATACACACACAATACTCGGATGTTACAAATTAGTACAGCACATAAGTTAAGGTATGTTTGTAAAGTAATCCCAAATTGAGAACGGCATGTATACCATCACATGTACAAAAGTACATATTTTGATACTCATCTCGAGGTAAATGGGGAAATCACTGAATTACGCTCTTTATCTATGAGGGCTAATAGTTGTCTGTAAAAACATATGATATTTAAATGTTTCAAACAACCAATGTATAGGTTGAACCAATAAATTGTTTTTATCAATCGCTCCATTTTATACTAAAATGAGAAAAATAATCAGAATAAAACAAAAACAAAAAAAGATTTTCATGTCACGTGACCAGATTTAGTAAAATATCTTTTTTAAAAAAATTATCCCATAAATTTGAACCACGCCTAATAGTTCTTAAAATACGATGCTTCAGGCGAAAAAGTGTATTTAAAGAAAAATATAGGACGCATCGAATTACATTCTGTTTCATGTAAGACAAAGAAGATAGGAAAGTATGGAGAAAAAGCAACTTACTTAATGGCTTTTCCTTTGGTAAAAATTGAAACATGGGAATAATAAGCAGGGCCGAAATCCATTGTATCATGTTATTTGTTTTTAATGCGCAAATTATTCTTTTCATGAAACTTTAAAACTCCTTGTTGCTGCAGTTTCTAAAATTGTATTTATATCATTACTAAAATAAGATAAAAGCGATACATTGAGTTTTAAATTTCTTACGTAAATATAAAATTAATCTATGTTGTTATTAAAACTGATGATTGCTTGTAAGCAGCGAATATGATAAATTAATTGCCATCTATAATAAATACAACTTTATTATTTGTTAACATTTAACGATTAAAAGATCCGCTTAACATAACCAAAATGCAGTCATAATTTTAAAACACAATCAGATGACGAAGCCGACTTTTGAAGTACGAATTCACTATCTAGACTTGTACATGAAAGTAACGGCTTTCAAGTTTGGGATAGGTCCACGAAATCTACAAGCGGGCTCTTACTAAGTAAATCGAGATTTTATTCTGAGATTCTCTAGTAAATGTAATATACAGTATTACCTCTTGTAAAGGATACCTATATTTGAGGGACAATTATGTTGGTACCGTCCCTTTACATGATAATAGTATTTATCTCTTATTAAGGAACACCTCTATCTAAAGGACAAAATGTAAGGTATAATGTAAAGTCACTTATTGTCAAGTACTACCGTATTTCCTTTTAACTAGAAACAATTAGCATTCATTTATAAATCTACGATAGCACCAAATCAATAATCGAACGCAGTAATTCAAAACCTGTAATCATTACCGCTTAAAGTACATACATTAACTAATAGGCACTGTTATATATATATATATATATATATATATATATATATATACAGTGTCTCACAAAAGTGATCGGACACTTGTGCTTTACAAAAGGAAACTGTAATAAAATAAATAAGCAAACATGTACAAATTTTTTGTGGGTGTGTTTCATATTTAAAATTAGTAACAATTATTACATAACATACATTTTGTCAAAATATTAAAATAGCAATTTAATAAAAATACAATTGTTTAGAACGGAGCAAAAAATGGCTCACATAAGTGATCGGACACTTACTTTCCCATCAAATATTTATCCAAAAATTTTACTTTTTAAAAGATTTTAATATTTTGTTGGATTTCCTTTTACTTATAAAACATGATTTAATCTTCTTGGGATGGATTCGACTAATTTTTTTGTGATTTCTGGAGTGATTTTACCCCATTCTTCTTGAAGCACCGATTTTAATTGTTGCTTTGAAGAAATGGTGTGTTTGCGAATTCTTGATTCCAATTCTTGCCAAATATTCTCTATGGGATTTAAGTCTGGAGATTGTGGTGGTGTTTTTATTATTTCAGGACAGTTATACAGCAGCCAGAGTCTAACGTTCAAAGCAGTGTGCTTGGGGTCATTGTCCTGGTAGAATTTAAAATCGTTGTGAAGGTTCAATTTTCGTGCTGAAGATTTCAAATTTTGGTTTAAAATGTCAATATACTTGTACTGATCCATTATACTGTCAATAAAAACAAGATTACCAACTCCAGCGGACGACATACACCCCCACACCATAACTCCTCCTCCTCCATGTTTTACTGTTGGCAGCAAGTTCTGTTTGCGAAATTCTTCCCTGGGTTTTCTCCACACCAAGATTCTACCGTCAGAACCAAATATATTAAATTTACTCTCATCAGCAAATATTACTTTATTCCAGTAATCAGAATTCTTATTTATGTTGGATTTTGCGAAAGCTAATCTGAGTTTTCTATTCTTTTCACTTACGAAGAATTTTTTCCTGGCTACTCTACCGTGATATCCAGCAGATCGAATTACCCTTCTAATAGTCTCAGGATTAACAATTATTCCATATAATGCTTGTAATTCAGCAGCAACTTTAGGAGCACTCTTTCTTGGATTTTTTTTTAATATTTCGAACGATAATTCGCTTTATTCCATTGGATAGCTTCGATGGTTGGCCAAGTCTTCTATTATTCTGAATCATGTGCTTCTTTTTATATCGTTTAATGATATCGAAAACTGTTGAATGACTCAAGTTAACTGTTTCAGCAGTTTTTCTTATAGATTTTTCACGTTCAATATGCAAATTAATAACTAATTTTCTAATTTCATGCGAAGTTTCTTTTCGTTTAGCATTCATGGCTGCACAGAGCTAAAAAACACAAAAATTCCACAACAAACTTGAGAGAAATACTGCAGACGATTTTATAAATTATTGCCATTTGCTTTTGAGTTAAAATAAACGCCCAAAAAATATTTTTATTGCTTATTTCAGACGATTTTTGTTGCATATCTAATGGTGTCCGATCACTTATGTGAGCCATTTTTTGCTCCGTTCTAAACAATTATATTTTTATTAAATTGATATTTTAATATTTTGACAAAATGTATGTTATGTAATAATTGTTACTAATTTTAAATATGAAACACACCCACAAAAAATTTGTACATGTTTGCTTATTTATTTTATTACAGTTTCCTTTTGTAAAGCACAAGTGTCCGATCACTTTTGTGAGACACTGTATATATATTGTCGCCAAGTCTGCTGCTAAAGTCAACACTACCTATGTAGCACTACTGCCCGGCGTATATTCTCTCTTTACCTACAAGCAATCTTTCTGGCAACAATACTCCTTTACTTGGCAAGAAAATAATGCTCAAACTTTTTTCCTTAAAAATATCAGTGTACATAAGAGTCCACAGAGTTAGAAAATACTGGAACTCGTAAGCCCTGCTGTTATAGTGTCTGAGATCTTACCAGCTTCCAATATGATTAACTTAAGTTTTTTGGGAAAAAATGTTTTTTATGAAATTTTTTCATGCTTTAAAATTTTAAGCCATTGAAATAAAGTTTTTTTTTTGTCATAAAAAATTATCTAATGAAGAGCAGAAAAAAGTAGATTTAGATTAACACAAAATTTGATAAAAAGAATTTAATTTGTATAGTCAACTAACTATGTATATATTAAATATATTCATTACGGATATTTTCGGAATGTGTTTGTGTGTGATAATATAGGGAAATGTGCCCTCGAATTTCCATCTTTCAGATAAATTTTCATCGATCAGTTTCTTCTTCTTTCTTCTTTTTTTTCTTTGAAATAAAACATTGGTGTATAAAAGTGAAACTAATTCAATTTTCAAGATTTTTACAGAAAAATAAGTATTAAAATAATTACTTGAAGTTCGTATAATTTATGAAAATGAAATTGATAAGTTATCTTATTTCATAAAGAGTGAAATTCTTCTATGGATTGTGTTGCGAAAAACCATCGCTACCAATAGTGTTGAAAATGAAACCTTTTATTAGTATATTATCTTTGATTAATAAAATTTAGCTTCTGGTAAGTGGCAACAGTGCTATTGTTCTAGAAATAAATTGTATTTTGATGGTTTTTGTACATCGTTGGTATCTATATCCATATTAGAGTTATTGAGCATTATAATAAGTATTTTTGTAAGTATTTTTTCTACGTTACAACAAATTGGTGCAGTCGGTAAAATTTGACATATTACTATGAAGGATACTAATAAAATTACAGGAGGAAAGCTAAAGTCAGAGCGAACAAATCTACGGCGCTTGTTTACGACTGCATGCAAAAAATACGATATTGCATTATTTAAGCCTGAAAGCGGTCAGGATATAAATGTTTTATTTAATAAAGCTGATAGATTATTCGAGATAGACTATGAGCTCTCTCATAATTTACAGAATATTTCGAAAATGAATAGGATGTTATTGAATCATATAGAGATAGATTTATTGAAATTAAGATTAATTATAAGAGTTGTCGAGTTGACAATAGTGATTTTAAAAATATTTCTGCTAGGAACACTAATAATTTGACTTTACCGAAGCTGGATTTAAAAGTGTACGAATTAATGCCACTTAATTGGGTCGCATTTTGGGGACAGTTTTCTCGCACCCATGAAGATACTTGAAATAAGAGAAGACAAATTTCAATATCTTTTTATCTTCGTTGAAATTAAAGAGTAAAGCGAGAGATATGGTAGAAAGTTACCCAATGTCTAAAAATAATTACGCCAAGGTTATTGTACATTTAAAATCTAGATTTGGTAGAGATGATTTGTGTTAATCGAAGTGTACATATGAGAGCTTTTAACATTTGTAAATAATCGTTCAAATACTAAACTTGCTTCACTTTACGATCAATTAGGAACTTATTTGAGAGCACTTGAGACATTGGAGGTTACGACAGAAAACTATGCTACTATGTTATATCCTGTTATTGAGTCTTGTCTCCCAAATGAAATTCTGAAGGCTTGGGACAGATATCGCCTGACAATACAAAATATCTATTTAAAGAAAAATTGTTTGAAGAGTTAATGAAATTTCTGGAAAATGAGGTTGTAAGGGAAGAGCATCGAGCCCTAGCCGAAGGTGATTTCGGATCACAAATGAAAATTAAAAGTAAATTAATTCAGCCATCTACCATTCAAAATCCTTCAGCATCTGTTCTTACGTCTTCATTGGAGAATTTCTCGGCGAAAATTAAATATTTATTCTGTGATCTTAATCATAACAGTCAGGATTGTAGAAAAACTGTAGCTATATGAAAACGATGCTGTTTAGTTTGCTTGAAGCCTCGACAAATGGTAAAAAACAGTCGTAATAGTGTACGTTGCCTCATCTGTGAAAAAAGGCATTTTGTTATTTTTGTCCAGAACTCCCCTCAAAAATGGGGATACCTCTTTTAAAGAATCATTGAATAGAGAGGATTCTACTGCCTTATTTACCCAATAATCTCAGTCGAGAATAATCTATTTAAAGATGCTGATGCTGCATATACGAAATAAAGGGAAAATTCGGTCTCCCAGAGCTTTATTAGACGATGGATCCCATAGGTCTTACATTGAAAGAACCTTAGCAGCGAATTGAATATTCCGGCTTCAGGACCTGAGATATTATCTCAAGGATTGTTTGGTGGAAGGCAAACTCCAGAAGAAGAGTACGGTCGATTTAATTTTACGTCAGGAAGTACCCATCGATCATATTCATGTCAAATATTGGCTTTAGATCAAGACAAAATTTATACACTTCCCAGAGTCAGGGACCAAAATTTGATTAATGAACTTAAATTATGTGGAATTGAGTTGATTGATATTGGGAAGAGAATCCACCGATAAAACCATTACTCGGTGCTGACGTTCTTGGGAAAATTTTAACAGGCCGTACTGATGTTTTAAAGTCTGGCATTTCAGCTATTTAAACTAAGTTTGGAGTGTGTGTTTATGTTCTCAAAAGAAAAAACACTTCAATGACTATGGTATCACTGAGTTTACAGAATTTTACTATACTAGATATGTGGGATCTAGATTCTCTTGGTATATCTGATCCTATTGAGAGAAAATCTACGAAGTTCCTGGAAGAAGAAACTTCCTCACTTTAGAGAAATCATTAAAGTAAATAAAGATCAACGATACGTTGTAGCATTTTCTTGGTTAGCTGGGCACCCTGCTAACTGGACGACTGGACAAAAACAATGCCAGACGCGAGGCCGCGACAGTGACCACAAGGCCACGGCGGCCACTACATTAAGGGGTAATAGGAGTCGAAGCCGCTGTATTCGAGAAGTTCCTAGCTCGATGCTAGCCAGTTGGAAAGCCATGACTTTTTTGTGTAATTCTAAACTAGGATTCAAAAGCGTTGAGAGTTATTTTAGCGATATCGATCTTGCATAATCTGCGAAGAAATCTAATAAACAGTAATTGTATTCTCCTGACGTCTCTTCAATTGGAACTATAACCACATTGACTATTTAATTAAGCTCTACAATATCTGAAGATTTAAATAATAAGGGAGGAGGTGTTGCGATCTTTTCATTAAATTATGAACTTCTTGATGCATCAATACAATTTAAATTATAGAGGTTGTAAACCGGAATAAATTATGAAAAGGCACAAAAAATGTGGGCGATACTGATTTATTAGGACACCTTAATATTAAAAAAGAACATTTTAACGCAAAAAAAGATGCTTGAAACATCTTGTGAATCTCAGGTCATTCTTTATTCTCAAATTTTTCACAACAGGCATTTAGAATATAAAATATCAACATGAAAAGAATGCATTTTGTGCTACCAGTCTTTTTTTATAGATTTTAAATAAAATGTTTTCGGTCCAATGGGTCGGTTAATGGTTAATTTCATTGCGACTTAAAGTCACTCCAGTTCTTCATCCAGAGAATTTTCATCCTGCTGCTCGTCAGAATGAACGAAGTACTCCTCTATATTTGTAATGGTTACATTGTGTCCGTCAACCAGTATTGTGTAAGGCACGGATTGTTCCTGGTCTTCTTCCTCAAAGAGATTTGGTACAGAGGATATATCGCCCCCGAATAAAGTACTTGCAAATGTTTCCCTGTTTTCCTGTTCTTCGGGTTCTTCTTCAGCTTCCCTCTTGGGTTTTATCGGAGGTTTTGGGTTCATGTTCACCTAAGAAAGATATGCGAATATTTGAACCAGAATCCCTTTAAAATTCAGAAACCAACTTAAAGGCTGTCGTGTAACCAAAGGCTATTTTGATTTCGTGGGAGTAGTGTTAATCCTATGGAATTTCTATTTTACTTTTCAAAATCTGTTTTCTCAATTTGAATTCCAAAAAAAGTAGCCGAAACAGAGAAAAATAATGAAGATTTGTGTGTTGAATTACATTTTCTCTCCAATTTTTTTTATCTTAAAATATTTTTAAAATCTGGAAAACCCAATAAGACTATCATTAATAAATGTAAGTAAAAACATTTTTGAATAAAATTTTTTTTTTAAAGATGGACAAAAAGGTACAAAAATAATTCTTTTATACGTAAAATAATGTATAATTTTTTAAAAGCTTGAGGCGCTTAACTGAGATACTTAAATAATGACTAATAAATGAAAAGTACTATAGATACTTACTTATACACGAAATTAAAAGAAGTATTAATGCGTCTGAAGCTCTTTATAAATTATATATTATTTTACATTAAAAATTAATTAAATACCTTTAAGTCCATCTTTAAGTAAAAGCTTGATTTAAATGTTTTTTTACTTATTTTTACTTTAAATCTTTTTTAGTTTGGAAATTTAAAACTGAAATAAACAATAACATGTGTTATACGAGTGTACAAAATTTTAATTTAAGGACAAGACTCTAGGGCGCTCTCTTAATTTTGTTACTGCTTGAACATACTATAGTATTTCATTATCATTGTAGTTATACGAGTATGTAAAATTTCAGCTCGATCTGATAAGAAGTAAGTTGAAATTCACGTTCGAGTTTTAAACTGGGAAGACATACATATGAATATAGCAAGTTAAATATATACTTGCAAAATAGACGTAAAAATATTTTAGAAATCCAGAAAATAAAGGTAATCCCTACAAAAACCTTCATTATTTTTTCCCTATCGAATGCAATTTTTTGTATTCAAATGGATAAAATAGTCTAGATTTCACGAGGAAAGCAGAAATCCTAAAGGATTGACATAACGTTCACGAAATCACGGCACGGGTTTCCGAATCAACGCATATCTCATGGATGGTAAAATTACAGAAGTAATAAAAATTCATTTTCAATAAAATCGTATACGGTTGTTTTTTTAATGTTAAAAAATAAGAACAAACTTGAGAAACACTTTAAAAAAATTCTTCAAAATTAATATTGTATTCTAGGTTCATTATCTTATAAAAGAGAGACTATATTTTATTTACTGCTACTTCCATTTAATCATTGAGACAGGAAATATGTTTCATATTTCGTCTGCTTTAAGTATACTCTAATGCTTAATTGGGCGTAAAAGGTATATAATAAAGTAAAAAAATGGCGCATTTATGGCATGTTTCTAAAGTTTAAAGAGGTATTATAATACAAAATGTATGCGTTACAATGTCACGAATTTATATGAAAAATTGAACTTTCTTCTGTTTGAAAACGTGTTCCGAGTTTAATTCAGGCCTTTTAATATTAGGATAAGATAGTCTTAAGATTATACTTCGATGCATTTTAAGAAAGACATGTTAAGGTTGAGCATGGCTTATGCGTTTCAAGCATTCAACTTTTCTGATCAGAAAGCAATTGTGTCTCAGTAGATATTAACTGAAATCGCTAGAAATGTGATTAATCCAATTTCTATACTTATGATTCCTTACATAAATAATTAAGACTATGTGGATAAGTGTTTTTAAATAATGTGTTAGAAAATGAAAGTATTATAGTTAATTCGTTTGACAACACATTTATTTCAATAGAGATGTTTTTAGATAATGCTTAAAAATGAAACACAGTTTATAATTTACCTGATAATTAGATTTCGATTACAAATAAAACATACTTAATTATATTTAATTAGTAATTATGAAATAATTTTATTAAAAGTTTCTTTTTTATACTGTCTAAGCAGAATAATTATTAAAATATATCTTTAAAATAAGTCACAATCTTACAAAATAAAGGAGAATGTGAGAGATTTAACTAAAATACTATTAAGTTTCAAATACTCACAGCACAGTTTCCTACAATGCAGCTTGCCTGAGTGTAAGAAACGTTCATAGGGATGACAGACTAAAAAAGACAGGATATCAAGAATTAAATTACACATTTCCTTAGCTTACATGTATTGCAGCAACATTTAACGTGATTCGAATTTGTTTTAACATTACTTTTTATTTAAAAATTTTTTTCATCCAAGATATCATTTTTTTCATGAATTCTTTCAATTGAAATGAAACTCGTATAAATGAATAGCAAAACTATATTATTAGGGGGGGGGTAATGTAGTTTTACATTTAAAGAGGTTTGTATTTTTCTATTACAAGTATTTGATATAGTTAATGAAAGAATGAGCAAAAGAGTTTTTTACGCAACCTTTTAATTCTTATGGATGAAACAAAAGTACTCTTTTTCTCTACTTTTAGAATCAGACATTTTTCATCCTTTTTGTACAGTTATATAGTAAATAACAAATTATAAAAATAAAAATTATATATTAAATCTTAATATCTTATTAATTTCTACGAGTTAAGCGAAAGCTAATACACAGTTTGTATTACAGTCGGATCCCGCTGATTCGCGATAATCGGGTTACCATGGCTACTAAGTCACGAGTTAAGTTACTGTATTTATATAAAAATTATAATATGTAATTATAAATCGCTTAAAATATTAATATATTTTAAGCGACAGTATAAATTCCAACTTCGGAATGAATTTTCTACGTTACTTTTACGCTCTTTCAATATTATTTTGAATGATTTCGGAAGTCATTTAAACAAGAAAAAATTCTTATAGCTTTTAAAATTTGATTAATAAAAAATTGTTGAACATACAGTTAACCTCCTTGACTGAAATATCTTGAAACTAATATCATACAAAAAATAAAAAAAACCTACGAACTGCTCTATTTCATTTTCCGAAAAATGGTGATTCGTATCCAATACACATTCAAATCCAAAAAAATATAAATAAATTGGCCAATCATCTCTTAGCTCCAAACTTTCTAAGGACATATCTGAAAGAAATCGGATTTCGTTTCATCGCCCTCTCTTTTGTGACTCCAATTTTGGGATCTTTTTAAGGTTTTTCCTCCGGCATTACTTTAGTTTGTTTATTTCTATTGGTTTTGATTTCGTAAAAGATTCTTACTCTACTTCTGCGTTTCTGTTTTGCCCGTTTTATAGTGCATAAGCCCCATAAAATTTCTCTCATTCGGTGTATATTTGCTATCGCAAATTAGAATTCCTTTGCTTGTTTATCCCACGATAAAAAAAAAGAAAAGAAAAGAAAACTATAAATGCTTTCTCTTAAACTTATTAATGTCTTCTCAAAACAGTAAGTCCTTATGTCGTCCGAAAATAGATTAATCTGAATCTCGTAAAACGGGAGCCATAGTAAAACCACGAGTTAAGCAATTCGTGAGACAATGAACTGTGAATTAATACTGAGTGAGTCCGACTGAAATAAACAAAAATGTAATTTTCCAGGAAAATATTTAAGATTTTGGTATCAAATCTGTTTGCTTAAACTTTTAAAAAATTTTAATATGTATTCAGACCTTTAATTTTTATTTGGAACATCACATAGCTTATTAACTTACTCTTTACTCTCAATATACTCGTAACAATTGAATTTGTTTTTAAATTTTGATATGAAAGGTTCTCTCTCTCTTTTAAGAGTAATATTTAGAATTTTACTTCAGAATCAAGTGAATCAGACCGAAGAAAAGAAAAGAAAGACCCTTCTGAATTGTCCATGTAAAAATTGCATATATAAATGATGTCACTTACCCCCATGACACAAGTTGTCAGCTGCAATAAAAATAAAAATAATTTATTAAAATGTTATTATTATTATTTTTTTCAATTATCTTAAAACTTTGAAACCAATTCATTTTATCTATAACATTTATGTTTAACTTTATTGAAAGAAACTATGAAATCCCATTTTCTCTAAGAAAACAATAATCTAATTTATCTAAATTCTTCCTTTTAATTAGTAAACTTCTATGATATTTTTATTTAAAAGTTTATGTATTTAATTTCTTTAAAATAAGATAAAGAAAAAAAAAGGAAAAAACATTTTTTTTTCTTTTTCAAAATGAGCTTATAAGGAATTCCCCCCCCCCCCTTATCTCTACTTGAACAAACTTAAATTTTTCAAAATGAATTTCTTAAACATTTAACTTCAGAATATTTCATGAACATGTATTAAATATTTCCCCCCATTTCATGTATTTTAACAATACAGCTATAATCATCCGAATGGAATAAGCAAACTTCTTTGTAAACAAGAAAATATCTAAGCATATGTACGTATTCTTAAGTAAAAATATAATCGGATTTCGATACAATTTTACTTTTCCAATTCTCTTTCTCTTTTTTTAAAATATATTTATAGTAAAATGTTAACTGCGAGTTTAAAGTAATCTAGTTTCCTTTTTTCCCCCCTAATTTCACGTTTGTTAACAAAAATGTTTTATACTTACCACTATAGGATACAAAGTATTAGGACACAATATACATACAGGCTAAAATAAAGAAAGAAAAAAAGAACATTCTAGTGAAGTATTTTAAAACAATATCATATTTAAAACATTTGATGAGTGAAAAATTATACTATACCGTAAATTTACTTGGATCATTCGAATAAAGACACACTTTAGTGAAAGAAGACTGGTTATTTTTCCAAAAATTTGTGCCCTAGAAAATAACATTTCAAAATGACGTTACTATATTTGGAAAACAAAAACATTTTATACAGAACAATGTATAAGGAAATGAATGCATTAAATAAGCATTATACGTATTCTTAAATAATTCTGGTCGTTGAAAGTGATAAATTAACTGGTTTAATATATCGAGTGTTTGCTTGCAGAAAAAAAATTGTTGTTATAACTGCCAGAATCAGAAGAATTAATTCATTTAAAATCTGAATTAATATATAGAGCATATCTTAAATATATGGACAGTGTTTTTCTCAAGTACACAATTAAAATAAAGGTAATAAAAGGTAAAGGTAAAGAGCAATAATAATAATAAATGATATACATTATATTATGGGTATAAAAGTGAAATAGTTAAAATTTTGTTCGAATTTATTCAGCAAGAATAAATGTGAATTAATAATAAAAAAAAAAAAAATAGCTGTCCCAAAGGTATATCGATAATCATAAAAATTGGAATTACAAGTTCAGAATCAGATAATTTGTATATTATTCTAAGCTCTTTTCCTATGACGTAATTGTTTTTGAATGTAAAAGAAGAAATAGTTTTTCGATTTGAAGTTTATTGCGAAATATCTTGCAACTTTGAGTTATCAGAAGGTGATAACTCAAACTGTTTAACTTTGGTGTTTGAAGTGTTAAGGAATGTAGGTTTCAGAAATTTCTAAATATTTGCGATGCAGCAGATCTTATATGTAATATCTTGTCGCAACGTGCCTCATCTACAGTAAGGAAGCAAGTAAGGAAACCGAAGAAGACGACAGAATAGGCAGTTTTTGTGAGCTGCTTACAATAAAAAAAATGTCTGTCCGTCCAATTGCTTAGTTATCCCAGTATCCAGGTCTACAATTTATCGTCGTTTATAAGCAAACAAATTTCATGTTCTTAGTAGTATGTGGCGAACATCATTAGCCAAAGAGTATCGTAGAGAAATGCGACTCTTTAGACTAAGAAACACATGCATTGGAAAGATGAATGGGTAACTATCCTCTTTTCATCGCTGAAAAAAAAATTCAATATAGATGCGTGATTCGGTCATAATATGCTGCGCATTCTTTTTCAACGACACTACTGGTATTTGTTCCCTACAAGGTCGTCAATGTTCAGAAGTTTATCAGGATGGGCTTCAGACTCATTTGCTTCCACTTGAAAAAGCTCAGGGAGGTTACAACTGAATATTCCAGCAGAACAATGCTTCGATCCACGCCTCTGCATCTATTAACACTTGATTTAGACAGAATCAAATTATCATTATGGAATGATTAGCTATTAGCCTGAATCTTAAACAGGTGGAAAAATTTGGGGAAGCATTAGCACGAGATGAGTACGCAATTTTTCAACTCTGTCAATGTCAAAAGATAAAAAGCTTAGATAATAGCTAAATTTTCCTAGTTTAAAACAGAAGTCTGTCTCATTCAAAAGTTTTTTTTATATTTTTTTTACCTTTCTCGAGTATTAGCTGAATTCGAAAAACTGTTTGGTACAATAAATAAATAGATAGGCAAAGAAATGTAAAAACAATAGACTTTGTATTATTAAAATATTTATACTTACGGGCCATAATACAGCTGTAACTGAAGCTAAAAGAGAAATCAATAGCCCATAATATTTCATGTTGTCTTGGAGTGATTTTCTGCAAATGATAATAATAATAATTCATTTTCGGCAACAAAAACTCAAAATATTCTATAGAAATTAAATTATTTAACATTGATTAAAAATAACCGAGATTTGAAAAATAAAACTTTCATTGGGGTATACGAACATAATTGCTTTTCTTTCATTCTTTTTTATAAGTAACATTTAAAAACCTTACGTTTTTCTTTAGGGCGATTTATCTGATGTAATTCTGTCTAAATAGAGAGTTGTTATTTGAATTAAAAAAAAAAAGGCTCAAAAGACTCCAAAAATCCATTTCGTTCAATCATTCTTAATTTTTTTTATTTTTAAAATTGTTTAACTTCTTTTATTTTAGCATATTAAATAAATTAAAAGGTACAGTTCCTTTTAATAGCTAATATATTGTTTAAAAGGAATATAGAGTGAGTTTTGAAGATGTGCAAAGAAAATCTGTGAAATTCTACATCTATTTATTTATTTATTTTATAAAATCAATGTGATTTAAATATATCACAGTGATTCGGGGAAGGATTTATCATGTTAATTTTGATTTAAACTGAATGCAATTTAATAAATCTAAATGGTTTCTGCACATTAACTTTAGAAAAAAATTGCAAATATATTTAACTAATTTTAAAAGAAAAAAAATCAACAATTGCATTTTAATTCAGGAAATAACTGTTACTTTTTTGGAATAAAATGTCTCTGGATGAAAACTTATACAATATAGCAGAAATAATAAAAATAGAATTAATTTCTTTGAAGAAAGAAAAAGGAAAATTTATTTCTTATTATAAAGCATGGTCATGGAGTCTATACAAATTTAAAAACTGTAATTTCATTATAAATGGATCATTGTAAATTGAGTACACATTATATTCATAATGCATCATTTATTTACTGTGTTTAAAATGACATTATTTTACATACAAATAATGAATAATATGAGAGGAATAAAAATTTATGGATTAATTAAATTCCGATGAAATTTCTGATATATTTTTAGAAATATTAGTTTAATGAAACGTTTGATAGAACAAAAAAAAAAAGTGTTTATAATAAACAAGTATTGTCTTAGAGGAATTCATATAATTAAAGACTTGGTATTTTTAAAATAATTTATGAAATTTTATGGGGGATACGTCTGACTTTTTTATTTTATATATATAAAAAATATGATATCATATGTCAATTAAGTATATATCATTTTTGAAAAGTACTCTGACTCGGATGATAATATTTTATCACAAAACGATGCAGCTGCGTTATTCTTTTCCGAATAAATATTGCCAGATGTTACTATTTCATCACCTTGTCAATTTTAAACTGATCTTTTTTATCTATTTTCTTTCCTTTTTTAAAAAGAAAACATTTCAGCCGATTCAATTCCTTATTTTTCTTTAATAATTTGTATCCTTGATACATTTTAGGCTTCCTTTTTTTTTTTTATCTCATTGAAAACTAAAACTAAATCTGTTGTATTTTTATACTATGGAACATATTTATACAGTATAAATACATTTGTAAGAACTTAAATATAGAAAGAACTCATAGAATCCAGATTTTTTTTAAAAATATTCATACGAGAATTAGTACAAAATAGAAAACCTGATTTTTGATAAAATATTTATTACGTGAAATGGCAATATTCTTTCCGACGTAATAAAAATTAAACGAATAATTATTTTGCATATACATCCAAATCATATAATAATCTTTGACAAAACATTAGATTTTCGTATATTTCGTGAATTCCTTTTGATTCTTTTTAATAAAATTATACAAAAAGTTACTCTGCGAAGCATAAGAACAAAAATTAATAGTCTGACGAGTTACAGTCTCAACGGTCATTTTGGTTTTAAATAATAATTAATATATTGATGATTTATATTACATCATTAAAACAAAATATTACTATTAAAAGAAAAAAATATTCTATAGTATCTATAAAATATGAAAACTATGCATCGCAAGTGTCTATCCATAGATACGCGATTGTGATTGTTTAGTAACGTCGTATTGAGAAATAAGGCAAAGTGACGGATCTCATAATTTCGAGCCTTGGTCAAGTGACGATATTCGAGCTGGCTCCGCTCTCTCCAAATTTCCGCACCACGCTAATGCGAAAACTTGGGACCTAGAGCAGATTTAACGTGTATCAGCCCCGCTATATGGCGGGTCTTTATTGCACCAGGGCTTGAACCCATGACTCGACGAAAACAACTTACACCGAGTGTCCGCGACCATGACTTCTAGTCTATTGCAACCACGATGCATTGATAAGTCACTGTCCGTGAAAAAAATCTGATGGATTATGAAAAATTGTGAGCATTATTTCCAATTTCCATACAGTTTATTATTATTATTAATCGCCTTTTGTAATACCGACAACGCAGAATAATCAAACAGCGAAATTTCCAGTATTATCTATTAATTAATTTTATTCAAATAAACATAAACAAACAGAATCTTACATATATATATTAAATAGTAACTAATATACTTTGAAATAGGAGAATACAGATTTGAAACTGTCAATATTTTCAAATATTTAGGTTCTAAAATCAACACACTGAACGACATAACGCTAGAGGTTCGCGACAGAGTCTCATTTTTTTAAACTACAAAAATATTTAAAATTTAATTTCATTAGCAGAAAGAGAAAAAAAACCTAACTACTCATTGGCAAAATTTTGATTAGGCCCGTTCTCACATACGCTTCTGAAATGTGAGTAAAAATTGAGATAGATAGAGACTCTTTCTATATCTGAAAGAGGAATTTAAAAATGCATATTTGGTGGCATTAAGTGTGATAATTATTGGAGAAGAAACAACTTGGGTATTTACGAACTATTTAGAGAGACAGATATTATTAGATTTATAGAAATACAGAGGATTAAAAAGGCAGGCCACTTAATAAGATTGGATAACAATCGAGCCACTAAAAAGATCTTGGCTAAACCATTTAACACCCGAAAAAAGGGGAGACCAAAAACTTCGGGGGAGTGACTGCCTGGGAGTGATTAAAGACTCTAAAGCTATTCAGGTGACAAACTGGAAAACCTTAACCAAGAACTGGATGGCACGGGATGGAACTCTGAGAAAGCCCAGGGGCTGTCGTGCCAGTGAAAAAGAAGAAACTAAGATAGATTATTCACACAAAAAAAGTATTTAAACAGCTCATAACAGATATTAAAGGTTACAAAGATCAGAAAATTTAGATTTCATTTTCAAAAGCTACTTTAATAATCAGACTCGAAAATAGCCGTTGATACGATTTTTTTTTCCAGTTATTTATTCACCTCTCTTAGGTATCAAGAGAAAAAATTTTAAGTATAAAATTCAAAGAATTTCCATATTTTTTTTTTTTTTATCTCGATACATAATTACAAATTTTTTAAGAAATGAAAATTTAAAGGATCTAATAACCAAAATCCTAGCATTTGATATTTTTGTAATTCTATCTCCACGTTTTCTATCATTGAAAAGAAAATATTATAATATGTTTGCTTACTTAAATCACAAAGCATTTTGCATACTAAAAAGAAAATTTTGGATGCTAATATTAAAATCTTGCGCCATTTTTCAATCCTTACGTTAAAATCACTCTATCTTTTCCAACATTTTAAATTGATGTTGACACTAATTTATTAATTATTTTAATTATTGTTATTGGTAGTTTACTACAATGAGCTAATACTAAAATTAATTAATTTTGACATAAATGCGGTAACTAGCGAAAAACATGTTTACTTACTTTATCGTTCCGAAATCCAAAAGAATAATAAAGACCCAAGCCTGGGATTAGAAAACCGACGGAACCGAATTCTGAGAGGCAAATACAAGGTAGGCAGTGCATTTATATAGCTGGTGTCGGAACCCATGCATAAAACAAGCTTCTTACCATAAGATGGGGGTCATGGGGTGGTCATCAGACAATGGACTGTGTCCGGTCCCCACTATTCCACGGATGTGACCGCACCCGATGAGTCGAAGCATTTGGGTACAAGACCCGCTGATTAATGTGCATATTAGAAGGGTTGTTTAAAATTACAGAGGAAGAAGAGTATACATGATGGAGTTGAAATATGATTTATGGAAATAATAAAAAATAAAGAGTTTTTTTTTTTTCAGGTTTCGCGTTTAAAAAAGCAAGAGGTGAGATGGAATGAAACTTCCTTTTTGTGATTTTTTTTTAAAAAACTTATTATATTAAATTTATTTGTGATGAAGGATTAGGAAGTGATATTAAATAAGCAGGTCATGAGAGCAATGGAAGTTTAATGAATATAGCCTGTTTTGTCAAAAAGTAGAATATTACTCTAATGGATGATGTATTTAAATGATTCTTTATTTGTGTTTTTTGTGTCCGCACATGCTCTAAATGCCAAATAGGTGATTTTCATTTTTAAAAACACTTTTTTGTAATTTTTTTAAAAAATGGATTGTGTTCTTGTAGATACTGTAGATCTGTTCATGTAGATCTTGTAAATACTTTGTTCTGTAGATACTCACAGAATAAAAACGTGTAACAATATGTTGTTAAGTTATACAAAAAAAAAATATACAAAATGCGTTGCTTTTAAAACAAAACACTCATAAAAATTAAACATTTACGTATTAAAATCTTTAAAATCAAGATAAATTTTTACTATTAATTCATATATTAATCTAATTTATGTGCCATAAATACAACTATAAATATTTGCAAAAATATCACAAAATAAAAAATATCAAAAAGATTCTTTCTACAATTAAGAAAGTAGCATTCAAAAACATACAAATTCGTCAAATCAGTCTTATTTATGAAAACTAAAGCAAACAACATTTCTTTACGAAACGGAACTAAATCGCTAAACCGGGATTCACGGGTATTTTGAAATGATGATGGGTAAATATCTAACTTTCAAGAAACAACCAAATTTCAGTTATTCCTCAGATATCGTAACCTTTGGTTCGTAGTGATTGGTTTCAACTGGAGTACCTAGCCCTGCTGGGCTTTAAACTCCGATGTGGTAAATATTGCTTGATAACTTCTGGTGTCCAGTGCAATTGGGATTTTATGATAAGTAAAAATAAAATATGAATAGAATTAAGATTTAAGTTGAAATTTAAGTAAAACAGAAAAGATTAAATTATATCATGATATGTTAAGAATTTACGTAACGATAACTATTGAGATGGTTCGAAGCAGAATGAAATCACTACGAAGCAGAATGAACGGCGCATAAATACCTAAATGTAATCAATTTTTTCCGAGCATATTTATTTTCGAAGATCGGTTCATAGATATTGCTATAGAATAAATCATAATAAGAATTAGTATGAAGCTTTTCTTTTTTAAAACGTTTTTCTGAATTTCACTTGGTGTGTGTGTGTGTGTCATCAAATTTTCGATCGTTAATTTAACCAACTTCCCATCAAGCTAGAGCTTTGAAATTTTGGGAATCGTTCGTACTCGCCTAACAATGCAATATTTAGACATTTGCGACAAGTTTTAACTAATATTTTCTTTAATAATGCAGTTTAGCCCAAACACTTGGCGCGATTTCAAAAATTGGCACCAAACTTGGCGATTTTTGGGGGGGGCTGAGTGAAACGGAACAGGGTAGCCACATTTGGCAAAATACTGCCAAATAATTCTTGTCGCCAAGGGTGGTTGGGTTAAACTGCATTCCTACCATTTAATTTACCGGATGAATTAATTAATTTTAGTTAGTTTTTACGTTTTTATGTATTTCACGTGGCGTGTGTCTGTCTGTGTGCGTATCAGTGTGTCATCAAATTTTCTATCATTAATTTAACCAACTTCCCATCAAGTTAGAGCTCTGAAATTTTGGGAACCGTTCTTACTTGCCTAACAATGCAATATTTAGATATTTGCGACCAGTTTTAACTAATATTTCAATAATTCTTTTTAATAAACTTTGCCACCATAAAAAACGTTGTTTTTAAAAATGTTGGTTTTTATCTCGAATTATTTACTTCTTATATGAGCTACAGTTTTAATATTGATTTATTCTGATAATAAGTGCTGAAAGCATTTAGAATTAATGTCTAAGACAGTACCTGTTGCTGTTTATATAACTTATTCATCCTTTGTTTGGCTCTTTCGTTGCCTTTTTGCAAGATTTATTTAACTTCCTGTATTCATATGTATGTATTTAAAAAAATTTAAATGTCTTTCCAATTAAAAATTTGTACTCAAATTTTAACCCATTTTCTATCATCCGATCGAGCTGAAATGTTGTATATACACGCATAACGGCAATACAATATTATATTATTGCATCACCATCATTGTATAGTATTATTTCACAAGTAGTGAGACGACTTAATAAGTGTCCAAGCCTTGCATTTAACGAAGTGCAATTGAAATTCTACACCCACGTATAGCTCACATAATTGCTTTCTAGTCTTAAATTTCCAAACTAAATAGAATTAAATAAATATAAGTAAAAAAAAAACATTTTAAATGAGTATTTTTAAAAGCTTGAGGCGTTATTACTTTTTTTAAATCTCATATATAAGTAAGAAGCTAAGGTACTTTTTTACATTATCAATAATTACCTCGGCATCTTAGTTAAGCACCTCAAATTGTTATAAATTAGATATTATTTTCCATTAAAAAATTACTTTTATATCTTTTAGTCAATCTTTATGTTGATTTGAAATTTTTTTAATTATATTTAATTACTTTACATTTGTTTTTCTCTCAGAAATAATATTTCAGTTTTTTTAAAAAAATATTTACAATCTGTTCATTCTTTCAAGAAATATGTCGAAAGTTACCCATTATAATACTCATTTTGATATTATTATATGAAATTTTGGATAAAATTAACTATTTTACCACACTCGCGCATATTTACTTACATATTTACATTTACAATAAGAAATAATATGCTTTCTTTTATTAAAATAATTTTAAAATAAAATATTAAAACATGGGAAACAAACAATATTTCTTAAAATATAAAGTGTAAATCGCAAGCGAAAAAAAGGCAATGGTGTATATCATTTTTATTATACAAGGTGTGGAAATAAAACAATGAGACTGACACTGCTACAGTAGAAGTACGCATGTGCCAAACTCCAGCGACCAACAACTGTTTAGCGTGAAGCCTTCTCTTTCGAATGTAGTACCTCTAGTTTCTGTAAGCAAATCCGTAGACGTACCCTTCGTTTACTTTGAAGGGTTTTTTTTTTCCTACTTTCGATGGAAAAATGATAAGTGTAACAAAAGAGCAGCGAATAGTTGTGAAATTGTACATGAAACTTGAAAAATCCGCTACTGAAATTTATATTTTTTTGAAAAAAGTGTATGGTAATGAATGTTTATCGCGTGCACGTGTTTTTGAGTGGTTTAAGCATTTTCAAAATGGCCGAGAAGACGTTGAAGATGATTCACGCCCAGGCCACCCTCCCACATCAAAAACGGATGGTAATAACAAAAAATTCCGTATTCTATTTCAATCTGACCATCGGTTATATATTTGTGTGATTGTTGATACTGTAGGAACTGTCAAAGAATCCGTACGGAAAATTTTACACAACAATTTTAGCACGCAAAAAGTGTGCGCCAAATTAGTGCTTAAAATTCTCATATTTGAGCAACAACCTAGCAAAAATATTTGTACTGGCACTTTGAATGCCAATGAAAATGACCCAAACTTATTGGAAAGGATAACAATGCGTGACGAATCGTGCTTTTTTACTTAAGATCCCGAAACGAAGCACCTATCTATGCACTGGAAGAGCCCGTCTTCACCAAGAGCCAAAAAAGCTCGAATGAGCAAATCAAAATTCAAAGAATTTATGATATTTTTTTTTTTTTCGATGTTCATGGGATTGTGTGCTTGCACTGGGTTCCTGAAAGTTAATCGCGACGTTACTACCTTCATATTCTTGCAGAACTCAGTGCAAGAATAATGAAAAAATAACCCGAATTGTAGAAGGACAAGTCATTCCGCATCGTCTGTCAAGAGGTTTCTATCCAGTTACAACATCCCAGTATTAGACCAACCGCATCATCGCAAATCTGCATTAAAAGAACAAGAATTTGAGTCCATTGAAGCTGTGAAAGAGAAAGCCGTACGCCTTCTGAAAGAGCTAACAGAAGACTTCCAGCACTGTTTCGAATAATGGAAGATTCACATGGAGCATTGTAGGGATAGAAAAGAGGTGTGTACTGATGGTGATAATAAGTAATTGTGTATGATATCAAAATAAAATGTTTTGCAGCGTTGTTCTCGTTATTTAATAGCCACACCTTATAAAACTTACAATAGTCATTCGTAGTGTATCTTTCGTTTTGCATACCTATGAAACAAGTTATATATTACAAATTTATGTTGTAGAATTATAACCCTTTTTCTATGATCTTACGCATTTCACATTTATTTTGCTAATAATAAAAATAACATATTTATAACAGAAAGCTTAAATTCTTTGAAATAAATTAGATGCAATTATTAATATATCCACTACATTTAACAAAAGAACTACAAAATTTGTAATTCTTTATGGAAATATATTGCTACATTTTCAGTATAATCTTTACATTTTATAATAAAAATCTCTGCTGAAAATCAAACGAATTCTAAATGAACGTGTTTTATCAATCAGAATATGGTGACATTGGATAAAGGAAGGTGATACCTAGTGTCAATGTGGCTAATTTATGATACAACAGGTGTAAAAAGTTATAAAAATAGCTGATATGATCAATTTCCTCTTGTAACTTAATAACGCAAACAAGGTCCAGATACGTTTATAAAACAGTAATAATAAACCAAAGCAAATGCAAATAACTGTTTTTACAGTCGGACCCTATTGACTCGTGGTAGTCAGAGTCCATGGTTACTAAGCCGCGAGTTAAGTGAACCGTGAATTACAGTATTAATATAAATTGAGCGATGGTATGAATTCCAACATCAATATGAATTTTCTGCGTCACATTTGCACTCTTTTAACATTGTTTTTAATTTTTACGGAAATCACTAACAAAGATTTTTTTTTCTTGCAATAACTCTTAAAATTTTAACAATAAAAATGGTTGAATGTACAGGTAATCTTACTGATCACGAGATCTTGAAAAAAATTTCTTACAAAAAAAATTCCAAACTGGAGCATTTCACTTTCCGAGAAAATGTGATTCACATCCACAATCCAAGTATTCATATCCATAAAAGGTAAATAAAAAAATATTAAAATGGCCTTTCCTCTCTGAGCCTCAAATTTCAAAGAATACGTCTCAAAAACAATCTTCTATTCCTTTCCGTCAAAAATTCGGAATTTTATCTTTTCTCTTTTATAACAAAAGTCACTGTCTACACTTTACTATCAAGGTATTTGTGGGTGTTGTTTCTTAAAAGATTCCTACTCTGTCTCTGCGTTTTTTGTTTCTGCTCGTTTTTAGGTAAGCACCACAGTCCATTCTAATATTTCTTATTTCTCTCATTCGGAGTATAAGTTTGCTATTTCAAATTGCAACTACATGTCATGCTTATCCCACGTTATCTAAAATAGGAAGGGGAGAAAATGTATTGATATCTGCTCTTAACAGAAAGTCCTGGCAACTTCTGAAAACAGATTAATCTGAATCTCATAAAAGGAAGCTATTGCAAGACCGCGAGTTAACTGTCTCGATTGTATTTGGAGACGTGATTCATAGAGAAATAAATATTTTCTTAAAAAAAATCGTTCGTATTGTGATTTGTTTGCTGTGCTATGTAATTCCTGAATTTGAGGAAGGTTGTTCTAAATGAAAAAAAAAAACTTGGTAATCAAATGAAGGTGACAATTTGCGTATTATTAATTAGGTTTATCAATCATCGTTTTGAATGAATTTGACACTAACAACAGTTATTTAAGACAGGCATTTCCAAAAAATGCAACCTTATCCCCCAGATTTTTAGATCATATTTTTTTGCCATGCTTTAAGTATTTCTTGGATCATAAAATTTCTAATTACGGTCACGTAGAATGACGACACCTCAGTTTGCATCTCCTAAGTTTCCAAATCACGCCAAACAAACAACGTTATGTTTAATTGTAATTAAACCTGAAGACTATTGCAATACGTGATGGTCTTTGATGCAATCAGGACTCCATTCGAATTAAATTTGTAGGAGTAAACCAGGGGTCGGAAAACCCTTTTTCGGAAAGGGCCATATCGTAACATTTTTAGGCTTGGCTGGCCAAGTAAGCGATTTCGGAGCTGTTTACCCAGGCAATTCTTCTCACGTAAGCAGTAATAAAAAATACCTTTATAGTTTTTAGCAAGCGATATTTTATGTAATATTATTAGGAACCTGCAATCACGCTTCCGTAAAACATTAATGAAGAGACATTCGTCGAATACCAAGGTATGCTGAAGTAATGATCCCCTGATTTTTGCAATGAGCTTGGTGACCATTTTGGTAACTTAGCGACAATCTTCGTGACTTTGGTGACAAAATGAAGATTCTCAGAAATACTGGAATTTTCTCAAAATCTCGATTAGGAGAGAAGTTATGGAATTTTCCTGAATATTTCCTGTGACTTCCCACTTTGTCGGGTTTGCATAAATGTTACATGCGCAGAGAGGCGAAGTCTGGACGAATTTTCCGAGAAATCGACCGGGTCTGTCGGAGTCCACTTTTAAGTGCATATATATATATATATATATATACATATACAGTATAGTTATTAAAGTGCTGTATTTGTTCATGTTCTGTTGTTGATCTGTCCAAGTGTTGTTACCTGCGTGTAATGTTTTCCAAAATATTTGTGAAAGCTTTATTCTCCATTATCTCCCTTGTCGGACTATTTTCACGATACGCCCATATAAGATAGATTTTTGTAAAAATATTTATAAACGCTTGCTAACACAAAAATATTATAAAATATTTATTGTTATTAATATATATTATTAATAAACGTATTATAAAACTGATTAAATTTTGTACTATAGCGATGAATGTAGGTTTTTTTTTCCCCCGAAATAACTTTTCATCATGCTAAAGTTCGAAATAGTTACTTCCTATCAATAAAGTTGTTTGCAAAGAGTCATAAGTTAAAAATAATCTGCATTGCGATTTTACATACACCTTTTTCAAAAATATCCTTCCACATTAGGAAATATTCCCAAATACAAACATAAATCCCGGAACATATAATTTTAATTAGATGTATTTATCTTTCGAAAGACATTCAGAGAACTGTAGGTTGGATTCATTCCTTTAAGCATCATGTCATTTTGTAGATTATTCACTTCCAACTGAAGGTCTAATTGAAGCTCCTGAATTGTTCAACCAAAGGGATTGAGATATATGAAAATGTTATTTTAATGTTATTTTTTAGTTTTAAATTTCCAAACTGAAAAGAATTAAATAAATGTAAATAAAAAAACATTTTTAAAACAATACTTTTTATTTAAAGATGACTAAGTGACATACAAATGATTGTTTAATGTAAAATAATATATAATTTATAAAAGTCTGAGGTGGTAATACTTCATTTGATGTCATAAATGAATAGCCATGATAGTTTATCAGTAATTATCTAGGTATGTCAATAAAGTACTTCAAGCTTTTATAAATTATATATCATTTTATATTTAAAAAAGAAATTATTTTTATACCTTTCAGTCTATTTTTAAATAAAAATTTGATTTAATTTTGTTTACTTTGATTTATTTTACCTCTCTGAAATATATTCTATTTGAAAAAATGAAATTATGAATTAAAAATGAATGCATTATTATCCAGAAAAGGAAAAATTAAATTTTTCATTACAAAATTTTCAATTATTTGCGTACTTTTCACTCGTCTTTACATTATGGAAAAATTGTCTTACTCGTCCAAATAATCCAGATAAATAAAGTTTTTGCATATGAAACACATAATAGAGTATAAAAAAAAGAGTAAAATTCATTTTGAACTTTTTTTTAATCGAAATTTTATAGTAATTTTGCAGAAATCAATTAAGAATATAACTGCATGCAAATTTAACAGTCAAGTGAACTAAAACGTACTTAAGTTGTAAAGAATGCTTCAGATTTCTGACTGAATGTGCTATTTTTCTTTTAAAACTAAGAAAATATTTTTAAGTATTAATTTTCTATAATATCATGAAAGAAGACTAAATATTTTTATGAATGTTTGAAAGTGATATTTCTACGACTTCCACATCGATTTATTCAAGCAAAAAAATAAAGATGCTTAGAAAAAGAAAAAAACAAATAAGAAGTAAATACTTCTGATTGAATTTTAAAAAAAAGAATTTTGATTATATTTTATAATACATTATATATTTAAACAAATTTGCAAAAAATAATAAAATATTAGTATAAACTTTTAAAACTGATTAAATCTCCATGTATTGCGCTTATGAAATGTAATTTATAACTCAATTTTAATGAAAAGAAATAATTAAATTATTTATTTATTCTTTTGTTTTAGTATATTATGACCTTGCTGTATTTTAACTAAGTACGTAATTTCTAGCTGTTTCATGATTTATGATTTTAGCATCAAATTGTCGGTGACATATTTTACGACTTCAAACAATTTTTATCGCTTTATCTCCTTATGAAGGAATATGTAAACATTTAATGAATGGAAATTATTTGTAAATAGGAATCACAAAAAAAACATGAGAGCATCTACTATTACATTACATCCATTAAATTTCACGCATCTATCATTAATTGTAAATTTCTCATATGTACTTCAAAAATTACGTTGAATAGAATTATAATGGAATTCCCTTTTTTTCAGAATATTTGAGATCAATGATCGGAAAATGGAGCTTGCGTGCTCTACGTATTTTTGACATTTATGAAATATTCATAATTTGTTTTATGAATTGCGTTGACTAAGAAGAGCATATAACAGAGGCGACATAATATTATTCCGATGCTTGTGTGTGAGAAATATGAAATATTTATGCTTATGAACGTCTGTGCACGTAAAATATTTGGAGTTGAGTTTTAAAAAACTGCAAAAAAAAGTTAAGATAGAGTATATATAAGGCCTTTTTATGTATTACACCAGCGCATTTTAAACTGTGGGTGGCGACCCCAAGTGGGTTCGCGAAAATTTAATTTGGATACATGAAGTTACAGAGCCATTAGATTTTATCTATTTATTATCTTTGCTTTAATTTTATTATCTTTGCGCATTTTTTTGCGCAGCGCAGTTATAAAATAGTAATACTCACCAAGTTAGGGCGTAAATCATATTTACATTTTGAAAAATACCACTAAGCGCATTATTGTAGTGGTGTCGCGTTGCAGTTACAACATATTTCGGAATCAGAATATGACCGTAAATGCATAATACTCATATGAAGCGATTTGCCCCGCACAGGTGAAAATGTCTCTGCGTCACTGTGACCAATGTGAAAACACTCTTCTGGTATGGTCATTTGTTTCTATTTCTTCAAAAGTGCGTTCATCGCAAAAACAATATATTATATTTTCCTGTTTTATTTGACTAAAGTTGGTATTTACTGCAATAACTATTGTAAAAGAAATTATTTTATTTATATTTTAAGATACAATTGTTTCTTATCCATGGATAATAAAAATTACAAGTATTTCATTTTAATTTAATAAAAGAAGTTTTTCTTAAAGATTAAATTAAATAGAATTCAAATTCATTAACTCCTTAATTTATAAATTAAACAACACATATTTTTTTTCATGCATGTTTAATGTTTTGGAGAGGTGGCTGCGGTCGTAGCTGAGGTGTGAGTTCAGGCCCTGATGCCACAAAATACCCTTTAATAAACAATTTCATCACATATGGTTGGGAGGAAGGGGATCATTCGAAATTTTCAAGCGTGGGAATGGGTTCACAAGGTCAAAAAGTTTAAGAACTACTGGAATAGAGTCTTAAAAAAACTGACCGAAAGGTAAGAGAGTATATTTAATACATTATATTATATATTATACCATTAAGACGAAGAAAGAAATAATTATCTTATCATGATAATATTCTAATATTACTTTTGGTTACTGTGGAATTAGATCCGATTAAGAATAACCATTTGAATCGAGTACAAGAATCACAATTTCTAAAAATAAGCTAAAAAATCATTTTTACCCTTGAACTTCATTTGCTTTTGTATAAACATTATTCAATTTAAAATGAATAAAAAAATCTCAAAGAGCTTTAATATATTCATATACTGTTCACTAAATTTTTAAATGAAATAGTTGTAAAAGACATCTTCAGAAAATAACTTTTTTTAGGAAAAAACATTGAATAAGATATCTATATATTTTTTACGCCATTTTGAGTCAATGGGACTCTTAATAAACGTTATCACATTATTTCTTCACGAACTTGAAGTCAACTGCAATGAATTCTACACTGGTTTGTTTTTCTCTAAGCACTGCTCGGTGTTTAGTATTTGTGCCTTTGTTTAATACATTAAGTTCTTGTTTTCCTTTCACTGTACCAACAAAAAATTTTTTCATTCTGTAATATAAATTTGGGGAGTCGTCGAATAATTATGATAGAAGTAACAAGAAAAATGAAAATATTCGAAAATGTAAAAGTTGAAAATAGACTAGAAATTTCTAGAAAAGTTCACGGCACACTGGAAAGTATAGTATCAGAAGGAATAATATTGGCAAAAGAATTGAATAGAAATAACAGCTAACATTGTTTTCAGAAAACAATAAAGACACTACGATTTTCAGAATATCCACACGAAAATTGAAAGATATAGATCGAGAGGAGGGACAAACCATAAGGTAAAGGAAACGATATTTCATTCTGAGCACGACTGTAAATCTAAAACGGAAGCCTACGCATTTGAAATAATAATTTCGTGCAATACAACAGTAGCTTCTAAACATCACATCGCCTTCAAGTCATCAGATGTATCAAATGATTAAACTCGAAAACAACGTCCAAAAACCATGCACCTCTTCATTCGGCATCTTGGTCATTATTGTTAATGTAATACGCGATTGATTGGTTTTATTAAAACGTCGCACAGAAGCAACACGAGGACTATTTGTGACGGACCTCGTAATTTTAAATCCCGTTCAAGTAAATAGGATGATACCTGAGCTGGCACCTCCCTCTCCTAATTTCCACACCACGCTTTTCGGGAGGATTTGGAAACTAGATCGGATGTAACATGTCTCCTCTCTGCTGAACGGCGGATCTTTAGTAACATCAGGCCTCGAACTCACGACTCGATGGAAACAACGCCGACCGCGTATCCGCGACCATGGCCATTAGGCTACCACGGTTATGATAGAGAGAAGGATTACATTTAAGTAAGCTTAGGGTATTTAATAAAAGAAATCTTCCGCAGAAAGGCACAATAGAAAATTATAACTATAAAACTATTTCAAAATAGCTAGTTCATTATGCTTCCATTTCTATCAATTGTTATTCATCCAAATTTCTACGAAATACTCATGTCAAAAATTATGAGAATTAAGACATTTTGCTTTATCCACACACACATTTGAAAAATTAATTTCGTATCAATAAAATAAGTTAATACCTTTAACAAAACCATTAAAATTTCTACGTTTTTCTATGAAAAGTTAACAGTTTTAATCATTCTCTCTTACTTTGACATTGATTTTAGCATAAATGTAGTGTAATTACATAACATTAGACATGTAATTTATGGCGCCCGTCTACCGGTCATTTTGACTTCATGAACATAATATTATTCCTATGAAATTTCTACGATCATCCTCAGATTTTTTTATATTATTTTATCTACTTGAATATTAAAAAGTGTATCCAAATGAGCAAAAAAATAATGAAGGTTTCTGCGGAATCAAATTTTTCCTCCGATTTAAAAAAAAATATTTTTACTCCTACTTTAATTTTTTTTTTATTTTATTTCTAATAGCAGATTATAAACAGTTGCGGCAAAAGAAAGAAAAAAACAATTACAAGGGAACAAAACACAAAAAAAGAACAAAAAATACTGCAACAAAGTTCACTAATCCAACATGTCTCTAGCTTTCCAGTAACGTTCAGGCAGAAAAGACTTTCGAAGCGTAGGGCAGTGGAGCAGAGTCCATATTCTCACCAGAGCTGCTAAGAGTGCAAGCTGGTGAGGGAGCAATTTTGAATCTGTAAAGATGTTTTATATGCAATCATGTCCGGTGGCTAGGTGGAATTCAACGACCGCTCTATGTCTTGGGCCATTAATTCTTCCAAGCCTTGTTTGATATACGATTGGAAAGGTCTTCCTGAGCATGGGCTTTGATAGATTTTTTAATAAAGTTTTTAATCATACAGAGAGATAAAGGATGAGAAACTTTCTGCTTAATCAAAGCACTCCTTTTAGCCAGATAATCCGCTGTCTCGTTACCTGGGACCCCACAGTGGGCAGGAATCCACTGCAAGACAATAGTTTTCTCAAAAGAAGTCAGGTTCTCGAGGTGATGAAGATAGTCCAAAATGTCCTGCATTAAGGTATGATCATCAAATACGACGGCTAGCAACGTAGCCTTTGAATCGCAGAGAACAACAGCTCTTGTGAACTTATCCATGTGGCAGTGTAACTGGGATAATCGCTGTGCGAATCGCAGCAATTTCTCCGTCAAATGCAGTACTCCTCCCCATAGGTTTGTAGAAAAAAAATATTTTGGAGAAAACTCCGACACCTGGTTAGGGCCAAAGTCCAGGAGAGACCCATAAGTAAAATTCCGAAGCCACTTGGGTTCGGGATAGTAAGTGTGCAATACTTCAAGTGTCAAAGCTCTTAAAACAGAAGAATTTGTGTTAATTTTAGTAACTCTTTGACACAGGTCAAAATGAATCCGGGTGGCTCTCAATTTTGTTGGGTTTTGTGGTGGAGCGAGGAGTTCTGGTTCAGAAATTAAGCCGAGTGAAGTTTTTAACTGAAGAACTCCCTGAAGGAAGCCCATCTGGGTCTTTAGATTTCTGGTCAAGTCCCGACTGACCTCGTTCCAAAAACATCCAGGAAAAACATCCAGAACTCTAATGATCTTTTCCCAGAGAATAATGGCCTTCTCTTGAATCACAAGTTTAAGTCAACAAAAGCATTTCATCAATCGGGGTGATCTTTACAGCCCCAGTAACAATACGTAGGGCTTGATTTTGGACCCTTTCCAGGATTTCGAGAACATTTTTTCCGGCCACAACAAGTGGTTCGCAGCAATAAGTCAAAAGGGAGCAAATAAAGGTGAGGAAGGTTTGAAGTAGAGTTGCTCTAGTATAACCCCACCTTACCCCGGCAAGGCGTTTTAAGGCACTTAGTCTCTTCATAGCAAGGTTGGTAATATCCTCCACAAGGGGCTTCCATGTTAGTTTTTGATTCAACGTCCCTCCCAGATATTTAAAATTATCACTAGTGGGGTTTGAGTGCTCTTATACTGAAGTTACAGATCCAATGAATGATGCATAAGTGAATATGTCAGGCAGTATGTATGATTTATTAAAGTTTATTTCCATATTATTAGTATCATTCAAATCATCCAGAGCATTCAAAGCAGCAGACTGTTTAGTTTCTATACATGTTCTTGCGGTTACTTTATTAGAAACTGTCCAGAAAACCAGATAATTGGTGCATAAGAGGCATTTGACGCCTTGAGTATCCCTTATTTTCAGAATCAAATCATTAATATATATGTTAAAAAGGGAACAACTACTAATGACTCCCTGTGGGAGACCAATTTTTAGGATCTTGGGTTTCGAAATTTCATTGCCGTACCTTACTCTATGAGAGCATTGGCACAAGAAGCTTCGAATCCAGTTAAAAAGATTTGCCCTAATACCTAGATTTGTATTCTTAAATAGGAGGTTCTCACGCCATACATTGTCATAAGCAGACTTGAGATCAATAAAAACTGCCGACATGACCTGTCTGATATCCAAAGCGTCCTTGACAAACTGGCTTAAGAGAGTTATATGATGTTTGGTAGATCTAAAAGTTCTGAACCCCGCCTGCTCCTCAGCCAGTAGACCTCTAGTTTCTAGGTAATAATTGAGCCTTCGTACAATTATTTTCTCTGTAGCCTTCCCTACCACACTAGTAAGCGATATTGGTCTATAATTATTGAAATGATTAGGATATTTGTCCTTCTTATGTATAGGTATAATAATAGATGTTCACCAGTCTGCAGGTACAGTACCAATGTTCCAAATGAAATTGAAAAGTAATTAGATGGTTTCAAAAGCCCTTGGACCCGTATGAATGAGAAACTCTGAATAGATACCATCTCCACCAGGAAATTTACCCTTTGAGAGACTTCTTAAGGCATTAGTCATTTCATCTCTAGTTATAGGTGCCTCAAAAACTGATTTCGTATTACACTCAGATTTTGACTGGAGGAGTGAGGTTTTCTGCTTGATTCTGGTCGAATTCGTTTTTGCGTAGGTGTTTTTGAGAAGAACCCCACAGAAATGCTATGCAAAAGCCCTTGCGACAGCGGAGTCTGAAGAAAGTTTTTTTTTTTATCTTCAACTAAAAATGATTGTTTGAATGAGTCAGAATCATTCATTAAATTACCAATAAATCTGAAAGTTCTCTTACTATCAGTTTGGTAATCTGTATTGGAAATAAACTTGTTGAATGAAGATCATTTACTGTCAATTAAGGCTTTTCTAAAATTTGCAGAATATTTTCTCCAAGCTTGAACATCATAAGGGCATGAGGTCAATTCCGCCTTTCTCCTGAGTCTGTCTCTTTTAGCTTTCAATGAGGCCAATTCTTCCGTCTAAAAAGGCTTATATATATTTTTTTGTCTTCCTCTAGGGATAGTTCTCTTAACACATGTTATAATTGTGTCTTTAATAATACTATATACTTTATTGGGGTTAAGGGTAAAGTCAAGTTTATCATGGATAAGACCATGTTCCAACAATTCGGTAAAGAGAGGCCAGTTGGCTTTCTTAAAATTCCAAGAAGTTTTTGATGATGAAAAAGGTCTCTGATCAGCCCTGAGAATTTCAACTTCTGCAAGTACCTGCCTATGATCCGATATAGGTCACATATATTTAACGTCTATGATCTATGATCCGATAAAGGTCATATATATTTACAAAACGAACAGTTTTGTAAATATATACGACCTTTATACAGTGGCACAAACAATTGAGGATACACCTTACTTTTACTGGATAAATCCAACTTTCAATCAAAATAACACCTTAACCAGAAGTGCAAACGAATTTTTATTCTTAGACATAACAAAAGGTTTAATTAACAGTAAAAATAAAGAAAAATCAACGACAAAATTCTAAAATAAAACTTTTTAGAGGCATTTCAAATAAACATAAGCAGATTTTTACCTCAAAATATTGAGGATACGCAAATGAAATTTTTGTTTAACTACCACTTGATTTCTTTTTGCTTGCTACTAATAATCTAAGTTTGGGAAATTTTATCCTAAACTTTTTCAACTGTTATTTCTGTCTTTTGAAGTTGGTTATGAGAATATAAAGCTGTAATTTTAAATGGAAAATGGCTCCTCGGAAAGAGACTAGTATTGATGTAAGAAAATTTATATTAAGGTTATTTAAGAAGGGAAAATCTTATCGTGAAATAGCTGAAATTGTCGGTAGAAGTCACTCATGTGTCCAGAAAATCATTGGGAAATTTAAACGCGATGGATTAATTCAAAATAAGAGTGGAAGAGGAAGGAAAAGTATTCTGAGTGATGTAGCTAAAAGGAAAATTTTAAAAGATATCAAGATTAATCCTAAACTGAGTGCAGTCAAACTAGCTGCAGAAACTTCTCGAATAATCTGCAGAAGTGTAAGTGCTGAAACTGTGAGAAATGTGATTAGACATGCTGGATATAGCAGTCGAGTAGCTAGAAAGAAACCTTTCATAAGCTTACAAAATCAGAAAAAGCGTTTGGAGTTTGCAAAAACTCATCAGTTGAAGACAGAAAACTTTTGGAAGAAAGTTATATTTAGTGATGAAAGTAAATTCAACATTTTTGGAAGCGATGGTCGTCACACCGTTTGGAGAAAGTCGAACACCGCTTTGGATCCAAAAAATTTACGTCCTACAGTTAAACATGGTGATGGCTCCGTCATGGTTTGGGGTTGTATGGCTGCAAATGGGGTAGGAAATTTAGTTTTTATAGATGGTATAATGGATCACTAGCTTTATATAGACATACTCCGCAACAATCTTAAAGAAAGTGCACAAAAATTGGGTTTAGATGGAAATTTTATATTTCAGCACGACAACGACCCCAAACACACGGCACGTAATGTCAAAATGTGGTGTCTTTTTCATTGTAAACAGCAATTGCACACACCACCACAGTCCCTTGACATCAATGTCATAGAAAATTTGTGGGTTACACTAGAAACAGCGGTCCAAAAACACCAGATTAGAAACAAAGCCCATTTAAAGCAAGTGTTACAAGAAGAATGGGATAAAATATCTCCAGATACCACTAAAAAATTGGTCGAATCGGTACCAAAACGTTTGGAGGACATTATAAAAGCCAAAGGACATGCAACAAAATACTAATACTGCCTATGCATGTAATATATCGAAAAAATTTCATTGGTGTATCCTTAATTTTTTTAGGTAAAGATCTGCCTATGTTTACTTCAAATATTTGTGAAACTTTTAATTTTAGATATTTTTTTGTTGATTTTCATTATTTTTACTGTAAATTAACCCTTTTATTACGTGTAAAAGTAAAAATGCGTCTTCTACTCTAGTTAATGTGTTATTTTCATTAAAAGTTGGATTTATCAAGTGAAAGTAAGGTGTATCCTCAATTGTTTGAGCCACTGTACATTTACAAAACTGTTCGTTTTGTAAATGTATAAAGGTCAGCACTGACCATCAAAAGATCTGGGGTAATGCTTCTACCATTGTAATGTAGATAACACATCAATCAATAACTCCCGAGACTAACCCAGAGATGGCGCTCGTAGTAAACCAGTAATCAGGTCTTTCTAGAGTACTAACCTTTGCTTGAAACGTGTCAAAATTTTAAGTCGATCGGACCAGAAACAGCTGAGTTATCGAGGTTGGAGTAAAGTCGTTTTGTAGTTTGTTTAAAAAATGGAAAAAACCGAGTTTCGTGTTCTGATAAAACATTGTTTTTAATGGGTAAAAACACCGTGCAAGCGAAACAATGGATTGAAAAATGTTACCGAGACTCTTGTCCATCAAAAGCAACGATTTGTCGGTGGTTTGCCGAGTTTAAACGTGGTCGTACCGACACAAATGACGCGGAACGCTCGGGTAGACCTGTGGAAGCCGTTACACCGGAAAATGTGAGTGAAGTGACAAAAATTATAATGAAAGATCGTAAAGTGAAGCTCCGTGAGATTGCTGAGATGACACAGATAGTATCATATAGGAGTGTATTTACTATCCTTCATGAAAAATTGAGCATGAAAAAGGTTTTTTCCAAGTGGGTGCCGCGATTGCTTTCGATGGAACAAAAACAGCAACGAGTCGATGATTCAGAAAGCTGTTAATCGCTATTTACTCGCAACAAAAAAGATTTCTTGTGAAAAAGAAAAAAAAAGAAAAAAAAAATTGCAAAAAAAATGTTGTTTTCAATGTTAGTCTCGGGACGTATTGATCCATGTGTTAGCTGTGGGGATCTTCCTTGTTATATACAAGTTCGAAGGTAGACGAGCTAAGAAAGTCCTGAACTCTCCCTCCGGCTTCATTTGTATCAAAGTGAATGTACCACATGGAAGTGAATGTACCACAAGTGAAAGTATCACATGGAAATGTGAGGTGAATGGGAGAGTGGGCATTAAAATCGCCAACAAAAATAGTATGCTTACCGTGGTTAACATAGGAAAAGTCAGGAGAATTACAAGGAGGACTATAAAGATCCAATATCTTAAAAAGAACTCCGCTTTTCCAAACGTCCAAATGGGCAACTTCACCTTTATCGCAATCAGAAAGTTGCGATAAAAGTTGATCATCGCTTTTATAATTCAAAAATCAGCTGTTAATTCTTTTTTGACACTGATCAGGATACCGCTGGCAACCTGTCTAAACTTTGGAAGTACATAAAGAAAATACCCCTTAAATGGGTAACATTTTAGGTTTTCAGAAGCCAAATTAGTCTCCATAATAGAAAAGACGTCGATTTCTTTCTCATGCAGAATCTTCAAAAGCTCCGTGCGTTTGGATTGGGACAATCCACCTGCGTTCCACTGAAACACTCGAAAAGACTCAACCCGAGGAGGGAGAGACATAGTGATGGTGATACTGAAGTTTATTGGCGCAAGAGCCAGATGTGGCCATACTGCGCCAAACAAGGTAAACCTGTGATCTAGACGTTAAAACAATGAAAATTAATTGGTTGACAAGAAGGGTCAAGTGAGAAAGTAAAGTTTATTGGCGCAAGAGCCAGATATGGCTATGATGTGCCAAAAAAGACTTAACAGTGGTCAAGACGTTAAAAAAAATGGAAGAAAAGACAAATTGGTTGACAAGAACTAGGGTCGAAAATAGAGAAGGATCGCTAGAGTATCCCGGGGGCGCGTCCCCCGAGTTTACCAAAGACAGTAAACCCCATGGGAAAGAAAAAGATCACTAGGATGGAGGGAGAGACATAATGCCGATTTTTTAGCCACTATAAAGTGTTACCGGGTGCTCCACGGGGGGAGGGGGTAGATCTGCAGCGCATCCAAACTTTCGTTATTCATTTGCATGTTTTCCGATCTTTAAGAAACATTCTGAAATATTTTCATAAACCGAGGAGAAAATGTAATTCTGCAAAAATCTCTCCCCCC
>BMAW01054125.1:2239492-2348916 GCA_019974015.1 Nephila pilipes
GAGTAGCTGGTTCAGTTACATGCTACCAGATGCCACCACGGGGAGGTAGATCTAGCATCCAAACTTCCATTATTCATTTGCATGTTTTTCGATCTTTAAAAAATATTCCTAAAATATTTTTTCTAAACCAGGAGAAGAAAATGTAATTCTAAACCTCCCCTTTTTTTTTTTTTTTTTTTTTTTGCTCTTTTGGATGCAATTTTTTGCATTCAAATACATAAAGCAATCATTATTTGAGAATGAAAGTAAAAATCACATAGAATTAACAATACGTTTTCGAAATCAAAATGACCGGTAGACGGGAACTTTAAGAGATAGCCGATTTATATATATTTATTAAAATTATGAAATTTATACCGCACAAGAAAATTGAGAAGAAATGTCTGTTCTCCTTTCCTCCAAATGCTATCACGATTTACAATCATAGAAAGGCAAAGATAAAACTTCTCACAGTGTTTATTTTCTTTACTCAGTTGATTTAAAACAAATATTGTTACATTTAATCCCTCGGCATAGGAATGTATGACATAGATCACAATCAACAAATGAAATTGCATAAGACGTATATCGACATCTAAGTACGTCTACGTAATTGGAATTAAGGTTGCCTTCACGTAATGTTAAAGAAAGGACCTGAAATCGGGAATTTTTTTCCGGTAATATAACCCTCGAACATTAGTTTTGTTATTTTGAATTTGCTATCTTTTAGAGAGTGGCGTATTTTATAATATTACACATTTCTATCTGAATCATATTTTTTCTTCCTCATGTTTTATTGGAATGTTCCTAAATTTTAAGAGTATTGCGTTATAAACGGATGTACATGTTACTACAACATCACAAACTTTTAGCGAAATTGGAACAATTTTCGGTCTGGAAATGAGTTCCAAGTTTCTATCAAGCTTTTCGGCATAAGGCGAATATAACCTTATTTTAATGTATTATTTACCCAAGTTTTCCCCAACAACTTATTTACTTTTCAACAACTTTTACAAAATCCTCTACTTCTATCAGTTAATACGATGTATTTAATCTAAAAAAAATACTACTTTTTCTACCTTTAAAGTAAAGAGTTTTGTCCCATAAACACAAATTTTGAATCAGCTAATTAAAAAAAAATTATATTCCTTTTCCCCAAGGGGATTTTAATTAGTTTCATCAGAAAATCTTAATTAGATATTGAATGAAAAAAATTGAATAGCGACCATCGCGATTTGAAATAAAAAAAAAATATTGAGTTGGTATCGATTTTTTTTAAAAAATTTTACTTCTTTGAATAAGAGATATACGAAAATTTGTCTTCATTTCTTATCAGAAAGAGTATTTCTCTTTTTGTAAATCAACCACGACCGGACCTGGCTTAGCCATTTTGATAAGCAAGTTTGTTTTATTGTACTAGTAAGAAATGGAAAACACTATTACTATTGTAAATCATGGAATTAGTATCCTGTTTTAAAGTTGTAAGAAGGGTAACATGTTATAAAGATTTTACTATAGGTTATGCTGCATGAAAAATAAATATGTTACGAGTTGCTGCGTAAATGAGTTCAAACATGGCCGTACATCCACAAAAGATGAACGTTGTTCGGGATGCCCAGCGGACTAACGGAACGACTGACAAAATTAACTTTATGGTTTCATCACCCAAATCGATGCTTATTTGCGAACTTCCGAAATCTTACTTTTTAGATGGCTTAACAAAGTTGGAGAAACACTTGGAAAAGTGTTGAGATCCAATAGAAGATTACGTTGAAAATTTTTTAAAAAATCTACCTAAAATAATTTATTTTTCCATCTTTTACCAAGGACTTATTGAACGACACTCGTAATAATATATTGGTTTCAAAACTGTTGAGTACCTTTTCCATCGACTTAAATTAATTGAAACTAGATGCTTCTTATCTGTAATTACGCACGATTTTAAACATATACACTTTTTTTTTGCGGTGATTCATTACTATAATATTTATAGTAAAATAAAAATCCATACATTTAATTTTCAATATAAATTTTAAAGTGACTTTTGTTTTCAAAAATATTTTGCGGAATATTCAGAAAATCAAATTTAATTCAGAAGGCCCCGTTTATATGAGAATAATATAATTAGTTGCTCATTTGTTACCAATAATTAATAAATATTTTTCGTCAAAAAGTTCTGGATTACTTACATTAAAAGGATTTTAGAAGGAAAAAAGCAAATTTGATATATGGAAGCATATACGTCTTTAATTTTAACTCTCAGTCTATAGAATTAACAAAAATTCCAACGTATACATTGTGAATACAAAGAATCAACAAAAAAGTATATTTTGAAATAAAATTTGAAAATTTGGCCATCATTGTGAAACTTCGTCAATTGCTAAAATTTTTACTTCTGAAAGTTCATCAAGTTTTTAAAAAAGATTACTTAATTAAAGAATAATACATAGAAGTAATATAAATTCATATAAAGGAACTCAGCTGTTGATATAACTATCCGTTAGCTTGCTCATTAGATCTCAATGCTGTAATAAAAATAAACCATAATAACGCGATTGCTACTAATTAATACATGTAAAACAAAAAATTTAATAATTCATTGAAATACCGTTTTAAATAAAATCTTCACTAATATATGTAAGCTCACTCTCAGTTATAAAGTTTGTTATCGAAATTCGTTCTCTATCTGAAGTGTTAAGAATACATACTAAACCATGACCGGTCATACGAATTATTTTCAATTATAAACAAATCCGCTTACTACGAGTTAAATAAAAAATTTGCTTCCAAAATTTTTTTTTGGAAAAACCAACGAATCAATTACGTTAATTGAACCATCTTGATGCGCTAAACTTTTACAATGATTTCAACGTCTGAGGATTTAAAGGAAAATATTTAGAAATGAGAGTGTAATCAAGGCCCAGTAGTGCAAAGATTAAAATATATGTCAAGTCATTATAGAAAAGCAATAATAATTATTTTAATTATTTAAAATAATAATTATTTAAAAGTAGCATCCTTCTAATATAACATCTGAAACACAATTAATACGTAGAATTCAATTGCTTTGTTTTCTTGAGAAAAACAAAGAATTACTGATAATAATCACAAGAAATCTATCAATCTTGTTCCTTTTAAATTCATTTAGTTTTATTACAGCTTTCCTTGTGGAGAACTCACTTCCGATATTCCACAAAATTACATACAAATAACAGTTCAATTGAAAAGTCCCCGTCCGGACACATAGATGGCACTACTAGAATTAAATCCATGTGTTTTTTAGTTAGCCCTAACACTCAAAAGATGCGTGTATAAATTTGACAGCTGTCGGATCATTAGTTTGTGAATTATAGCATTTTGAGTGAAGCAACTTTTGTTATTGTGAAAAAAATTGGATAAAAAGGAATTCCGCGTGTTGATAAAATATTGCTTTTTGAAGGGAAAAAATACAGTTGAAGCAAAACCTTGGCTTGATGCCGAGTATCCGGACACTGCCCCAGGAAAATCAACCATCAAGGATTAGTATGCTAAGTTTAGACGTGGTGAAATGAGCACCGAAGACGGTGGACGACCAAAAGAGGTTGTTACCGACGAAAACATTAAAACAATCCACAAAATGATTTTGAATGACCGTAAATTGAAATTGAATGAAATAGTAGACACTCTTAAGATATCAACTGAACGTGTATATCATATCATTCACGAATATTTGGTTATGAGAAAGCTCTGTGCAAAGTGGGTGCCGCGCGAGCTCACTTTTGACCAAAAACAACGACGAGTTGATGATTCGGAGCAGTATTTGAAGATGATCGAGCGTAATAAACCCGAGTTTTTGCGTCGATATGTGACAATGGATGAAACATGGCTCCATCATTTCACTCCGAAGTCCAATCGACAGTCATCCGAGTGGACTGCACACGATGAACCCGCTCCAAAGCGTGGGAAAACGCAACAGTCGGCTGGCAAGGTTATGGCGTCTGTATTTTGGGATGCGCATGGAATAATTTTCATTGACTACCTTGAAAAAGGAAGGACCATCAACAGCGACTATTACATAGCGTTATTGAACAGTTTGAAGGACGAAATCGCCAAAAAACGGCAGCATTTGAAGAAAAAGAAAGTGTTGCTTCACCAAGACAATGCACCGTGTCACAAGTCAGTGAAAACGATGGCAAAAATCCATGAATTGGGCTTCGAATTGCTTCCTCATCCACCGTATTCTCCAGATGTGGCTCCCAGCGACTATTTCCTGTTCTCAGATCTCAAAAGAATGCTCGCTGGGAAGAAATGATCGCCGAAACTGAGGCCTATTTTGAAGCAAAGGACAAATCGTACTACAAAAATGGTATCGAAAAGTTGGAGGGTTGCTATAATGAGTGTATCACCCTTGAAGGGAATTACATTGAATAAAAAAAACTAATTTTGCCAAAAAAATGTGTTTTACTATGGTAGGCCGGGAACTTTTCAATTGACCTGTTATATCATTTTATCTATTTATTTGTTTTTGTAAGCATTTTCATAAACACGAATAGGATCGTGTAGTTTTTTTTCTCCTTGAAAATTAATTTATCAACGAAAATTGAATTTGAAGGAGAGCGATTTTTTGAGGAGAATTGATTTTGAGTTCAATTCTAATTTTAATGTTGAGACCAGTAGGAATAATTCGATATAAAAACCAACGTTTTTAAAAACAACGTTTTTATATGGTGGCAAAGTTTATTAGAGAAAATTATTGAAATATTAGTTAAAACTGTTAGTTATTTTTATCTTTAAAATTTACTTAAAAAGAGACATTTGTGAGAGTATTAAAAAATTCATAATATAAAATCAAAACATGCATTTGAAAGTTTGTAAGTCATTCTATTAAAAAAAGAATGGGAACCAGAATTCAGAAAAAATTATTGTGATAAGACATGGCGCCTAATATTGGAAACTTTCTTTCTTGCTAATGATTACTGACTAAAAGTCAGCAACCCTTACTATCTCGGAGATTGTAAAGGGGAGATAGTATCTCCCCTTTGCGAGTACAAAAGGTTTACGATAACCTCATGCGGTGTGGGGAGTGCCCGGTTCTCCCAGAGGGGGAAAGAAATTTTTCCCTCAATTCTAAAAGCGCCGAGGGGAAAGAATATTTTGACTTATTAAAATTATTGAAATATTAGTTAAAACTTGTCGCAAACGTCTAAATATTACATTGTTAGGCGAGTACGAACGATTCCCAAAATTTCAAAGCTCTAGCTTGATGGGAAGTTGGTTAAATTAACGATCGAAAATTTGATGACACACACACACACCAAGTGAAATTCAGAAAAACGTTGTAAAATACTTTTTTTAACAAAAGTTCTTTCCACCATTCCTTTGCATGCTTTTTTTTTCACATTATTCATCGTCTTCCAAAATAATTTTACAAGAAAAGACATTTTCTTCCGAGATTCCCTTAAATACATTATAACAGATAATTTCTCCGATTAAGATATATTCACAATTTCTCTCCAAAATCTCGTTGTCAGAGGATTTAATGTAGCTGTAAAAAATTTTAACAGGGTGAGTGTGATGGTGCAAGAGTCAGATATGGCTAAGCTACGCAAATAAGGTTACTCTAGATTTTATTTTCGCCGCACTATAACCGACACGAGGACTACTTGCGACAGACCACATAATTTTGAATCTGGATCAAATGACGAGGATGGCACCTGAGCTTGCAATTTCCTCTCCTAATTTCCACACTACACCAATGGGAGGACTTTGAGCCTCGACAGATTTAACGTGCATCAGCACCGAAAGAGTAACTAACAAAACTCCTTTGACATATTTTTGAATTTGAGTAATAGTATTGAGTTAATGGTGCAAGAACCAGATATAATTATGCTGCGCCAAACAAGGTGTAACTGTGAACAATGCATTTGAAAAATGGGAGGGGGAGAGAGAGAAATGGATTGACAAGGGCCGAAAAGAGAGAAGTTTAGTTTTTTTTATTAATGTCGTACTAAAAGCAACACGAGGGCTATTGGCAACGGACCTAGTAATTTTGAACCACGGTCAAGTGACGAGGACGACACCTGAGCTGCCCCCCTCTCCTAACGCCAACGGGAGGACTTTGGGCCCAGAACAGATTTAACGTGCATCAGCCCCGGCTACACGATCGCGGCCGCCCGGGTCTTTGGCGGCCAAGGATCGAACCCGCGACTGAACGAAAACCGCCGGCTGCTAGTCCACGACCTTGATCACTAGGCTACCGCGGCCCCTCGAAAATAAAGAAAGATTGCAAGGGTATCCTGGACATATTTTTGAAAATTAAGTTCATTTCTGGTGAAAGCAGACATAAAAGATGTTCGCAAAATTTTTATAACAAATTTTGAAAAATGGTCAAGCTATAGTATTGTGTTTAACTAAAACAATAATTCCATTGGTGTCTAACAAAAAAAAAAAAAAAATTGAAAAGTGTTTTGGCTATGACATTTTGTATTTAACTAAAACAATAGGTCCTTTGATATAAAATTTAAAAAAGGTTTAAAAGGATGAAAATTAATACAATTCAAGACATTTATTTTACACAAAATTGGATTTTAAATCAATTGAAAAATTCTAAGTTTGATTCTCCCACGTTCTGTAACAAGTGAAGAAAGGGTAAGAAAACTAATTTGAATAAATCAAGTTTCAATACTAAAGGCGTTTGAAAGATTAAGAATTAAAAGAATAGCAATTCACAAAAGTGGCAAGAAATTTATGAAATATCCAAAAAATACATAAGAACAATCGTTTTACTTTATTTACCAATTATAAGAATTTAATGACATAGAGAAAATTATGTTTCACCTGCTAAGCGAATGTTTTTGATTACCTATAGCAACACTACGACTATGTTTCCAATGCAATATATTACTAAATTGGAGCCACCAGCATTTGACTTTCACCAAGACTATCATAATGTTCAAGTATCAGAATTTACTAGTACCAAATGAATTGCATCGGATTTTAATTGAAATGTAAACCATCATTACACTTGGTGGCATTATTTATATATATATTTGTTCTCTAAAATCAGAATATTTCATGTTAAACACACCAAACAGAAGGCAACGGGTGTGATTTTATTATCGACTGCTATAAAATATTCTCTGCTACCTAATGTTGTGGCTTATTAATTTTGAATAATTAGCTTTTGTATAATTTAGTAAAATTTTTGTTATATGCTGTTGTGAAGTGAAAAAGGTATCTTCGTCCAATCTGGCTATGTTTATTTGTATCTATACGGTAGAAATGAAAAGAGAGAGTAAAAATTGGTTGAAAAGAAGGACCGAATATAGAGAAGAATTCCTAAGGTATCACGGGAGCGCGTCTACCGTGATTACTCGAGACAATAAACCCCATGGGGGAGAAAAAAAATTCCTAGGACTTCTCTGGGTCCCGATTTCTGTATTTGCCAAAAGATGGCAAGCCCCCGAGGGAGTTTTATATCCTGTTACTGTTGATTGGACATAAATATATACGTTGTGAGCTACAAGCAGTTTGACATTCGTACATCAGAAATATACAGTTGCCATACAAATACCAAAAATTCATCAAAATAACAAGCGATAAATCAATCACAAATTTAATTATAAGCATTGCCATGCTATGTTATTCATCCTTATTATATAATTAAGACTACATGGAAAGTTCAACACACAGTTTAAATTTTTATTAACGTCGGAACTAGAAGCAATAAGAAGGGTATTGGCGACAGACCTCGGTCAAATGACGAGGACGACCCCTGAGCTGGCAAGCCCCCCCCCATCTCCTAACTTCCTTGCCTCGCCAACGGGAGGACTTAGGGCCCTGACAGATTTAACGTGCATCAGCCCCGGCTACAAGGCGGGTCTTTAACGGCCAAGAATCGAACTAGCGACTGAAAACAGCCGGCCACGAATCCGAAACCATGATACACAACAGTAACTTCTTTAATCCAACAACAGTACCTCTTTAATTAAGCCGCTTTTTTGTTTAAGCATGCACTCGCGTAATTATTGCCCTGGACCGCTAGGTCACGACGTAGCATTACTCCTATTTTTGCCAAGTGTTTATCATAACTGTCAATTTTCATTTCAGTACAGAGCTTGTGTTTCATATCACATTATTGCAACTGTGTACTGTACAAGAAAATGTTTTCACAAAACCCAATAAGTTCAAGTATTAATAAAACTAATAAAGAGTAAGCATGTAAAATAGTGTAGTTGGTCAGAATTTAACCCAGGGACGGACAATTGTTTTGGCTCATGGGCCACTTAGTTGAAGTAAAGGCTAGTGGCAGGCTGCACATTTTAAAATGATTATATTCATCAGTTAACCTTTCCATTTCAGAAAAGATAAATTATATCATAAAAATCAATAAATATAAATTAAATAACGAAAATTTTATTCTATTTATTGTGCTAATTTTGTATCTATAGATGCAAGAACATTTATTTTAGAATGTTTAATGAACCTTATCACACTTTTCTACATATTTTAATGAAATCAGAGGGAGATTGTTTGTGGGAGGGGGCGGGTGATCACAGCCTGTGCAAGTTAAATTTCTGTCAAAGAGCATCTATATTTACTCTTGTTGATCTTCAAACAAGAAAAACTTAGCTCCCAAATGTAGAAAACATTTTCCCAACAAAGTTCTTCATACATGGAAGCAGAAAAAGATTTATAACAATCAACTCATGTTACAGCATCAAACAATTGTTTCACAATAAGATTTGACTGCATGCTAATAAAAGTAAGTTCAAGCTGAAGCTCCCCAGGTTCTAAGTCAGTATCAGTAATGATGGGAATAAGAAAGCAAATAGAAATTTAGGCTCGGTTTTCTTGAAGTCCTTTAATCTTGTGTTTAGTTTAGTTTTTATTAACGTCGCACTAGAATTAACACGAGGGCTATTGGCGACGGACCTCGTAATTTTTAACCACGGTCAAGTGACGAGGACGACACCTGAGCTGGCACCCCCCTCTCCTAACATCCACACACGCCAACGGGAGGACTTTGGGCCCCGAACAGATTTAACGTGCATCAGCCCCGGCTACACGGCGGGTCTTTGGTGGCAAAGGATCGAACCCGCGACTGAACGAAAACCGCCGGCCGCTAGTCCACGACCTTGACCACTAGGCTACCGCGGCCCCCCTTTAATCTAGTGACATTGTTCTAAATTCTACAGATGATCCCTAATCTTAGCAGGAACAATTTCAGGCACTTTGTTGTCCTAACAAAGGGAAATGATAAAAATTGCCTTCCCCCTACAAGTAGACTTTTTGCTTTGAATGATTTTACACACATTAAGGAAATCTTGTTCAATTTGCAGATATTTCTAACTGCCTTGATGGGCAACAACAGCAAAAAAACCTTAGCGGGCTGCACATGTCCAGAAGACCACTATTTGCCCACCCCAGGTTTAAGCTATCGTTATACTGCATTGATTTTGGTTTTGCCAAAATGACAATACTTCATTGGATATTTATATTGTCTACATTGGTTCAGAATACATGTAAACATATTTAATATGTTTTAAATTTTTACCTAGAAAAATTTAACTTTAGTATTCTTGCTGTGCCAAATTCATGAGAGTTTACTGAATTAAAAAGAAAAATTCTGTTACTAATATATTAGTATGGTACATGGATTTTTATAACTCAAACAAAATTCATTTTATATGAAATCATCCTGCATAAGAATGAACAGCTATCAAAATCTCATCAGAAATTAATAATATTGTAAAGAGGCCAATCCTTAAATGTAAAAATTTACTTTAAAACATATTGCAATGAAGTTTAAACAGATTTACTTTCACACATACAAACCATTACAATCTAATATGCATACACAACAGAAGATCTAGTTCTTGATTAAGAATTAGAGACAAAATGTGTCTGATAATCCAAATTCACACAATTTCATTTCATGAACTTGAAACAATTGAAATAAAAAAATATTAAAGATTTTTTTTTTTTAATTTCCTCAAAAAAAAAGAAAAGTTAAAACCCATTGATAACAGGTTTAGATAAACATAGGTAATGCCATTCCAAAATAGCAAAGAAGGTATTTTAATATTCGAAGAAAATAATTAGCATTTTTAACTCCTTTGATATGCAACAATTGGTTACTTTCTAAAACAAGAAAAAAAAATGTGGTATGAAAATGTCAACAAGAAAAACTTAAATAAATCCAAGATATAAAATAAGTTATTGCAGTTTTCAAAGAAATTTTATGTAACCATTTAACAAGGAAACAAATTACACCTTAAGTAATTTATGATATCAAAAAAAATTTCACGCAAAATTGAAATACGTTATCAAATAATTCCAAATAAATAATTGATATTTCCCATAAAATCTGCTTTTCAAAATAAATTATAAAGGTCCTTTAGAAAATTAGCAAAATATAATATAATATTAAGAAAATTAGCTCTAATTATATTTGCTAATTAATAGTTCGCAAATATAATTAGAGGCATTATGAAAAAATATAAAGAGCTAAACATTTTCAATAGAAGTGTTTAAATCTGAGAAATTCATTGTTCTATTTTTTTTTTAAAAAAAAAAAATACTTGGAAAGCTTAAATAAGAAAACATTAAAAATCTCATTGTGTTACAATACTGAGAATAAAATATAAATAAAATTGGAATATCAGTTCAAAAGTGATAGGCATTAAGAGTTCACTGAATTTTTGTAATTGATTTTATAACATATATATATATAAAGATGTCCTTTTCATATTCAGTTATATTCCATAAATAACAAGTTAGCAATTTTTTCTTTTCCTTTCTGGACTAATGTGTGGACATATTCACAACGAAATCACAAATTTTTATCTCGTAAAAAAGAAATCTGGAAAATTCTATCTAAATAAATGACAGTCTAAAATACACAGAATAAGATTCTAAAAAATATCACAGATTTAACACAATTGCATTTATTGTTGGAATGATTGTCAGATTTTATTTAAGAATATTAAAGTCATTTATGATATATAAATAAAAAATTCCTTTATAATTGTGCAAGCAAAATGAATTCGAGCTATTTTACTTTTACAAATATAACTGAGAAAAATGAAAATCCATACACGATACTTACAAGACACTTATTTCATACATATAACTCATATTTTTCTTTAGTATCCTGCATTTTGAGGAATTATTATTCAAATATGTTGCATTTTTTAAAGATATTTTTCATTATGAACTATACAAAATCATTTTTTAAGTAAATATAATGAAAAATCTATAAAAATGTGCTCATTAATCAAAGTATTTAAGATACATATTTGATGAGCTAATTCTCAATTATATAAAGGCGTAAGAATTAAAACTCAAATACGAAAAGAAAGTAAAAAAAAAATTCTGTTCACTACAGATAATAATTTTAATTATCCATGAAAGTTTCAAATTAGAATATATATTTTTACAATGATATAGATACTTATATCATTGTAATATCCAATAGAAATCTTTTTAGAAAAATGAACCATCTATAATTATAATTCTTAAATGAACTCCCAAAAATGAATTTCACACTGCCTTAAAGAACAGCAAAAATCAGCAAGAAATGAAAAAAATTGATGGATAAAACAAAATGATAAATTTATACAGGATGGGGGGGAAGAGTTGTATCATACATTTGAATTATCACTGAATCATTTTCTAGTATGAAAATCCTTAGTTGAACACAGATAAGGCAACATTGATCCTTTCTTACTACTGATTAACATCTCAAAACTGCATATTCTTCAAAATATTACAATTTTAGGTAAATTACTTTTGATTTTTTGCCCCAATTCTCAAAAATTTTCATTATTCACAACATAAAAATATTCCACGGATGAAGAGCGTGATATAATAATGATATAAGGCACGGATTGTGCTTTAAATTTTAAAATAAAGAAATACCAAGACACTTAATTTGAGAATATTCTTTACATAAAATATTAAAAACAATTTTATTAAATTTAGATATGAAAATTTTTCTATGACAAAATTATGTATTTCATAACTACAAATATATCATACATTTTAAACCTACACCAACATAAAAATATAGTTTAGATTCTCATATCAGAAATTAGGAAACAATTCATATTGTTCATTTTTTTTAAAGGTATTAACACAGAACTATAAAAAAATTATACTTGCATTTAAATGTTGAATGACATTATCCACAAGATACTGAGTAAAAGATATACTTAATACTTACAATAAACTAACACAATACACAGGTAATGGGAATAAAATTGTCAATACCTTTAATTTAAACCAATGCATTCCATTTTACAATAAACTGAATACATTATCTGTGAATGTTTCTAATCACTGAAAAATCTCTTTATGACTAGAGATGTGACTTAAGCTCATTTTTTCATTCAATTTATACAAGTTACCTGATAAAAAGAGTAAATAAGACAAAGCAAACAAAGTAAAAATTTTATAAAATAAAGGCAGTTTATTTACAATATGGCAGGACAAAATAGTATTCTGACGAGAAAAAAGTAGAATTCAACTGTGTCCAGCACAATGAGCAATACTATTGCAACATGAAAATTTAGGAAACTAGTGGCTATGCTACTTGTTTTTTGTAAACCCAGATGTAAGAAATTCTTTTTTCAGTTTTGAAAAACATGAAGACAAGGAAACACGATCTTCACGACCACATAATCTCCTGAAATGAATTTTCACCTTTGCATATTTTCTGTTTTGAGAAGAACTTCTTGTTTAAATCTTTTTCATGCAACACTGTGGTGACACATAGCACCTTCTGAGAAAAATATTTGTGTGCTACTTGGATCACACGAAGAGGGTTTCTGTAATCTTCAGAACAGAGGAAAATAAACAATTATTTAGGTTCTGACTCAAAATCTAACACGAGAAGTTTTGTTTCTTCTGTTCCATTTCTACTACCAACAGCACATATTAATTTAGTACTTGATGCTCGTATCCTCCACACTACACCTCCGCTGCCGCCACTTTCTAAAGCCACAATGTTCCTTAGAAAATCTCCAGTTTTCAAGTCCCACAATTTAACGGTGCCATCATCAGATGAAGTAACAACAAATTTGTTATTAAATTGTAGGCTTGTTACAGCACTTTGGTGTTTATTTGCTCCTAAAACAGAGAAACTCAATTAAACACAATTCAATACACTTAAACATATTCTGAATGCATATAACTATATTAGGATTTCTATTCAACATGATTAATTACTTACAGGTGCTAAATATATATATATATATACGGACTATTCCTCTTAAAAATATAAATTACATCAAATACAAATGGATTTAAAAGAAAATAAAGATAAATTGCATATTTTATAAAATATGGAGCAAACACTAGTATTGTCTACAAATATCATATATGGTATTAACCGTATGTAAAATAGTTGCAATTCAAGTGTTGAAACTAAGTATTTTAAGAATTAAAAACATTTTATACTTAAGACTAATAATAGTGTAAAATATAAATTACCAATTAATTATTTTATTAAATACAAAGAAAAATAATGATCAGTTTCAGTCAACATATTTTTAAAAAAATATTTTTAAGATCAGCAATAACAAAACATCTTTCAAAAAATTTCCTAACCAGCTAATGTTTGGAGACACTGGCCACTTGTAATGTCCCATACTTTTACAGTGGAATCTGCATTACCAGATACTAGGGTATTATTCCGCAATTCCATTCCTGAGGTCAAAGACTGGTGACCCATTAATGTGTGTTTACAAGCTCCTGTTTCAACATCCCATACTCGTATGGAAGTATCTAGAGACCCACTGACCACATGTACACCATCAAACTAATAATAAAGGATTACAGAGATTTAGATATACATGCATGCACTCAAATCCTTATGTTTTTTAAAACTATAATTAAAAAAAACTAATCCCATTTGAGGCAAGAAAATATTCAATACAATCTATATTGAAGTAAATATTTTTTTCAAAAAATTTGAAATAAAGCAATTAAATATGCATAATTCAGATAATGATTAACTTTTTAAAACAGAATTGTTAATACTAAACAATTCAAAATTTTAGAAAGAACAATAATATTACAGCATGTCTTCTTACATTAACTCATTACTTCTAATATTATTAAAATTTGAATTATGCTTTGAAATAAAATCTTCAAAAGACAATAATTGCAATTTTTCGACACTTCAACACATAAATAAAACTTTCTATAATTTTTAGTTTCTATATACACAGAATAAGAGTTAATGAAAAACGGCAATTTTTACCTGTAAAGAATACACTCTGTTTGTATGACCCTGTAATGTGTGGATACATTCTTCCCTTTCAGGATTCCATACTTTTACCATGTAATCATAAGCACCGCTAACAACCAGTTTACCATTGTACTGTACACATCTCACAGCGGCAACATGGCCTACTAAAACATGCAAACATTTACCAGTATCTACATCCCACACTCTGAGAGTGGCATCTCTTGATCCACTGACAACTCTGGGGGGTAAAATTCAAATAAATTTTATAAGACAACTTAAGAAATTCAAGGAGAGCAAATTTTATAAGAATTCAATTTTAAAAACTAGTTTCTGTAATGATATTTCATACAATTCTAAAAAAATTAAAACATTTTAAACTTATAATACATTTCCAAGTCCAATAACATCACTTCAGTTATCACTCATGCAATCTAATAGGGCTTTTATTTTGAATTAACAAGGAGTAACAGACATGCTTTTGAAAAAAGAAATTTGCGATAATTATTTTTCAAAAAATAAATTATTTAGTAAGTTGGAGAATACCGATTCTCCTTTCTTTCATTTGTTTGCTTTTGATTCTAAGCATATTACCTCTGATTTTACGCAGTGCCACACTGAACAGAGAAAAAAAACAAGAGGTATTAAAAATTTATCATAAACTATTCCAGGATAGAAAAACCAATTGGAAATATAAGTTTATAAAGGTTAGTGAAAAGATATGGGAAGTATAATGCTTTCAACTACGGCCAATTGCAAAAACAAGTGAGCTTGGATCAAATGAATCAACTTTTAACATACAGATTCCACACCCAACTACATTTCCTGGCAGCCGAAATTTAAATGGTCCCAAATATTTCTCATGACAGGCTTTAGCAACAATACACGTATTTTTAGTTCAATTGATAATATAAGAACAAAATAAAAACTATTTGAAAGGCATTAAAATTTCCTATACTATGAAAGAGTATTTAAATTTTTAGGGATGAAAAAACTTTCAGCGATTTGTAACAAAGAAAAAATATGTATTCTTAGTGTCTAAATTTCATACATACATTATACATTTTTATTAAATATTTACTAATACTACTTTTTTACTCGGTGTACTCTCCAATTTGAACATATCCCTATGTAATTCACAATTTCATGTGTGGGTGCCACTTTTCAAAATGTCCACTAAGCAGACATCATTACAATTCCTCTATCAATATCTCTTCTAATTCCCCCACCCTCAAGTCACTTAACTTCCATAATAAATAAAATATGTAAATAAAATATGCAGGTCACCAGTGACTCATCAATTCCTAATATGAAACAAGAATGAACTTTTTCAATGACATTGCAACATTGTTGATAACTATCTAATTATAAACTGTACCTAATTATAAGTTATCACTGAATTTCTAGGCAATGTTTAGATTTCAAAAGTCCCAGTGGCCTGCGGCAACTTTTATTTGGAAGTTAATTTATAATATTACACATGTAAATGAGTTCTAATAGCCAATGAAAGAAAATACTTTCTTTTATTAACAGTATCATGCTATAATTTAATGATGTTCAATAACATTGTTTAGAACAAACTTCTGAAAGTGTATTGCAAGATGAATGAGTATTCATAACATTTTCTTCCATTGGTAGTTTGAGAAGATCTAACTTAAAATCACATGTTGTGTATCAATTATATTTATCATTAGTCCCAGTAACTTAAGTCCATATGATTCATGTTCATCTTTAGCCAATTAGTCAAGACATGCAAGACTTTCCTGCAAGTTAATTTATCCTTGAAGCTATGTCCACTAAAAAAATATAGCATTGTTGGGATTTTAACAATAGTAAAGAAAGATATGCACACACACAAGAGAAACAGAAATAAAAAATTGTACTAATTTTTGAGATTTAAGTAAATATTCTTACTGGTAAAAATGTTATATTAAAAATCGTGTAAAATGAACAATATGCATGCAAAATTCTATTACTGAATAAATTAAATCGACCTTTACAGTTCTGACAGACAAAATTAAAAAAGGAAATTGATGTTCACCCTCCAATCTTTTATAAAATAACAAACAAAAATAAGTTTCAATTCACCTGATAACAAAATGAAATATTTAAACTTCATATTACAAACTATAACTAGTTTATAATAGCTTTTCAATGTTAACATTTATTAGAGGGGGGGGGGGAAGAAACATTAAGACCCCAAAAACATTTTTTTTACTTGTAATTACCCAATATTATAATTTCAGTTCTCGATTATAAATGAATTATAAGAAAATAAAGTTCTGATAAGTTTATTTCTGTTATCACACTTTTGCTGATTTAGAATGAGAATTAAATTAAGAATGTATTTAAGGCAATATCGCCAATACCATTTCTGATGAATAGTTAAAATTGAATTTTTTAGGTGAAAATTCTGAAGCTTTAACATAATGTAACACTTGGAGTAATCAAAACCAAATATCATGACAATGGTAACATTTACACATATTTAAATTAATCATATTTCTTTTTAAATGATTTATTTTTCATTTTTAAGGTTCCTATCATTAATACATTTCAGATTTGCTTTATATAGAGAAATTGTGATTACAATAAAATTCTAAAAATTGAATATTTAAATTTCTGAGTTGTGCAACATAATTTTCTTTTAAATTTAGAAGTTTTCAAAGAATTTAGACAATTAACTGAAATTGTCAAACCAATATCATTTCAGAGAAAGGAGTTTTGTAAAATCAATGAATGAATAAAATACTGAGTATAACAAAATTTTAAATGTTACTTTTAAATAAAAAAAAAGTTTTTTTTTTTTGCAGTACCTATCATTAATACATTTCATAATTGTTATATATATATATATATATATATATATATATATATATATATATATATATATATATATATATATATATACACAAATTATGATTACAATAAATTTCTAAAAATTGAATATTTCACAGATTCATGAAGTAGCTATAGCAGTCAAACATTTATCCCATTTATAGGTAATGACAATAGGAACCATCATGATTAGTACCTCAATAAATAAATGACAACTTGAGCAGTCACAATATGTTTAAATATAAGAAAATACAAACAAACTTTCCTATTGGGATACTTGTCATTCCTAAAAAGTATTTAAAGAAGGAGCATTTTTAAAACTTTTTTCCCCCTGAATGTGTTAAATTTTTTGGTAGTGTAATATAAATTTTCTTTCAAGATTTGACAGATGTTTTCAAAGAATTTGGACAATGCTGAAATTATCAAAACATATCATTTGAGAGAAAGCATCTTAATAAAACACCAATGCATAATGAAGTGAAAGAATGTCTTTAAAAAAAGGGGGGGGGGAAAGCAATTGTTAAGGATGATACATTCTTAATGTTAAAAATTGTTTATATTGTTTAAGATAGTATAATCAAAATTGAATCACAAATTTTAAAAGTGTAATTAAAATCTAATGAATAGCATTTTACTTTTATAACTTTGTAAGAGCTGGAAAATTCTATAACTATTAATTTACATTTATAATACTCAGATAAAAGTCTGTAAAAGAAAAATATTTTACTAATCAATAACATAACTAATTTCTTTTAAATAACATCACTATTCAAGACATAAAACCACATATTTCAGTAGAAAAAATTTTAAAAAGAAACTCACTTATTTTCATGTAAATGCATACAACGCACAGTTGAGGTATGACCATACAATGTATGAATGCATTGACCAGTATCAGCATTCCATACTTTTAAAGTTCTATCAGTAGAGCCACTAATAATGATATTCTGCCACATTTGTGAAGACCACACTCCACCAGTGTGACCAACTAATGTCCTTAAACACTGTAAAGATTTAACATATGTTATACAAATAAACAAAATACATTTATTGTACAATGAAAGTTTGTCTATAGAAAGAATTCTCAAAATAGACTGTTTATTTTCAAGACAACTTAGTATTTATTTAGAACTTAAAATTAGTTAATTACTAAATCTATGCCTCCTTTATTTAGTAAATTGGTTCAATGAAAAAACTGCTTCTCATTAATCATTTTATGTGTAGTTAATAAATATTCCATATACATTCTCAAATCAGTTATCTCTTAACCCTTTTGTGGCTCAGTATTGTGGAACACCTTAACTGATTCGCTTCTCTAACCATAATATTAATCAATAAATGGATAAAAATTGGTTTCCCAATTCCTTTTACCTTTCAACTTAAATAAAAGATAATAGCACCATACAAGCTAATTCATAACTTTCAAATACAATATACAATGTAAAAATCTTATATTTCCAAGGAATTTTGACTAGTTTTTTTTTCAGATAAAAATTATTGATTGATAAGAAATTCCTAAGTTAATTTGTTGGCTATAGAATCAACTAATTATTCTAGATACTTAAAAAAAAATTATGTGAAAAGTACAGGTAGCATCGTTGAATGATATGGATTTGTTCCCTAAGTGGAAACACTGCAACTCTAGCACTTTGTATGTTATGCAAGAGAACACGATGACATATAGAACATCTGGTTTCTGTTTTTCTCTGAGTGGTGTACCGTAGTGACCCCAGATTTTGTAAAATGTCTAGGTAGCATGAAGGATCACACAGCTTAAGTAATTTTTTTTATTTTATTTACAACTGTATCAGTAAGTTAACAAGGCATTTTCACCTTATCAATTTAGCAATCAGATATTAAACACATGCCAATTAAAGGTACATACCGAAGATGTGCATATTGCAGCATGAAAGTGAAGCTGCACATTATTTTAATGTACAAAATCTGCAATGCAAGTGTGTGTTTCTTCAAAAAGAGTGTGATGTGCTTCCAAAAATAGACCAATAAGTAAATATATTTGCACATAGGAACTCGTGTATATAGAATTGTAAATATTTATTAACCAAGATATAGTGTTTTTCATTCATATATGAAAGCTTTGACTAACTTTCGTGCTTAGCCACACTTATAAGAGTTCTAGCAGAGCAGTGTTTCCACTGATAGACCACCCACAGAATCAAAATAGTATGTGAAATCTTTATAAAAATTTATCTGCGTACTCCTTTAGACCTAAATACACTTCCAACGATTTCTTTTTTCTTCTTTTTATCAAACTTTAATTTTAAAGGGTAGTGCAATGCAAAGAATTAAAGAGAAAGAGAGAGGGTAAAAAAAAAAAATTTAACTCACCAGCAACAAAAAAATGCGGGTAATAATAAATTATTTCAACAATTTAATCTTTATGCAAAATCATTCTTACCATAAGATTTTTAAAACAACCATTGAAATCTCATGTCCGATTGTTAGGACCAAAAATTTAAAATAATTTGGTAATTGTGTAAAAATAATTCATGTAATTAAAAATAAATTTCACTAGATAATCTTTGAATTTATGTTTCACATAACAGGGATGATAGCTTAAGTATGTTAAAATGAACCCAGATAAAGGGAAGAATTTCAGTATACAATTATCTCTCAGGATGGGGAAGGAATAAACATAACTGGAATATACTTAAAACTGATCAAAATAATGAATATGCTTAAAATATAAAAACTAAAAATAATTTAACACAAGCAATAATATTAAAGCTTAAGCTAAACATGTTTGAAAACTTAAAGATTCTATTAAAAAGTTAATTATGAATTAATATGAAGAAATTAAATTTTAACCTTTCCAGTGCTTGCAGACCACACTTTTAAAGTGTTATCATCAGAACCACTGACAATACGACTTCCAGAAAACTGGAGACAAGTAATCACATGATCATCATGGCCCTTAAGAACCTTAAAAAAATAAAACTTTTGAAATAATTCGCAAGAAATACATTTTCAAAAACATAAAGCATACGTATTTTTATTAAAGGGAAAATATAGTTTACTATTAGTTCATTGTCAATGAAAACTGCTATACAAATGGTAGAGAAATAAATTTATTAATCTTATTCAGCAGTTTTGCTTTATTATGAATCATCAATATTGTTTGTTTATTGTCAGAAGAGAAATAAAAAAGTAAAAATATTTGCCATTTTAAGCAAATACTTCACATTAAAAATGAATACTTTTCAAGTGAAGATTTTTTACTTTTATAGCCAAGAAGGGGAGGGGGATCCAAAAAGGATTTGAAAGTTTAATACAAATTGATTTTTCCACAGTGGGAAATAAATACCTCAAAATAATCACAATTTTATAAAAATTTCAATTTAGTGACTCTTGAAAACACAAATGACAAAATATATGCACATATAGTAATACAAGTGTGCAAAAAAAAAAAAAAAAAAGTATAATGGCTTCTCATATGCAAAATATTAAGACAAAAACCCCATTATTCAATTCATACTCAAATTTTAAACATATATAAAATAATTCCTTACATGAAGATTGATTTGGTAGGTTAATTTTAATGGTCAAAGACAATATTAAGAAAAGTTGTTAATTCACAAGTAATGAAGTAAATTGTATTAACAATTGTTACAAATTATTTTATAACCTAAATATAAATTGAAGACAGGAAGAAAAAGGTTTGTTTTGGTTGAAAAAGGTAAAAAATAAAGAGATATTACTAGGGCATCATGGAGGTGTGCCACCCACGTAGATCAAAAATAGTAAATTCTACATTTAGTTAAAACATGTTAGCCCTTCGAGGAGTTTTGTAGAAGAAATTCAACATTGTGCCTAAAGTAAATCATGTTAATCTCATTAAAAATGATGTAATACAAAAGCAGAAGATAAAGAATTCATTTAAGCATTTTGTTATTATTCATTATGCAGTTTATTTTAATGAATAGACATTAAAATATCTTAATATTAAAATTCATATAAAATAGGCAATGAAAAAAGTTTTAAAAATTTGGTGAAACAGGAGGTAACCGAGCTGACATTGTGATGATTACCTTAGGCAGTTTGATAGGATTACACCGCCAATTCATTTCAATATTGTGCTGACGCATAAATGCTGCCTTCCACGGGCTAGGAATAACTTGACCTGAATTGACAGTATTATTGGCACTAATAGAACAGCGAGATCGTCGCCTACCAAGGACCTCACGAACATCGTTGATCCCTTCTTCACGGCACTTTTCTCGCCACAATAGATTATCTTCTGCTAAGACTCTCCAATATCGACATGTTTGAGCAGCTTTTAATAAATCTTTAGGTTCCAAAAAGGATAAAACATACAAAGCCAGCTGTTTAAGAAATGAGAAGTCATTTAGCAGGTATTCAAGCAAAATATTTGTAAATGTCAAATTGAAAATATATACAAATGACACTTTAAAAATAACTTTTAAAAAGTGCTGAATAAAAGGAAAAATATAAACTAATATTTTCAAAACATTTTAATTTAATACATTTTAATTCATATTCATGTCAAAAATGCTTAAAATAACATTAACATTAAAAATCTCACCTCTTTAGGTAAAAGGGAAATAAAATCTCTCTGGAATTGAGGCTCAATCACATTCATCATATGTCTGACTTGAGCAGGATCACATATATCTATTAATCTGTCCAACGCTGCAAGACGATCCAGATTGTTCCATTCCTAAATTGTTAAAATTATAAGATATTTAGAAAAGTTTAGTTATATGTTTTAAATTTTTAAGTATATATTAACACAATATAAAGACAGCAATAATGAAATTGTAGTGAACACCATTTTATTAAACATAGTTCATTACAAGTGTAAATAGGTAATAAATTTCTAAAATTTTTGATAACTAAGCAATATGAAACATTTGTTTACAGGATAATATAAGAATGGAAGATTACTTTTTAATTTCAATCAAAAAACAATTAGAACTAGCAATTACTAAAAATAAAAGTATGTGTTACATTAGCACACACTAGAGCTAAATTACTTTTATAAAATTAAATAAAAAAAAAATACTTGGAATTTGGCAAGCCACATTTCAATATCTGGAGGAGCAGGTGTAGCCACTGAAGGTTTAATTTTCCGAGACAAGGCCACGGGACATTTCTCAACTTCTGGTGTAAAAGAATCCAAATCATTTTGGCTATTTGAATCTTCATCACTATTAAGAACAATTGTAATAATTTGTTAAGTTGATAAGAATTTAGAATTCATGAAACATAATACATACTAAATTAAATATATTTACTCTAAGAATTCTGATGATTTGCACATTTTCTTTTCAAAGCCGCTGTCAATGGATGCTTCTGACTTCCTTTTCAGCTATAATGATTGTAAAAAGACATTTAAAGCTATGAAATCAAAGATATGTGTTTTCATTTTCTAATAGTAAGAAGCTATAAGTAAAAAACATTTAAAATTTACAAAGTAAACCAATCTAACTATATTAAGAAAATTTTGAAACAAGACCTTTTATTTTAAAAAAATTCAACAGCTATCACTAACTTTTTTAAAAACAAATAATAAAAGAAAAATGAGTTTAAAAATTCAATTAAAATATAAAAGAAATTTTTTTTAAAAAAAATTACAGTTGAATGTAGATTAATCTAAAAATCTTGCATAATTTTAAAATAGTGAGACCCTTCCTTACGGCTATAATGGAGGGAATTTCTGTCATTCAGACGAGTATTATATTCGATATGCCAATATGGAAATACTCAAATATTTTTAAGTCTAAAAGACAGCACACTATGTCCACTAAATTGGTCTTAATACATAATTTAGACATTTTTTTTTTTACTTTGGCTGTTTGTAACATATTCCAAGAATTTAAGCTGAGAGGAAGCTAATGTAAATTTTTTTAATTAATTTTAATACCAGGTGATTTTCAAGATGGTTATTCATGCTTCTGCTACATATTTTTCTTCTGATTCCATGCAAGAAAGGGTTTCATTTTTCTGTTTCTGTCTTAGGATCAATTCTTTTTCATTTCATTTGCATAATTATGTTAGACAGCAAAGGCAAAAGAAAGTGGAATAAATGACAATGCTATTAGAAATTATTGGCACATTAATATCTTTTAATGTGTATAGACATGCAAATAAGTGAAATTAAACATTTAATATTAACTTTCCCTTGCTATTTTATCTCAATAAAACCAATTTAAAAAATTTGGAATAATGAAACTCCGTCATCAAAGGGGTAAATATATTATACATTTAAATAAAAAAAATTAAGTTAATTGCATGTAAAATTGATTTCTGTTTCCATCTCTTTCGTGGAATTGTTAGGCTTAATGAGAAAAATGCCTCGTCCTTAATACCTGCTGCAGTAGAAAAAAGTTTAAGGAAATTAGCATAAGGTTTAATGAGAACAATTAAATCATTTCAAAAGACAATCTAAAAATTACAATGATTAACCCTATCCAGGTTAAATCTTTTATAGGTTTGCAAAATGGTAAAATATATTACAAGATAGCTAGCAAGCCCATTCTTTAAATTGATGAATTGAAAAGAATCTATCTTGCAGAATAAAAAAATTTTTTAACAAGGACCAACTTTTAAATATTTTGAGTAATTTTAAATAAACAGCAAGTGATTATTAGAATAGATCCATTCTTATTTTAAAAGAGAACCAAACATTAATTTTATTATGTATACCTTTAGAATAAAGTTTCAATTACATCGATACCATTTTTAAAAGCCAAATTAAATTCAAAATTTTAAGTCAACACTTTTCAAAGCAAAAATCATCCAAATAATTTATACACCTTATGATGAAAGAATCACTATGTTTCATCGGTACTTTTCCATTATACCGGCACAAGAGATAAAGTCACCAAAAATAATATACCCGGCGCCAAACAGAATATGCGTTTACTGTGTGTTGTCGCCAATAAAATCTACTTGGCGAGATTTGCACTGGTATAATAGAAAAGTACCATTTTATTTAGTTCACAACCTACCTCATTCAGAGTATACAAAAATATCACTTCAATATTATGAAAAATCTTATTAACAGAAGAATTTTAAAAATAAAAATAATTGATTCCAAAAAAAATAATATCGAAAAGAAAAGTTTTTAAGTAAATTGATGCTGCAGCCATCTGCTGATGATAAAAAAAAATAGGGTTTTTTTAAAAAAAAATACCAAATATAAATTTTTAATTTCTTTTGATGGGAATGTGGTTAACGCTCCTTCAAAACATCAGTGAAATTCCCTAAAAATCTTGGTGATACAATCAACAAAAGTCAAACGAAAAACTCTAGATCTTTAAATATATAGTAACATTATAAAATTCGTCCCTTTCAATTATGATAAGAGAGTTCTAAATGAGCCTAGCCTCGATCATCTGCCGATTTTGTTCCATATTTAAATTTGAATTCTGCTCTCAACAAAAATCCACAAATTAGGACAACTTTAATTTATCCAAAAAACCAAAATCTACCCTCTGCTAAAATTGTCAGTAATGAAGATAATGAGACATCGACTGGGCAACTCAAACTTTCTCAGGAGTCTTCGCTGCTGCCTCAAAACCGAAGTTCAAGCATTCAATGATTTTTGCCCCCTGAAATTCAAGAAAAAATTGGACAGTGAATTTGTGTGCAAAGAAATAAGGATACTAATGACCATTCTCATCTTCCCACCCTCTAGCATGAAGGAACTAGGGAATTTAAAAAAAAAAAAAAAAAAATTTCTGCTTTAATGGGATAAAGACATTCCAGGCTCTATATCCAGAAAACAATTCACTTAGACTTTAAGCTATGTTTCTTGTAAAAGACCTCCTGAGGCTATTTTGCACCAGCAAGGCAGGCAGTGCAGTGATTCCTTCCATTGAGAAACAAATCCCCAACCATATAGAGTAAATTTTTTTCATATTCTTCACTATGTAGAGTTCGCTACACTCCATAACAAAACCACCATTTCTGCTACTTTAAAAATTGGACCAAATGGTAGAATTTCATTGCATTTTTACCAGAATCTAAATAAAAATTAAATTTATATCTTGATTATTTTTAGTAATAATAAAAACTTTGCCATACTATGGATTATTTCAATCTAGAATTTCCTGAAACCAAACAAATCAACATTAATTAATGTAATTTAAAATACATTATACATAAAGATCAATTAAAACTTTGTGATATCCTCTTGTTATAAGTCTGCAATACACATACAAAGTAGAGATTTAAAATTTGATATACATAAGGCTTTATATAAGGAATAAATTTAAATTATCAGACAAGCTCTATAAATTTTACTTACAACTCTATTCTCGAGCAAGCAGTTAACATTGTAATCATCATCTTCATCATCATCATCATTGAATGTTGAATCATCAAGTGCAGCAGCATCATCAGAGAGACTATCATCCATATTTTCTTCCTCCTCTTCAAACTCTTTAATGCAGCTGGGTGACTCAAAATCATGGTCACTAGCTACATCTTCATCAAAATCCAAGGATTTAATGCAGTAGTCACCACTCAAATTTACTTTCTTAAGCATATATATATTTCACCTCCTAAAATTTTTTTAAAAAATCCATTCAGAGCAGAAAGACAAGTTTAAATACAAAAATAATACACAACAAAATTATAGAACAATAAAAAATAAATACATAAAAACATTCCATCTGGAATCTTGCTCTTAAAAAATACGATATTCATAAGTAGCATGGTCAGCTTCAAGAATAATTAAATATAATAAAATAAATATGAAGGATTAAGCTCTTTTATAACATTTAATGCAGCTGATTCAAATAGCTGAAAATTTTAATTTGTTGTCAATGAATTGTTCTTTTCAGAAGCTTCTATGAAAACAGACGAAAAAAAAATTAGAAAAACAACAAATGCTTCACAACAAAATATAACTTAAAAACTAAAGCTATAAGCAAATCTTGTACAACTATTCAGCTAGCAAATATTAAAGATAAAATTACTATAATAACAAGTAAGAAAGAAGATATTTTCTTTTAATGTATTCAGTAAATTAAACTATAACAAATTACAACAGAAATGAGTACCGACAAAATTTTAATCAAAGTTAATCTAATAATAAAACACAAGATGTTTAAAATGGGGAGGAAATAATACATGTTACATCATATGATTAATGAACACAAAAATTACATTAATAAAAAACTCGTAATTAAACGAGTAAATACCAATTTGCAAAACAAACAAAAGTACATTTGAACATATCTATTAACACTAAATTCACGATAAAAGACCCCATTCATATTATAAATTTTTCAGTAAAACGATATAACATCTCATGATAAATTTCATACGTATTCATATATTTCTACTTCCCACAAGGAGCAGCTTCAGTATTGCCCATCTGTCAAATTTAATGCGAATTTTTTTGGAGCCAAACATTGTGTTGTGGAAAAGGGTTACCATCAAAATTCCTTATACAAAAAAATAGCTTGTTTTCACCAGAAATCGTGAATAGAAAAAAAAATATATGGATAATAGAAAAAATATATAAGACTTATCCATGATTTTAAGAGGAATCAAAATGGACAAAAAGAGAACTTTATGGGATTCTTAAGGAGTTTCCCTCTCAACCCTCCAAAATATTAAAAATAACAGGATGGCAAAAAGATAAAACATTTAAGGATACCAGGACACGAAGATGAAAATAAAATGCTGAATTTAACAATCTTTTTTAAGACATTTATGTTTTAAAAATTATTTGTACAACTTAAGAATTTTCTGTTCCTAATAATGATATTTCAATCATTTCATTGAACTATAAAAGTATTTTTTGATCAAAATGTTTTTCCCCCCTTTGAGTTGAATATGGACATGATTTTCAGATATATTTGCATTTAGGTACCATTTTTAAAAATATTTCACAGAAATACAAAATATTTTACTCGTCACGTAGAAAGCAATACACAAAATATATTGAACCTCATTTTTTTTAATGATAGCATTGTACATTTTCATTGAAACAATTATAGAACTTCATAATTTTGGAAATTTAATTTTGTTTCATATAAAAATTATTTCTTAAAACTTTAAGTGGGTATCAATTAGAGTGCCATCCAATGGGATGTGGTATACATTGCCACAAACTATAATTTATTACCATGTTTGACAATATATTTGACAAAAAATTTGATGGACCATACTAAAGGTTAGCCAGAAATTTTTAAATATTTCAGCACTATATAATATCAGCATTTAATTCTTTTTTTTTATAAAAAATAAAACTTTGAAGTAGAAGTGGCTGGATACTTTTTCATTACAACTTAGATTCCAAAAGAGTTGATCAAGCATTTAAAGTTCATGCTGTATTATGTTTTCTCCCTAAAAAAATGTCAAATTTTAGCATTCCCTGATGACAATAGGATTGAGAACTAAGGATCTAGTGTAAAATCTAACTTTATAAATAAAATATTCAAAAAATATAACCTCGTAAATAACGAATTCAAGGTTTATTTACGTTAAAACTTGGAAGTCAAAATACATAATATTCAAGCAGAACATAACAAAATTTCATGAAAGTTGAACTTTAATTTCATTGCTTACAATAATACACTGAAAACAAATAGTATTGTTAGTGATAATTAGTAACAAATACGAATACAGATTTCAACTACTTCCTCCTTTTCTCCAAAAAGGAACTAAAATCTTTTACTAACATATATACCAAGCAAAAAAATCTATCCTGCTTTATTTTAATGTCTTCCCACCAACAGCTGTTTCAAAACAATATAATATTCGATAAAAAGATGATAGGAATGAAAATGTAAACATTGCAAAAATAATGGTTAATATGAAAATTATATATTTTCAAATGCTTCCTTCCAAAGCAATTTCACTCAAACTAATGAATCACAAAATATATAACAGTATTATGTAAATTCACGAAACAAATATTTAGAATTATATCAATTTACTAAATGAAAATATATATAAATTTCATTTTAACATGTAATTTTAAGAATTTATATACTCAAATACCTTTATTTCAGCTAATGAAGTATGTAACTTTGATAAAGACCAAAAAAAAAAAAAAAGATACTATTGAGTTCAAATGAATTGATACATAAACAAAAACATGTATAAAACCAAACTAAATCATGGTTCCAATTTTTTAGAGATAATATAAATAATTTACTAACAAAGTTCTCAAAAAAAAATGACAGAATACATAAATTCGAAATGATTGTGAGAGTAAATCGTTTAAAACCAATTAAATGTAACAAAATTGTACAATATACAAAACTAAATTAAATGTTATTCCATGTTCATTTCAAAAAAATAAAACCTCCGTTCAATGTGCGAAAATCATTATCCAAAGTCAGGGAAGACTTATTAAAACGTAAATATTGAATCATTAAATTCATTACATACTGAGAGAAAAAAAAATTACTTCCTAGAACGTAAACCATTAGGCTTAACCACTATATGTGTTTACTATTTTGTTATGCTTTCTAAACTATAGCAAAGAATTTCAAATAAATTTATAAAATTATAAGAAATTACAATATTTGACAAAGACATAAATATTACATGAAATTAAAATGGTTATATATTTATTCGAATTATTAATTAATATTTGAAACCAATTTCACAACTTTGAATGAAAACATTTATATAAAAAAATCCAAAACAAGTTCATTTAAAAAAAAAAGAAAGAAATTTACTTACTATACTTATAGTATAAAATATTTGAAAATGTGATATTGTAGAATGCTTTGGAATTTGTATACATATATGATATCATCATTCAAATTTCACTTTCATAATGACGTGACTCGAGCACAGTACAAAGAAAATTCAGCCTTGGGAAAAAAAAGCGACTTGCTTACAGTGTCGAACAAGATCTCTAGATTAAAACAACCCTTCTCATTTTTTTAAATCTCCATTGTAAAATTAAAAGAACACACAAGAGATTAGGTACGACAAATAGGTGGCAAGTCGCTACTTTTTCTATTCATTAATTTTTTTATAATCGATTCTAATAACTCATTATTTGCGAACACAAAACGATATGATACACTGAGAGAGTAAAAAAAAAAAAAAAAATCTTACAAATTATTAAACTAGTACAAAAGAAGAAAATAACTATTTTTGTGATTGGAACTTTAAATAAAAAATTCAAAGGAAGGTATTTATCATAGGATTATTGACTTATTGATAAATACTTCGTTTATGTTAATTTATATTATTTTTCTCTGATTTATGTGTTCCAGTTAATGAATAAAATAAGAATGGAATTACAGAATAAATTTCAACCATGATGAACATTTTTAAGGTTATTTTAAGGTGATTTCTACTACTAAAGGTATAATTCGTTTTAACTTGGAGGGTTATGGGTCCATAATCCTAACATATACTAAATATTTTTCATAAAAAATTTTTATTTAATTTTTCAGTTAGGAAATAAATTTCAGTCAAACATAGTACAACTATCATTGAATGTTAATTAAATAAGATATACACACATATATATATACATATGAATAATTTTCTACATTTCAAAAACTTCTTTTGGCATCATAAAAATTTTATTTGTTTACAATGAATTGGTTTCGTTATTATAATTCTTAGTAATACTAAACTACTGTTTGTGTCATTAAAAAACACAATGGAAAGTTTAAAGGAAATGAAGGATGTTAAAAAAACTATTGTACAAAACGGAATTAAAGAATCAGAAAAGTTCTTCGATGGGTCTAAGGTAAGTTCAAAGAATTTTAATGAAATTTAAAAGTTATATGTTGGGGTATAGTTACAAAGCAAAGATTTATTAAAAGTTAAATTTTGATTTTTTTAATCTATAGATTAGAAATTTTTTAAGATATTTTAAATAAAAAAGGCTTAAATGTTATAATTCTAGTTTAAGTAAAACTGGAACAAATACAAAAGCAAGGTTGAATTCTATTTTAGTCCGCGCCTTGGCAACGGAGAACAAAATGGCACCAAAAAGTGCGATAGGAGCGAAGCATCGGTATTCCATGTAACTACGGCATCCTACTAAAAATGTAATAATGTTACCCTTTTGGCCACTATTCATTACTCTTTTCAATGCAATGGGGGGAACCTTCAATAGATCAAAATTTTTGTATGAATTTATCAACTTATGAGATTATTATGGATGGAATGAAGCTGTTATAATTATTTTGGGCGAGGCTTCAGTATAAAGTTAAGGCCGGAAAATCGCAAAATTATCTTATCGACAAATTTCGTCGCCAAGAAAAATTCAGGGATGCTAAAAATTCTAAATTCTGTAATGCCGCGTTTAGCGCATACCCTTCCCCATATCAGCAAAATAGAGATTGAAGGAAAGGCGGGAATTTTACCCTCCACACTCTTCTAAACTTGAATTGCAGAAGAAGATTCTGATTGAAGGATGAAATGTAATGAAAACACATAAATATTGACTCATTTAAAGAAGAAATTCATGAACTATGGTATAACTATTTTTAATGGAATTAATACAAAATTATTTTATATCAAATTTCTACTCTTCAGTGATAAATATAATTTTAAACACACATAATGATTGAAATTGTCTATTTTCTAATGGAAATGAGCACAAAAATATTTTAATCAAAAATAAATTAAATATATATTATGTGATGATAAATATAATTGAAAATGCATGAATACTGGTAAAAGAAATAACATATAAACCAAAATAGTATTGTCTATATGAAAAATTGTCATACAAAACAAAAAAGGTACTTAAAAAATATAAATTGCAAGTAAATTTTTGAGAAATAATCCTGTTAAAGTTTTTGTGTTGGTTTTCTTCTCCTTTCAGACAGTCCGTAATAAATTCTAAAAATTAATTAAAATAGTTAATTCCCTTCAAATCCCTCGATTTTCTAATTAAATATACAGTTAAGTAAAATTTAAAGTCTTCTTGCCTTTTGTAATGAGGAAGTGTAATTTTAAACATGCCTCCAAATACATTTGATTTTATTTGTATGGTAACTGGTAATATGGAGATTGTAATTTACATTGAGATAATTATAACCATCTTCATCTCTAGAATCATAAGTTTTCCTACAGGTGGCCACGGTAGTCTAGTGATCATAGTCCTGGACTCACAGCCGGTTACTTATGTTGAGTCATGGGTATGAGCTTTAATGCCACTTAAGAACCGCTGTGTAGCTGGGGTTGATGCATTTTTAAATCTGTTGAGGCTCAAAATCTTCCCATTTGCATGGTGCAGAAATTAGGAGATGGATATCAGGTGCTGTCCTCTTTACTTGACCAAGGTTCAAAATTACAAGGTTTGTTGCCAATTGCCTGCATGTTGCTTTTAGTGCAACATTAATAAAACCAACCAACCAGCATTCTAGCAGTCTGAGTAACTTGTTGCTTCTAGCTGTATCCATTTCTGAGTTGTGCTAACCGGGATGTCTTCAATTCTGTCATGAACTGCAACTAAAATCACTATTGCGCATATCCAAAAACTAACTGTCCCTAACCCAAAACTAGACCTGTGTGGTGACCAGGAATGACAGAATAGTCCCACTGTAGCTCGTGCATGTCGTAAAAGGCGACTAAAATGGGTACCCAGCATCTGGGGGTATAGCTGGGCACCCTGCCCCTGGGGATTACATCAGGGGACCTCAGGGACTTGCCTTCTTCAGGTAAGTATGGGCATCATGACCCAGAGGCATCTTAGATATCTTTCTCTTGCCCATGGGGTTTACTGTCTTTGGTAAACACGGGTGATGCACTCCCGGGATACAATAGCAATCCTTCTCTATTTTCGATCCTCCTTCTTGTCAACCACTTTTTATCTTTTTTTTCAACTTCACGTCTTTACCACAGTTTAAATCTTGTTTGGCGCAGCATAGTCATATCTGGCTCTTGCACCAATAAACTTTACATTCACTCACACTCCCTCACTAACCCAAAGCTAACTCTGGATGAACTCTGCTGTATTTTCTCTTACCAAATTTTAATTTGTTAACTGCTACAACGTTTGCTGTACCATTTAACTTCTGAGAATTTCTTCCAATGTAGTCCTGGATTACTTCATAGATGAACTGGCATCAATCAGTTATAGTTGCTTACGAAAAATGATAAGTTTGTCTCATCTGACTTGTGGCTGAACCAAAAATGACTTCAAATGTTAGCATGAATATTTCTCCAATTTTTACGTTTTTATGTATTTCACTTGGTGTGTGTATCAGTGTGTCATCAAATTTTCGATAGTTAATTTAACCAACATCCCATCAAGCTACAGTTTTGAAACTTTGAGAATCGTTCTTACTCGCCTAACAATGCAATATTTAGACATTTGCAACAAGTTTTAATTAATATTTCAATTTTTTTTTTTTTTGGCTACAGCAGCACTAGAATCAATAAATCCTTCGGGATCGAGGCTGGCATGGCAAATAAATGCCAATGAATAAATAAAAATGTTGGTTTTTATCTCGAATTATTAGGTTTCTGCAGCTAAACTAAAATCCATACCAATTTATTTTCGTGGTGCCACAAACTTTACTATTGGTTGAATTCCTGCAAATCCAGGCATAGCCATGAGAGAAAGAATTCTTTACGTCAAATTTCATTTTGAGTATTGCATTTGTGATATTCAGATTTAATCAACATGATTTCCTTTAAGAATTCTTGAAAGAGCATCTGATTATTAACCAAAAATGAGTAAAATATAAGGTTAATAGTTCCATTGTGGTCATTAGCAATATTTCCATTTGAAAAACTGAAAAAGTTTGTTTTTGTTAGAATATCCTCATATATAGGAAAGACACTCCAAATTGAAGACACGATATATGATTTTCATAATAGTATGAATATTATGAAAATAAAAAACGAAGATTTTGAAAAAAAATTAAGATATTATGAAAATCTAAACATTACACAAATAACCTAAATGAAATAAATTAGTAAGCAATCAGAAGTTCAAATAATAAGGGGGAAATTTAAATGCTTTACTAATCTTATTAATAATACTAAAAATATTAGAAATTCATATAATAATGCTAATACTTTATATAAATAATCTAAATACTTTATCAAGTATAATCTAAATAATAATTTGAATTGGAAAAAAAATTCAAACAGTTCTGCTAAAAATAATCAGAAATTCAAATAATACTAAAAATAAGACCATCTATGTAATAATTTAAAAGTTTATATTTTGAAATTTTTTTATAAAATACCTTTGAGAAACTCCTCTTAACACTACTATTCCAAAAGTATGTTCTCTGAAATAGTTTATTTATGCATGTTTCTATTTGAATGTTTTGTCAAGTCAAAGATTTTCTATTATTACATGTCATACTATCGTAGATTCATATTTGAATGTAAATTACATTTAATGATAATTTTCATTTTTCATGATCAAATTATATTGCCAAAGTTGGTCATGCATTGATGAAACTGGAATCTGCTTGAAAGTGCAAAATGTGGTTGTCATTTTTAACTAACTTTTTTCCTCTTGAAAGTTGTGGATTGATAAATACTGTTTCATTGGCTTGTAACATTAAAGTTACCTGTATTTTATTTCCTCTTATCATTGAAAAATGAAATAGCTGAATAATTTTTTTTTCATCATGTTACTAAATTTTTCTTTTTAAAGAGATGAACCTTGAATTAATCCTTAACCAACTAAATGTTTATATAAGATTTATTACCAATCTAATTTTGTCCCTTCCACACTATATATAAATCTTTAGCTGTACAGTAGATGTTGTTTATTTTAAAACTTAATACTTCATTAACTTATATTAATATAAAGAGGATTTGACATGATAAATTTCTAAAAGCTATTGACTAATTTAAATATTTGTCAGTTTGAATTGCACTATTTATCTCCAATGTTTTCTTTTACATTCAAGTATAAGAAACATTTTCAATTTCGTTTTTCAAAACATGGAACTAATTTCAAAAATTAGTTCCATATTTTTTTACTTTTTAAGTTCTGGCTATTACTTTTTTTTTTATTTACCAAGTATTAAAATGTTGAAGTAGCTAAAGGTGAAATGAATTTAGATATTTTTAAAAAATAGTGTGGCCATTTTTATAAAATAATGAATTACATGGTAAAGAAATTGAAAGGATGGTTGCAGTACATCAGATGCTCAGCAGTTATCTCCGTGATGAAATGAAATCTGATATCAGAGAATTATTTTAATAAAAATGTTACGGAGAAAAAGATTAATACAAAAAATAATCATTATATAAAAATAATTCTCAAGATGAATCATTGTAATGTGAATTTTCATTTTGATTAGTATACTATTTTAAAACAAAAGTCCTGTTATATATTCCATATTTAAAAAAATTATTTACAGATAACTTTTCATTTTCAAACGTATGTTCTTAATGATGATGGAGAACCTCAAGAATGTGTTGATGACAGCAAGAAAATTGGACGACCCATGGAAATAATTTTAGGAAAGCAGTTTAAAATGCCTATCTGGGAAAAATGTTTAGAAACTATGAAACTTGGAGAAATTGCTAAATTTACAGTTCCAAAGAGTGTATGGTAACAATTTATTGCTTATTCATTGTAAAAAAATTAAAAATTTATTTTTAAAAAATAATTTAATCCTTCTGATAAAATATATGTAATATTTTAAGAGCGGGTTATGCAGAATTTGGTTTTTCCATGAACATAATTTTATATTTTTAGAAGGAAAATATTTTTTTAATTTTCTGTACTTTCTAATATGTAAAAATTATATTATAATGAAATATTAAAAATAAAATAAGTAAATTGTAATTTAATATTTATTTATTTTGTGGCTTTATTTTAAAATGCTATATGGATTTTTACAATATTTTCATTGATTTTCTAAATAAAATGTATTTAATTATACAATAGAGTATTAAATTAAGCAGGAACATAATTTATGATTACCATAATCTGTGATAAAACTATTAATATATTTTTTTAAAAAAATTCCTATCTTCCTTGTTAAAAAAGTTATATAAAATAAAGAGTCACTGTTATTAATTATATAAAACACTATTTAATATTCTGCAACATTTAAATTGTAGAGATTTTGAAACTACTTAAAAATATTTCAATATACATATTGCTATCATCTTCAGCATTTGTTATTAATTATTAAGCAACTGTCTACATTCTTTGAATCTTCAACTATTTGAAAGACTTATTTAGAAAATATCTTGCATTAACACTTTAAAATGAGTTTTAAAAAATTGTTAAATTATTTTAAGCTTTTATCATACATTATATCTTGTGGCCTAACAGTTATTAATTCTTCATATTCCTTAATTTTAAAAACTTTTATGACATTTAATTTTGTTCCACTTATCTGAAACATAAAAACAGTCTTTGCATTTTAGAGCAGAATATGAAATTTATATATGTTTCATTTCAGCTTGTGGATGCATATCCATTGGTATCTAAAAGTTATCGTGAATTTGCTGGTATGTCAAAAGGTAACAAACAAGGACATTGCTGTGGTATGATGGCTTTCACAGAGGGAGTTGGACATCAAGATTTAGACGTATTAGTAAGAGAGTCAAAGGATTTGCAGTTCATTTTAGGTTGGTATTATGGTGCTTATAGTTGAAAAGAATTTATTGCTATCAATAAAATGTTTTAAAAGAGATATTTAATATTAATATATATTTAATATTTAATGCATGAAAAAATATTTTGAATTGATTATCAAATTTATAGTTATCATCCATAAGTAACATAGAAAATAAGCACAATGAAAATTCGAATAATTTTCATTACAATTGCATAATAGAATTAACAGTTTAAGGGAAGTGAAATCAATGCCAACAGTAAAAAAAATATATAGTTAAAACATAAAATTTTATGCATAGAATTGTTTTTATCATAGCATTGCAGCCTTGTATATTTTGCTTGAACTATGATGATAATAATAATTTGTTGCTGCTTCATTTTATTTTACAAATGTAAACAGTCTTAGTTCTATATTTCACTTCAATATTTCTTATATATAGAGAGCATCAAATTTTTTTTAGTGCATTGTAATATTTTGTTTAATTGCAGAACTTCTAAAAGTAGAATGTATGGGAGAGTATAAAAAGGAAGCGTGGACCATGAATCCTCAAGAAAAACTTAAAATTATTCCTGAACTTAAAGAAACTGGTAACCAACTGTATAAAAAACAACAATATGAAGAAGCTTCTAAGAAATATGCAGAAGCATTAGGACTAGTGGAGCAATTATTATTAAGGTAAAAATAAACACAGATTTACGAGATATTGAAAATTTAGAAATAATTGTCTTGAAATATAATACTGTTATTTGCATTGCTAATTTGAAGAAATAGATATTTTTATTTTGATAAATATTACACTATTTTTTTAAAATGTTTGATATGATCTAACGAATAGTTAAATACTTAAGAAAATGTGTATATTTAAATATAGGGATGGAGATCAAAAGAACTTGTTCTTTCAAAACAGTTCATCTGAAAGAGCGATAACACCCAAGTCAGTGGTCCCCCAGAATAACTAATTATTTGCTGTTCTTAATTATTGAGAGTCATTTTTCCCTCTCTTCTTCCACCAGGTATATAAATTTCTATACCACTTGTTATAAAAAGCTAGGCATCTCTGGATAAGCTAAAAGATATTGCTGGCATTTACCCTCATTTGGCAGCCTGCTCTCATACTGTAAGCTAGTAAATGTTCGCTGAAACTTCCTATTCATCAGCTGATGCATCTCTCTATCAACAAATAGGGTTAGCATGACAAATCTATGCCTCCCTTTCACATAGTTCTCTGAATAGAGCCATCAACTGACAAGCCTAGATTGTGCCCACCACAGCGAGAAAGCAATAAGAACAAAAGAACTAGATCAAACAGCTCCTGAAAACTAGAATAAAGGAGAAAAACACCAAATGAACTCTTTATGCCGGGAGTAAAAGACCTGATGAAGCAAGTCTTAGAACTAGAAAACCTGTTTTAGTAGCTCTTCTAGCAGACATATCAAGGTTGATGGTAAAGATTAGTGTAAATTATTCTAAATTGGAATGCTCCAACCAGATCTTTGGTTCTTTTATCAATTTCATTATCTGTTTCCATGCCCAAATGGAATCAAAAGCCGAATTGTTCTCCATTTAATTGTATTTTTTGTTTTCAACCTAATTTATTTCGTTATTTTTAAATTTATGAATGGATTCTTAAGTTTTGCATTTTTATTATGAAAGAATTAGAAAGCATGAAAAGCATTTATATGATGTGTATAATACTGCATGAAAATTTTGTCTTATGCATTTATGATTTTCCCAACGAATATTTTGATTGTCAACATGTATTTTAGACTTATATAGTAAAACTAACTCAAAGATTTTTGGCCACAGCAGGTTTATTTACATTGATATAAAATGAATATATATATATATATATATATATATATACACACAAAAATTTGATCTAATCTAAGAATGATTTACAAATAATTTTTTAGGAAAATTTTCTTTTGATTTTTATTGTTGTGTATTAGGAAAGCAAATACAAGAAGAATATGAATTTATATATTTATATTTCATATGCAACATCATTAATTAGTTTTCTTTTACTAAAAAATAGAAAAGAATTAAACAAGTTTATGTGTTTAGTATTTAATTTTTGCAATTACTGCAAACTACAATAAAAGATATTTAAATATTATCATATGTGTTTTAGCAAGAATATATCTTTTGCATTGCATATAAAAGCATTTGAAATGAATATTTTAATTTCTTTTATAAAAATATTAAATGCTTTTGCCTAAAATTAAGAATATACTATGATATAAAATTCTATTTCACCAACATTTATGTTAATTTATTTATTTAGAATACATAAATATATAAAAAATATTCGTACTGAGAAATTACCAAAGGTATTTCATTTTCACTATCTGCCAATGAAAATAATGTTCTATCTAGTATTTATATAAATAAAAACACTTTTTTTTTCTTCTAAAATTCAACCAATTTGATTTTTCCCAAAATGTGTAAAGTAATCGTAAGTAGTAATTATATAGCATTAAATTCATTAGAATATCTTGGGGTTATGTTTGAGGAATCTTAAGAAAAAGTAGATCTAAAAACAGGTTAAAGAACAGTTCTTTAAAAATAAGCAGGTAAGAATACCCATCCACATATATATAGTGTTCAGATTCTTAATAGTGTTTTTATATGGATCAAAATAAAATTGGACCTGAAGCATTGAGTAAGAATGAATATTTTACTTAATTGCACTGTTAATTGAAAATTCACGAAGAAGTTTTGTAAAATTCATTATTATTAATCTCTATATAATTTTTAGAGAAAAACCAGGCGATAAAGAATGGTTGGAACTTGAGAAACTCAAAATTCCTATTCTTTCCAATTATGCACAATGTAAACTCCTTCAGAAAGATTATTATTCTGTTATTGAATTTACAACAACTATATTGGAAAAAGATAAAAGTTAGTATATATTTTTATCCTTATTTTACAAACATAATGATTTTCTATTAGCATAAATTAAAACTTATAAATCAATTTCTGCATATATTATCAAAAAAGTACAGCAAAAGTGAAAAAAATAATAAAAAACTTGCTTTGTAGTTTATTGATGAATGTAAAAAAAGAAAATAATAATTCAATACATTAAAATATTTAAAACATACTTTTTCTCAAATCAAGGGAGAAATAAATATTTATGTAAATATATATTTATATTTTTATGATATAATTTGGCCACATACAAAAGTATACATAATTTAAGAATATATATATATGACTGGAATTTTAAAAAAATATACTTTATAAATTAAAAATTAACACACAAATACTCTTATGATCATATTTTTAATCAAATGTATAAAAATGAATGAAAATTTTAATATGAAGTAAAATAAAATTAGAAAAAAATATTGTACCTTATATTTAAATAATTTTACATTGAATTTGAAATAAAGTGCATCAGATGAACTTTACAATTACTGTCACAGTAAGGTAATTATCTTGTACATACATAGAATACTTGAAAATATCTAATTAAAATACAGTCTTTTTGATTGTTTCATATATATTTATTATTATTTTACTGCTGTAAGTTGTATAATTAAACATATTTGAAAATGTTAACTATAGTAAGGATTTAATCTGTGTGTTTAACTTAAGGCACCCTTCACATTGTAACTCATGAAAAAAATGTATTTTTTAAAAATGACTCATTTTTTATGGTAGAAAGAAAATTTTTTACTTGTATTCCAGAAAAGAATTTAAACTCCTCCCTATTAAAGTAATCTAAACATCTGGAAGTTTTTAAAAAAACATGACAAATAAATTAAATTGACAGATAAAGCAACACTGTTATTAAATAATAATGTAAAAATACTATAGTTAATAACAATTGACACATATGAAATGACTTATAATATATTTTTGGCTACACACTCATTAGGAACCTCACCTTAATAGTTATAAAATGCTTCTTTTAATAAAGTGGATTAGAATAATCTCGAGTCTTATTCAAAATGTAGTATCATACCGTAAGTACATGCAATTCCAGTGATTCATCAGTTGTATCACTAGAATTAACAGATTAAGATCTACATTTCGTGTAATAATTAAAATTAAAAGGTGAATAATTTAATGCATGCTTATTTATTAAAACAGACACTTTGTTGGGATAATTTTTTTTGCGAATGCAGTCTTTAAAATCATTGTTTTATTCATTTTCAAAATAATAGAACTTACCATTTATAAATGAAATGCAATTTTAAAGATCGTATATTTTAAAAAGCAAATGTTAATGAATATTTCAGATAATGTGAAAGCATTGTATAGAAGAGGAAAAGCATATGTTGGAACATGGGATTTGGATCTTGCTGGTAATGATTTTATGAAAGTTTCAGAATTAGATCCATCTTTCAAGACAGTCGTACAGAAAGAATTGAAAAATATTAATATCCTACAGAAAGAAAAGGATCAAGAAATAAAATCTAAACTTTATGGAAAAGTATTTGGAGATAGAAACTTAAGTTGATAGCGAGTGGCATCTTGACATATTTATTGATGTTGTATATATTGATATTCAAAAGCTGAAAAAGTTGAATTGCACAAGATTAAGGATTAGTTGCATTCCATTAAATATTGTACTTTTCACTAAGGTCAATTAAAAGAAAGATGAATGTACTAAGCAAAATCATTACACAACTGCCATTTTGAATTTGTCAAATGCTTCATTTATATAAAGCAAAGTTTCTCATACTTTTTCATTAAGGAACCCCTGCATCTCTGAGGACTTTACTTCCTTTGCATTTACTAAAATGACAATTATTGTTCCATGCACGCACACTGGCATCTTTTAGTATTTTGTGTTAATCATCCATCATATAATATTGCATAATTAAGTATTTGATATTCCTATTATTGTTTCCTATATTTTTTTTCAAGTATACTTGTATTAATTTAACTAAATAAATCTAGTCTTTTAATGAGATAGAAATATATATTGGGTCATTGTGCACCTGTTAATATTAAGAAAAAGCCATTGTTTACATACTATTAGGATTGTAACAAAATATAGAAATAATTCTTGGTTATATTCTCAGTTTATTTTGAATAGAATAGATGATGCTTAATTTTTCATAACAGCTTAACATTCACAATTTCTGGTCTCAAAACAAATGATGTTCCTAAGACTATGAAGTGATATTTTCTTTTTATTTACTGTGAATGTTGAAAATGATTGATTTGCTTTAATACCAAATCTAAAACAGAATATTAAAATAGTTAAAATTCATATTGCATTTTTATTAAGTAAATAATATTGTTCTTTGTTATAAATGAATATGAGAGAAAACTATATATTTATAAACTGTTATGTTTATATATTATTTATTGTGATGCATGTGTTAAAAAGAGTATCATATATTTATAGACTGTTACATAAAATGTTATATACATATATATACTTACTAAAATGGTAAAACTATAACATTTTATTTATTGATGTACAAAATGAGAAATGGGTTATGAAAAGTTCATCCCTGTATACATTTGAGATATTTTTCATTATACAAAAAACATTTTTCTAACTATAAAAATTTAAATTGCTATTTCTTGATTTCAGAAATTCTTTAAATATATTTCCTTTTTTAAGTGAAAGAAAAATGTTTCAAACTGATATTGTATTGGCTTTTGAATATCAATATGTTTTAATGTGTATATATGTTTTATGCTGTGAAAATATTTATTTATAGTTCTTAAATATATATACAGAGTGATATCAAAGATGGAAAAAATGGCTGGGAAAATATATATTTGGAGTACAAAATTATTCTGAGAAATGTATTTTGAAAAGAGATAATAAAATATTAACCTAGATTTTTTTATAACTTTCTCACTTGAAAATATAGACAACCTCTTAATAATTTTTTTTAAATTAATGGAATAAAAATGTTTTACATACAATTACATATTATTTATCTTTCACAATTACTGAAAACAAAAGTTTTCAAACACATACACAAAATTGTAAATGCAAATAATTACATTATCTTTTTTTAATCTTCTCAAATATTGACTCTGAGTTTTTCAAGGATATAAAACAATATTTTATCCAAGCATACAATACACCAATGGCACAGTATGTAGAAATTAACATTAGAGGCAAAAAAGGTAATTTCTCCTCTATACCTAAAACTTTAGCACCAAAACTGTAAAAGAATTGCAGAACAACCAAACCACATAAATATATCGCTTCTTCGTCAGGTATTATTAATTCTTTAAATCTTAAAAAAAAGAGAAAAAAGAATTATTTTAAATGAAAATTATTTTATGTATACAATAACTAACAAATATATATATTAAAAAAAAAAAAAGTCGATGCATTTTAATACAAAATTGCATAACAGCCTAACACACTCATTATTAAGAACAATACATATATTTTCTAGAAATATTTGCTCAAAACTGGCAACAAAATATTTTCTCTTGAACCCATGATATTGAATAAGGTACTTTTATGAAATAATAAAGTAAAATTAAATGATAATTGTTAACTAACCTTCAGATCCAAGTATTCACTTGGTGACAGACTGTTCTTAGCTTGCTGGTGATGTCATTACTATATTAGTGATCTGCATATGTTATCAAAGTTTACAAAAGACAGAAAAGCAAAATGCTATAACTTGTCGATTTAGCACTAAATTTCTTTTATTAAAAAACTAATTCAAATGCTTTAGATATCATTTTAGATCATGCATATAATTATTATTTTAAAGAAAATTTTAGATTGCATTCTATCAATAGATTTATTTTGGAATTTACACACTTTTATGATATTTTTATAAAAATAAAAAGAACCAATTAAGGGAAATACATTAATTGGCAGGGTATTGGATTTCTCTAAGCATGTGAAATTATCAAATCAGATTAAATGCCATAATACAGGATGTAAGGGGAAATCTTGTGAAAAAGTTCATATACACTCACAAGCAGTTCAGCTAAATGCTTACATGTAGAAAGACTGCTCATAAGCTACTTGTGGAGATTTGTCTCCTGTCAGTTTTTTGATAATCACAAAGAGAATTCACAGTTTTGATATGGATGAGAACGTTTCATTAAAAGAATCAAACATGCAAAAATACATGATCTAAGATGTGTAAAGAGTGACATTTACCCCTTCAAAACAGAAGCTGTTTTTTATCACATACATTTTAAAATTGCAAATATAGAGCAATTTCATGATAATGAAGTCTTCAAGTACCCATTTGAGTACCATATTAATTTAATTACATATTTGGAAAAGTATTTTTTCTCTTTTAATGATGATTTTTAATAAAAATACTAAAATTACTTTAAAATATTTTGTAATTTTTACTCAGATCTTAGGAGGATATTGTTCATCATGTCATATTTTTGTATTATTGAAACATGTCTATTAACTTAATTATTAACTGTTCGGGGGTACATTTCCAGTTCATACATTGTTTTCACAAAATTCTACATGAAATCACCAGCAACATAATTTTCATTGCATAGGGAAAAGGATTTTACAAGCATATAATACTTGCCTTTTTTATTTGGTGAGGTAATACTGAGAAAGAGTTTTGTTGATTACATCAATTTAAAAACAGAAAATAGTCATAAACTAAGCAATTGTGTTTCCAATTCAAGCAGAAGGTTATAAAACTGAACATAAAGCAGATGAAGTAACATGTATACAAATATGGATTCACTTAAAGAACAGGCCCCTAAGGGCATATATAACCTTCTACAGGTAAGCACAAAAATTGTGACCTAAAGGTACTATAGTGATCTTTTTCTCTATCGGAACATTTTTTAAAATTTAAAAATGTGCTTTTTATTGGTACTTTTCCATCTTGCCAAGTAAACTTTTTGCTTACACCAGCGAAAGTACCCTTTTTTTCACACTAAAAGTAAATAACTTACAATAGGATTTCAAATAGTAGTACATTGAGAAAATACCATTCAATTATCTACTCACATAACCGAGACTAAATTTTAATATGTTATGACTTTCAAGCAAAATTTATATTCCAAGGAGTATTTTGAACACACGAAAACAAATTCATTTTGAGGAAAATCAATATAATGAACAGGAAGAGTCATTGAAAAGTATTCTGTTCCCCTCAACAAAATATTATTTTGTCGAGCGACTATTAACATTATTACAAATTTGAAAAATTGCTTGACAGTATTGTTTTTTGCAATTAAAAAATTACTGTAATATAATCAAGAATATCTTTTTTTAGCAATCGAAATATTTTCTACACTTGGCTTTTTTTTTTTAATTAGTTTCCTTAAACATGATGTAAAATATCAAAAATATGAAACTTTTATTCATAGTAAATTATCTGTTCAAACAGCATTGAGACTGCATTTAATTCGAATAAAAATACAAAATTTAACAAACATTTAAATTATTTAACTTAATTTTTTTAGTCATGCCTATGAAATTCACTCAGTAAATATTTTGGAAAAATTTCATGCGGCTAAAATAAATTATATAGGACATCATTATTTCCTCATAAAAATTAATTACTCATTATTTTTTGAATATTTTTCTTAACTTTTATTTCATTAATCTTAGATATTATTAAGTTTCAACATCGTACTGTAAGGTGATAATATGAGTTATGAATATATTTTACCAAGCTTCAACTGTTATGTTACACTTCATAAATATTTTTACTTTATCTGTAAGTATTTATAATGTATTTGAAAGGTTTTAGATCATATGGTAAAAGTTAAGAAATTCAAAATAATTTATTTAAAAAATTTATCTTTTAAACTTCCATTTAGAATATGCAGTACACTCAAAGGTAATTTAAACCTCAATTTTTGTTAATCTTTGGTCACATTTATCATAATTTCCAATATCTTGGAAAGGAATTGTACAGATTTAAAAAATAATTGGATGCCCTTAATAACTTTTGTACTTTTCTTAGTTGTCAGAAAAAATTGGATGTTTGTGGCTATTAGTAGATGAAAAAGAAATAGATTCCAAAGTTAATTAGTTAATAAACTTCCAAAAAGATTTTCCTCATTTTGAATGTTTATCTTTTTATTATGAAATAAGCCCATATTTTTAAATTTCAACTAAGGGATTTATAAAAAGCAGATCCTCTGATATCGAATGAGTGTCTTAAACATTTGACAATATGAAATTTTCACCTTTAACACTTTTCAATCAATGGATAACTCTTTTAACTCTAAAAATGAAAAAATATTGAAATAACTTACAGTAAAAATTTAATTATTAAATATATATGTGGAAAAGAAGTGAATTATAATATATATATATATGTATTTCAATTTCTCTAGTCCAAAACGTCTAATCCAAAATTTAATACAGTTATTTCTAGTACTTCAAGAAATATTCCAAGTCAAAATTATGATCTCAAATCAGGAGATATTGAGGAACTGTATACTAATTTATAATGTTCAACACTTAATTCATTTTTTATGCATTGTTTGACAACAGATATATATTAGGAAGTAACTTACATTTTTGACAAACATATATATATATATATATATAAATTAAAAATACTTTAGCAAAAATTTTGTTGATAACTGCAAACAATTTTATCATTTTGCAATTCATCCTTCAGATACTATTAATATGTAATCTCATACAGGTTTTAATTCTGCCTCTGTAACTAAAAATTGGATTCGAATGAAATAATGAATTTTATTTTGATCTGGAGAATTCTGCAAAAACCTAAGATTCCATAGTGAGAAAATAAGTTTTAATTAACCAATTGTAATTAATCTATTTACATCATTATTTAATTCCCTTTGAGCCAACAACAGTGATATCAGTTTCATCCAGGTACAATGAGAACTGCAAAAGTTGTTACAGATTTACTCTTTTTTATGACAATATATTATTTTTCTCTCTTTATAATTCTAATGAACTGTTTAAGCAAAATATGTTATGTACTAAAAGACATCACACTACAAAATAAATATTTACTTACAAGATTCCATAACATCTATACAAAAATCACAATTAAAAGATAATATAATCATCGAAATTGAAAAAATTGCTAACCATATTACTCATTTGGCTACAAAGTTGTAACACCATTTTAGAACAAATATGAGGAACATTTTTTATAAAAATTGATATTTTATCAAATTTTAAAATCTGTATTGAAAAATATAGATAAATCTACAATTTTATCAAAAACTTTAATCAATTAAAATTATTTTACATTAAAAAACAATTTTAATAAAAATTTACCTGTGTAATTGGCTAAGACTAGACAACATGTACACCACATGAAGCAATAATAACAATATTTTCAATGGAGTTTCTGAATAAAAAAAAAATATATAGTTAAATATGAGGATAAAACTAGCTAATAAATAATTATTAATATCAAGGATTTTATTCATAGAATGTGAATTAAGGGAAAAAAAACCAGTGAATGTGAGGTGAATTCATCATTGAGTTTCAAAAAGGGGGAAAAAACATAAGAAACATTTATATAGGGGCTAAAAATAATTTAATCACTGAAAAGTTCTAACTAATTTAATTCATAGAATATATAAATGTCTTATTAAATAAGGATAATAACATTCTTTCCTGCTGAGTAGACTTCAAAATTAAACTTATATCAAATTAATTCAGATTTATAAACAAATTACAAAAGTATTAATAGAGTAACAACTATATTAATAATAATAAAGTACAAAAACAATAATCAATATTTCATAATTTTTAACAGAATTATTTCATTTTTTTAACAAATAAGTTAAAACTAATTTATGAATTACATGAAGTAGCGTAATGAACAGCAAACTTACTTAGTAAAAAGTAATTAATGAAATTACGATAAATAGATAAATTTGTAAGCAAATTTAATTTCATTACACATAGTTCTCAAACTTTCTAGCTTTTATATTAATAAGAAAATGTAAATTTTATTTAATATTGAAAAAATAAAGATTAAAAATTTATTAATTTTGAATGTGGGTCATTGTTTATTGACATCATGCATTGAAGTGATACAAGAGTTATTGACAATGGACCTCATTATTTTGAACCATAGTCAAGCAAAAAGAACAACACTTGAGCTGACACCCAATCCCCCAACTACCACACTTCACCTATGTAAGCACTTTCATCTCTTATTTCATCGGACAGATTTAATGGGTATCAGCCCTTCCACACAAAAGATTTTTAGTACAATTAGAAACTGTAAATGCAGCTTAACTGAAGCATAAACAGCCACAAACTTGATTCCATGATCATTAAGCTATGGTAGTCTGTTATTTGTTTAGAAATCAATAAATATAAAATATATTGATTTGTTAATTCAAAGCATAATTATAAATAAACATTTACACAATAGATATTAAAACCAAATTAAACAAATTTGTCAAATTATTAAGAACAATGAATTTAAAAATTAATTCATGTATGATATGAGGGCTTAAAAAAATTAAAATATTCCTGATATTATTACAAAATATGCGAAATAAAATAGCAGCACAGAATAAATTTTATTCTATAAAACAAAGGAACAACAAAGATTTTAAAAAATATTCCTCACCGCCTTCTAGATGAAGAAGTGGGAAAAGGGAAAAATGACCAACAATTGATAGAAATATATACAGTTGAGCTTCTTCTTTATACAATACAGCTGATATGCTAGAAATAAAAGAGATTTTAAGTCACTTTGCAGAGTAGTAAAATTTCTAATAAAAATGTTAATGATCTTTTTTAAAAAATTGTAGCAATTGCATTAATGGAAGATTTAATTTTTTTTTTTTATTATTATTATTAGTTGTTGTATTTATTTTTTTTAACAAAAAATGTCAAAAATAATGTCACCAATTTATTATTTCTAATAATTGTATTTTTACCTGTAAAATGGCAGCTCATAAATTTCCAATTTATTAATTAAATTTGCTAGACTAATGCCACCTCATAATTACATAATGGGCTTTTAGAGAAGGAATTTTATATTTGGAGCCATAACCAAGTAACAAGAGTTCCACCTAATTTCTACACAACAAAATAATTAACCAGATCTAGATATATTATATATGCAGCAACCATGATTATTACTTTAAAAAATTAATTTCTCATAGGTCATATTAGTAAAATAGAATGTGGATTAGTTCACATATTTATTTTTAGGTAAGTAAATTTTGTCTACCAACTGAGGGAACATGAAGACTCTTTTATATAGTTGGTAAATTTGTTCATAAACTTTGAATAGTTCATCATCTACATATTCAAACTAAAAAGATAAATATAAATGATTAGTGTCATTTCTGTTTATTTAAATGCAAAAGTCCTTACTGTCAAAAAATAGAAAGCTGTTCATAATAATTTATGCTTCATTACTTTATAGTTTCTTTCCTTATTTAATGGTGATTATTGTACATGTGAATTGTAGCATTTTATTTGAAAAAATCAACTAGGAAATATCCAATAGGAAAATATCAACTACACATTTCAGAATACTTCATTGCTTTCAAATTAGAAGTATATATTTCACATTTAAAAAAATTTAAAATCTCTTATAACTGAATAGCTACAAAATAAGCCAGAATTTTTTAAAAAATAATCTGAGCTTAATCTTTAATTCTTATCAAAGATTAGGATTAGATCAGATTAGAGCCCTAATCTTTATTTCACAAAATTTTCTATTAATATATGAAAAATACATACTATTAAAATATCTGCCAGTGCTTAAGAATAGAGCAATTAACTTCATATGAAAATACCAAAAATATTTAATGGTTATCCACCAATTTTTAAATTGAAACAATATTTTCTCTCTGTTTTTAATTCAATGACTAGGAATATTTCAATTTATCAGTTAGAAAAAATTATTGAGGAATCTCATTTTCCTCAATTTATTATATATAAATTCTTCTTCATCAAACAAAAACAAAAAACCATTCATTGAGTATTTCTTCTAATTATGGATATGACTAGTCCTTATATCACCCATTTTAATCGCAAAGGATTTCAGATTCCAAAAATGTAAAATTTCCAAGGAAAAGAGAGCCCACTTAAATAGAAAAACAGTGAAAGATAGCATTTTTATCAATGCTGATTGCAGAAAATTTAGAAAAAAAAATTATCAATTATTTTGATGATTATTACTAAAGTTTGTATTAATGGATCATTGAAAGTTTAGTTAACTTAGAGGTTGTCTTTCAGAATGTGCAAGTTATTTTTTTACAAAATCAATTTGAAAAATTTCATTATAGTTTATAAACTAATTGTCTCAACAGAAAAAATTGGAGCAAGTAAAAAAAAATAGATTTTTTTTTTATATATGCCAAAGTATTATATAAATATATGGAATAATCTAATGACTAAATAATCAAATTTTAAGAAAAGAGAAACTCACGTCAATGGCAATATTATAAGCAAAATAGCTTTTTCATGCACATGATATCCAAAAAGAAAACTACCAAATGAACATAAAATAATACTATCCAAAAAGACTTTGAAATTTCCAGGCTTCTTCCATACAAGCCAAAGCATTGGCTGCAAAGTAAAAAAACACATATTTATAATACAGATATTGTTTTAATTAACTCTTACACAAATATTTACAAAATTTTATCAGAAAACATTTTAGCATGTCATTCATGAACATAATAACACATTGATAACTTTACAAATTATCTTTTATACTTAATTTCAATATATTACCTTAAAAAACTTCTTTTTATGTTTACAATTGACATCCATTACTTAACAATCAATTCTTAGATATTTCTCAGCAATAATTGTAAATAAATCAGCTCTGATATTGTCCAATATAAATCAATTTATGCATGAATACACACATCATACTGGAAAATTGCAGAGGAATCCCTTTTTTTACATCTAAACCCTGTAAACTGTATGCTTTCATGTCTGCAAGTTAATCAATTATTTAAACATAATTAAATTCTTCGAAATTTTGTCATAAAAAATCACATAAAAGCATTTTCATCCCATTAGAATTAATTTTTTCAATTGAAGTTAGTAATAAAGTGTATTTTTAATTGGTGTGTCAAACTGTATTTGAAACCTTGATAGTACCATGTTTCAATAAATATATTACACAAAAGTAAGGAACAAAATTAAACATGCATGAAAAACAGAGGCATAGCATGAAGGAGAGGGAGGTAGACGGTGCCATGGCACTGAACCGTACATATGTGAGGAACTGCAGGGAGCAGTTGAGCTGGCTAATCTGGTCTACAGCATCAATATTGTCATCAGAACAACAATGTTACTTATGCAGAATTTCAAGGCAATTGGACAAGTTGAGGTGGTACAAATAAAGTCGTAAGATTTGACCAAAACAAATATACCTACATTTATGCGAAGTTAAATAAAAACCAGTCAAATATTTTATTCAAAATAAAAAAACAAATTTCACTTTTTGAATTTTGAAATGAACACAATTGGCCATGATCTGCTGTTGCTATGTAACAATTACAATTACTGTGTCTATTTTTATTTTTGTCCTTAAATAATTAACCAATAGAAGTGACAGGTGACATTTAATTTCTCAACTTTTTTTGTTGATTGGAAGACCAGAGCAGTGTTTTTTAATATTGTTCATTTTATACTTTGACAAAGTTTCACATATACCTAAATTTCTTTCTTAAAGTTGACTAAATTTCTTAGTCAACTTTGTTTAATATGATTCATCAGATATAAAAGTTTTCAGAAAAATGTTTGTTTTGCATATATTTAAACTTTTAAATAGGTTTGTGATTATATCCACATTAAACGTTATTTGTTTTAACACACATATTAAACTATAAATAATTTAATTTTATACAAGTTCAATGCATTTTTTCATATGTACAGGGATGACAAATTTAGAGTTTACACCAGGAAGTTGAATTTCATGCTACGCTACTGATGAAAAGCAACTATGTATAAAAATTATTATAATATCAATTTATATTCTGCAAATATAATAATTATATAACCAAGTTAAAAAGCGAATGAATGATTTCTGATATATTTTTCACAGGAAAATATTTCTTTACATAAAAAAATAAACTTAAATCTACCCGTAATTTTATGGATTTTAAGAGTCTATAACGTTATTTTTTAAAAAATATGTAATTCATGCAAATTATAGAAGATTATATTTATTTTCCAATAGAAATGGAAATTTCTTAGAATGAAAATTTTTCTTTTAACATCATGATATTTAAACATATATCAAAACATTTTAAATACAACTTTCTTTATTAAAAATCTTAGTTTTGAATTTTAAAAATAAAAAACTTCTATTTTAACAAATTCTTTTACTGACAGTCATTACAATTACAAACATGATCATAAAAACTACTAAGGGGATTTTATTGATATTTTGAACAAAATTAGTTAAAAATATAATGAAATCAAAAGATTCAAAAAATACTTTTATGATATACAGTCAATATAAAACTTTAAAAAAAAAAACTTGCTGCAATAAAAATTAATAGCTTTTTAAAAAAATAAAATCTTATTATCATGCAAACTATTAATAACAAAATCCTTTTTTCAATTTAAAAAGCATGCTTTTACAGCTTCAGCTGAAAATACCAGGTATCCCAAAAAGATCCATGCAACTTCAATAATATATTTTTTAAAAAAAGAACTGGCTACAACGAAACTAGTTACAACAGATAGAATAAACTCAAAAAGTTTATGCTACCTTTGTACAGTTCCACATGAGATCCTTTCTCAACATGAATAGTATCAAAATGATACTCCAATGCATTCCACGAATGTTTCAGCATGTTAGCATCAACAGTAGCTAGAACTGTTTTGATCTTTTGTTTCATTCCACAAGATTGTAAACTTTTGTCCAGTATATATCATCTTTTACATAATCACAAAAGAAAAAGTCAAGTGGAGTAATCTCAGGAGACCAGCAATGACATGGGGCCATCCCCGTCAATCAATTGCAATGGAATGAATCATTCAGAGATTCACGGAAAACATGAAATGATGATTTGCCACAAAACAAATCATTGATTCAGAAAAAGTTAATCAGTCTTGACAAGATACAACATATCATCTGCAGATTCATATCATTTTAAATAATCAAGTGGATTTAACAAATAAAGAATCTATAAACTAAAAGTTGTAATCATTTATAAAGCATTCTGTGAAAGTGAATTGTGCCATATTCAGCTCTTGGAATGCTTTTTGAATTAATTTTGTAGGGCTCCTAGAAAATGCTTCATGTACTCGTTCTACGCATCCTTCAATACTTCTAGGGCACTTACATTCATCTTTAATGTTTCATACTTTCCCTTGTCATAAACTTGTGAAACCACTCGTGAATACTTTAACAAGATGGTGATATTTTCCTGTACCTTGTTAAATAATTTCTTAGCATCTAAATTAATTTTGTTTCAATAAACCACTCGACACATTGAGTTTTCCTTACAAGATACATCATTTTTGAAAACTTAATTCTTTAATAATCCATTATATGTCATGCAGTGCCATAAATGATCAGAAATATACTGTAGAAAAAATCTTTTTGAGTTACTCTATCTATCATTGTAACAAGTTTTGCTGTGGGACTATTCTTTTTTTTTTAAATAAATATTTGAAGTTGTACGGATTTTTAAGTGACTTTATTTTTTCAAAAAAGTAATTTTTGATATAATTGAGATATTGTATATTTCTAAGATGGCAAAAAATATAGATGATCGTTTTCATAAAGAATAATTAGAAAAATTCTTACATTTTAACATGACATAGGAATATAACTAAAGATTATTTTGCATACATATTCCAAACCAACACATCATTATCTTGGATTTTCTTTACACATTAATTTTTTTAGATATGTATGAATATACAAATATTAATACATTGAGAAATAATTATATACAAAGAAAGATGTACATCATGCTTCTTGAATTTGTTAAAAAATCAGATAAAATAAGCTAATGCCCAACATATCAAATTTATAAAACATACTATATATAAAAATGACTTACAATCAATGACAATAATGCTAAAACAAGCGTAACTTTTGTAGAAATGGTGGGTAGAATCGCATGCTCACATTCTTGTACAAGCCCTTTAGTCGAACACGACTGAAGATCTTCAGATGAATATATTTTGAGATACAATGCTAAGAATATAAAAATTGAAGTATAAATGTACTGACAAACACACTTTTTACAGATGATGAACTAAAGAATTTTTTCAATCCAATTAACCTGCATATTCTAGCATAATTACAAGTAAACTGTAACTTTAAAATTAAACCTACAAGGATAATTCAATAAATCCTTAGAAAATCCAAGAGATGTTGCTCATTGCATCAAAAATTGTTTGTTTTTGGTAAGCATCATGACTCACTAGACAGCTATCTAGTTATTCCATCACATTAATTCATTTTTATTCTTGATTGAATCAAGAAACTTGTGTTTATTAGTAAAGATCGAAAAAAAAAGTGAGTTTCGAATTAAAAGGCTGAACACCATAAGAGATCAAAGATGAGTAGGATTGAAGTTTATGGCATATCTGCTCCTGTATTTGCAATTGCTTACAATTGGCTAAATGAGTTTAAATGTGTCAATATATCCACAAAAGATGAATGTTGTTTGGGATGTCTAGTGGAAGTGACCACTCCTCGGAACAACTGACAAAATCCATGGTATGGTTTTGAGGATTGACAAATCAAAGTGTGAGAAATAGTTGAGGTCACTGGCATATCATAAAGAAGAGTGTTTTCAATTTTGCATGCAAAATTGGGTGCGGAAAAAATCTCTGCAAGATGGATGCCACATTTGCTCTCAGTGGAAAATAAACACAATCATATGGTCGATTCTGAGGCAATTTTGGAGCTTTTTCATCACAATTCTAATGAGTTTCTGCATTGATACATAACTGCATATGAAATGTGGATACACTACTACACTCCAGAGACAAAGGAATAGACAAAATATTGAAGTTTTTAAGGTCCAAAGAAAGCAAAAGACAGTGAAATCGTCGGGCAAGGTGATGATCACATTTTTTTCTGGATGCACAAGGAATTATTTATACACTGATTACTGGAGAAAAGGAAAAACAATTACTGGAGAGTATTTTTCCATCTTTATTGCCCTGGTTGAGCAAAAAAATCAAGAAGAAACATCCTTATTTGAAAAACAAAAAAAAAATCTCTTCCATGAAAACAACGCATGGGTGCACATCTGTGCAATTTCTATGGCCAAAATAATGAAATTGAAGTTCAAATTTTTACAAGATCCACTGCATTTGGCCCCCAATGACTTTTTTTAAAATTCCAATTTAAAAAAAATGCCTCAGAGGACAGCGGTTTAAGTCGAACAAAGAGGTCAATTAACTATTTTGAGGACCTTCTGAAATCTTTTAAATGGCTTTAGATGAAACTTTTTAAATGCCTTAAAAAGGTTGGAGTTGAAGTTAAAACACTTGGAAAAGTGTTTAAAGCTAAATCGAGAAATGTTGAAAAATAAATAAAAATCTACCTAAAAAAATTTGTTTTTCTATCTTTTCTTAGCACTTATTGAACAACCCTCATATCTTTATACATATAATAATAAAAAAACAAAATTTAAACATTTGTTCACTAAAAAAAAATGCAACAACTAAATCATGCCATATTCCTTACATATAGAGAAAACTACTTGTTCCTTGCATTGTTTTAGAAATCTTAGAAATGTAGGAGATCTACCTACGGTAATCTTAACAAGAGATATAAGAAATAAAATGTAACAGTTGTACCTTTACCATTTAAAAAACCATACGATTATTCTATTTTAGCATATCTTGTAAATATTTCATAAATAACTACTTAAATCAGAATATATTTATCAATATGGCACAGAAGAATATGATTAAGAAATTATCAAAACTTTATTATTAAAAAAAAGTCAAAAGCATGCTTCATTACACTTAAGAATTTTTCAATTTATTAAAGTATAAAGTAGAACCCTGAAAAACTGCAGAAGAAAAATATTGCAACAATTTTGTAATATTTCAGTTAAGAGTTGAAAATGTTTTAGCTGAACAATTTGTCCAAAATGTGCCAAATAATTGTTTAAATTTTTAAAAACTCATTGTTTTATTAAAAAAAATATACCAATGACATATAGAACATGAATATATTTAAGAATATAATACTCACCTAAATTGCTTAACACTCTATCTAAAAAGTTATAAACTGCCCAAATATTTGGAGCCCAGTAAGAATGTGTTAAACCCCGTTTCACAGGGAATAAACGAGACAAAACTTGATTCAGTTGACCCTAAAAAATAATTTTCAATAAATATTAAAAATACATTTAATTATTATCCCCCCACATACACACAACCTGAAATCTAAACATTAAGATTATTTTAAAATTTTGTTTACAAGAAACATTGATTTTTAATTATTAATATAAAGAAGCCATAGACACACAAAGCAGATGTTAATATTATGGAAATCAATACAAAAACAGGGCTGTTTCTTATTCAAAATCAAATTGATTTGATACTTAGTATTTAAAAATGATTTTGAAATTATTAGTAATTGGTTAAAACTGATTTGCAAAAAAAATATTGGGGAAGTGTATCAATATACATTACTACTAGATATTACTCTAATATTAACAAAACATCATAAATAAGATTTTTGACATGAAAATTACTTATGTCTCATTACAAGTTGGAAAATTTCAACAATAGATTAATTTAATTTTTAATAAACAAAATTAAATAAAATGCATATGAAAATAAAACTACATTATTTTTTTAAATTAAATAAATTACCATGTAAATAAATGGTCCAAAGGATAAGATGATAGTGAAGATGCCTACTGTAGCTAATTTCACAAAATTTTTTAATACAAAATTGTGCATTCCATAACCTTTGTCTGAAAAAATTAAAATCTGGTTTCATAAATTAATTAATATAACACATATATTTAAGAGTTATATAATTGATAAATAAATACACAACTTACCATTGCTTTTGAAACAATAATTTTTGAATAAGAACAAAAAATATGCTGGAGCAAGATATAAATATATGTGCTTTAAATTTATCAACACTGAAAACCAGAATGCAGCTCTTACAAATTTCTTCTGAAAAAAAAATATAATAAAAATAGTAAAATTTTAAACTATACATTTGATAATAATAATCAATATATATAATACACACATTACCTCAAACATATCAGCTATTGAGATAAATAGGACACCATTCAAAAAACCATTATATTGGAAATGAATGTGATCCACCATTAAAAGACCTGGATTCCATAGTAGCAACATAGCAAGAGTAACTTCTGCAGACACCCATGGATCAGTAGCTTTACCTCTGTTTTCTTTTATCAAATTAAAAATCCTAATTAAAAAAATCATACAACTAATGTTTAAAATAATATATAAATTTTAAACATTCATTTTATAATAATTAAATAGAACCAAAAATATATGCTGAGGATATGAGTAAATAAGTTAAAATTTTTCAAAAAATTTAGCTTGATATAGTCAAAAGTAGATTATTTTCAATTTATAAAATATTGTTATAAATTATATCTTTAATACATTAAAAATGAAACAAATTTCAACTAATAACTGTAACATGAAAAAGATATTAAAATATGGCTATCAGACAAAAGTTTTCATTTAACAGATTATATAAAAATAATCATCATATGCATGGATGCAATGAATTTTATTCACAAAAAAAGCATGCCTATGTTTCTTACACACTTCACATATATTTATTTAAATAATATAATTTACAAACTAGTATTATATATATATATATATATATATATATATATATATATATATATATATAATTAACAATTCAAATGCAGATTGTTCTGACAAAAACTTAGTAAATTCCAATGTCTTTTCTTCAATTTACATTAGTTCTTATATTAATATCACATGGTACAAAAGCAATATAATATTCATCTGATAAAGAATGCATATTTTATATTATTTTTACAATGAGATATTCATGAGAGGTGAATCAGTTCACAAGGAATGATAAAAACACATCCTTTAAAAATATTCTTCTTAGATGAAAATTTATAGTATATAGTAATATATATAATTTATATCACAATATATAATTAATATAGTAAATACATAATATTATATAATTTACAGTAAAATATATTATTTTCAAGTACCCATTAAATTATTATGGTGGATTTTTAATAAAAAAAATCAAAAAACATCAAATATAATCATTTTCATACCATAAAATGTAAATAAACACAGAATACAAAGCATGCAAAAAAGATGCAACTTTCCTAAAAATCAAAATTAGACATGTTTTTTCTACTTTCACATATGTGGTCACTAAAATTCTATTCAATACCAAAACAAAGAAAATGAAAACTCTTACCTGTTAACACCATAGCAGTAGACTAAATCAGACAGTATCACAGATAATCGCATGAAAAATACTGTTTTCAAGCTCTCATAATTTAAATTAGTTACTTGAAGCATCTTTGGATCAAAATATTTGGCAAGAAATGACAGAAAATATTCAAACCATGCAAATAATGGTGGATAATCAAGTGTCCATTGTGAAGTATTCTAAAGTAAAATACACAAATTAAAATTATTTAAATAAGAAATAAACAAGGAATAATAAATAAAAATAAATAAATACTTGAATAAAAACCAACTGACCAATTTTGCCAAACCAGAAAATGTCATCAAATGATATGATATTCTGTTACTACATGAAAGCATAAAATCAGACAAGTTTTCTTCCATTTAGCTTCCAGTGGTTGTAGCTATAGCAATGTGTATCAAACATTTGACTGTGCGCAACCTTCTTTAACCAATACTTCAAACAAGAGTTCTATGAATTATCATCATTAACTGCTACTTCTCTGCATTTCTTCATAAAATTTAATGACTGTGAGCATCGGTCTAACAAAGTAATAAAAAAGCATCAGAAAATGAAGTGCCACCATTTCAGATTTATGTGGCATCAGGACCCAACTATTACTATCTTGAATGATGAGAAACTGCATCATTTTTCAAGACCAACTGGATTTTATTAAATTACCTACATATACATATATATTAAGAGAGAGATAAAGAATTTAAAAATTTTTTAAACTGTACACATATATTTATTCCCTTAACATCAGCTTTGGCAAATCTAAATGGTACAATAAGATCTATACTACTACAATCACATTTTTATTGAGTGTCAGCCATATAACACTTTATTCAGAATCCTTTTTTTAAAGTTATATAACAGATAATACATTAAAAAGACATAATGAAATGCAGAGCACAAATGATTAAAGCATTACAAGATACGTAAAATTCACTCCCGAATTGCAATACATCCAAGCCAATTTTTTTTTAGAAGAACGAAATGTTCAATAAAATTATGAATTTCATATAAAAATCTCAGAATGGACATGCTTACAATACAGCTATGGATGATAAGTAATTAATAATAATCAACACATTTTTTTCATACAAAACTGTTTTTAAGGAATAGTAAGTATTCAAAAATAAGTAACAATTTCTCACATTATGAAAGGCAACAATTAAAAGGCATTTAAATAATTCAAAAAATTATTAATTCCTCTTTCTATTTATTTATGTTAAGGAATAAATAAAATTCATACCTCTAAATACCAATCTTTTAAATGCTTTTGATGAGTTATGGCCATCCAATTACGATGAACTTCAAAATCTGTTGATTTACTACAAAACAAAATAAATAAAAAATTTTATAGATTAAATCAACAAAGTGTTACATCGAAAAATATCAATGATATTTATTTTTTGAAAACTGGCAGAATTAATACAACAAATTAACTTTTCAAATATCATTAATCGTGATTTAATCTTCATTTAAAATTGAATATTACGAAACTAAAAATATTATTATCATCGTAAGAAAATACAATAAACGATAGATGATTTCGAATGTATTCAGGACAGAGTAAATAGAAGAATATCTCTCTTTGTGTGTAAGTTATTCACCACTTAATCAACAAACTATTTTTCTTCTCAAGTAAATTTTTTTCCAACTAAATCACAATGTTTTAAGATTACTCGAAAACAATACTTACTAGAGAGGTACAAAAAGAAGTTTAAGACATGTTACAGCAGCAAAAGACACTAAGCAATCATTGATAAACATGATTATTAAAATTAAATTTAATTCAAAACCAAAACTACTAATATCGGCAGATCTACATAAATATAAACAATTTCAACGTGTTTTCGCGGCATCTTCTTCTTTAAATTCAAAAACTAGACAGGCACATAAGATATGTGGCTCGACAGCAGGATACTTGAATTTTTAAGAATTGGTTTTCAGGATTTTATAAGGATTCAATAAAAACCCCATCTAACTCTTTATTATGAATTAATGTTTGTGTTCAATATCAAACAGATAGTTATGATAATAGTTTTAGATTCATCTTATTTGAAGTTATCTGAAGATTTTCAGAGGGAAAGTATCAAAAAGTGCATTAATTTCTAGACCGCAATTTTTAACATTAAATGTGGGTATGCTTAAAAGTGATCCAAGGAAAAATGATTTAAAAACTAAAACAAGTTGAAAATCCTCAGACTAACATGGTGTGGGTGTGATGAATTGGATGCCAACTTAAGAATCAATTTCGTCATTTGAACAAAGCTCACAATTACAAGGCTTTGTTTTACGAATCTTTACATCCAGATGAAATAGACAGCCAGAAGTGTTCATAATAACAACAATTTTACAAGCAATAGTTTCCGCTTTAGCCAAATGGTCTTAACATCGAATTCTTGGTGGCAAATGTTAATCGAACCATAATATTCAACCCACAGCACAAAAGTTCCTTGTTTTGATACGCTAGTCTTGCTTTCCCTAAAGAGTGGTGTAGGGACAATGTAGAGATGTTGATGCTCGTTAAATTTGATCAAGTCTTGGTTCCAAATATTAGAGTGATGCGTAGAATAGGGTATCAGTTCATGTTTTGATCTTGTCAAATTACTGTGATTCAAAATAAGAGATGTATTGTCTGTGTTTGACCTTAGTGTCGCTCAGAAATAAATATTCGGAAACATTAAACATAACAAAATAGATCAAATGAGGGCTGGAGTAATCTGATCAACAAATTTAAGAATACCACGGTGTGGTGTAGCTGAGTAATTTTGGCATCGAAACTGTGGCTGGCAATTTTTTGGTCAACTCGCGTGTCTGAGCCCTGTGTGTCCGAGCCCGTTGTGTAAAGCGGCTGCTACGAGATGAATCGATCGAGGCTCAAAGTCTTCATGTTCACATTGACGAAGAAAAAGTGAACAGCCATCTCGGTGTCTACCTCATTATCTGATCATGGCTAAAAATTGCGATATTCTGATTTGGTTTCCTTAACATCGCTCTAGAAGCAAAATGAGGGCTACTGGCGACAGACCTCGTAATTTCAGACTTCGGTCAAGTGACGATGACGACACCTGAGCTTCTTCTCCCTTTCCCAACTTCCACACCATGCCAATGGGAGGACGTTCAGCCTTCGACAGATTTAACGTGCATCAGCCCCTGCTACAATGTGGGTCTTTAGAGGCATTAAGGCTGGAACCCACGACTCGACGACAACCGCCAGCCACGAGTTCGCGACTATAACCACTAAACTACTGCGACCACAAAATTTGCGAGCCATACATGTTTAGCGAAACTTGTGTCGGGCAGAAATGAGTAACTGGAAAAGGTTCCAAAATAAACTGAACTAAAGACAACAGGTTAGAATATTTGCGTCGAGCTGTACATTATAGAACCACTTTGGGTAGACTTTTATTTAATTTTTTGCTTAGGATTACTCAGATCTGTACTCCAAACTTAAGTATTTTCCAGCTTATCTAGCCATTTTGCAAATAATATAAATAACCATTTGTAAGCCCATATTATCAATTTACATCTAAATTCTATACTTTTGTAGAATAAATTGTTTACAAAATAAATATATGCAATGATGTAATATTTGTAACAATTTTCAAAATAATTTCTCTTTCTCTGTCTGTTTTTATTAATTAAAAAAAACATTAAAGCTCATCATTATATCAGAGTGATTCAGTTTTCTGCATTACAAATAGCTAGTCACGAAATAAGGTTTTCTATTGCAAGTGGCCCTCAGGGACTTACCTACTTCAGATTAGTACGAGCTTCAAGAACCCGAGGGAACTGAGTGATCTTTTTTCTCATCTATGGAGTTTGCTGCCTATGGTAAACACGGGTGGCGCAATTCCGGGATACCCTAGTGATCCTTCTCTAATTTTGATCCTCCTTCTTGTCAAATTGGCCCCTTTTTCCCATTTTTCATTTCAGGGCTCATCTTTAGGTGAGTGGGGGCCACGTCCCCGAGGTAACCGAGTGAAAATTTTGAAAAGAAAGAAAGACAAAATTCGGCGCATTGCAATTCGTCAGTATGGTAAAGTGCTTCCTACCAAGCACCTCATCTTGACGTTTTTTCCGTGAAGGCCGCGTACCTTCAATATCTCGATAGACCATGCATACCTAATCCACTCTGATGTTTCAGTGTCAGCATTAAGGACATTCGAAAACAAACTGTCGAGATCAGGCCACGTGCGCTCGCTGTGCACAGGCTGGTCACAACAGTGAAGAGTGAGTGTTGAAGGAGCGATGTATCAACTGTGTAATGGAGACCATCTCTCCTATTCTCGATCACGTTCAACCTGGAATATGGTAAAAAAAAGGTTACAGCAGTGAAGATCAAGAATAATGTCTCCTATCCAAAGGCAAGGCGTATTGTGTCTCAAAGCAAGCCTACCCTGGAGTTTCCTATGTTTCCAGCATCAAAAAAACTTTTAAATTATGCACAACTCAGGCTGACTCTGATCTTTACCAACCCCTTTCTACTTCACTGCCATAAAAAAAAACAGAAAAAACAAACGGCAAGAATACAGTCAAATTCCTGAGGAAAAACAAATATGCCCATCTCAGAGAAACAAAATGTGATGGGTAGAAAAAACCAACCAAACTGAAGAAAACAGAGATACCAGTTTTGGATCTACATCCATCCGCTGAGGATAATACCATGTTTGTGGACGGGGAGTCGGGTGAATCTACTTCAAGTGGGATTGCATAATGGCTTCCTTTGTTTCCTGCCACGGTTTACAATCCAGACAAGAGGATCTCAAATTCATAATATCCTCGTACCAACCTGCATGCATTGCTTTTCAAGAGACTTTTGAGTACCATGACAACTCGAATGCATGAATATAATTATATACGACGGAATGTTGATGTCGCTACATCATCTTCTGGAGGTGTATGCATTTTCTCATCCCAGAACTAATCCCAATAGAATCATTGCACTAACTACATCATGGCAGACTATGGCTGTCCATACCCACACATTAATCATGGTCTGCTGCATTTACCTGCCGCCTCGTGATGTTGTGTCAGAAATGGATTTGAACCAATTAGTCGACCAATTACAAGCTGCCTTCCTTTTGCTAGGTGACTTAAGTGGCACACTTCTCAGTGGGGATAGGATGGTACAAATTCTCGTGGTCGGCACATCGAGAAATTGATCTTGGACCACAGTCTCTGTTTGCTGAACACCGACGAGAAAACGTATTTCCATGCTCCCACTAAGACATTTCATTCCCTTGATCCAGACATTTGCTCTCCGACACTACTACTGTCGTTGAATTTAGAGGTTCTTAATTATTTACATAACAGTGATCATTACCCTTTCTTAATCTCCCAGGTTCAAGGTAGTAGGAGCGGTTACGTCCTCTACTTATCGCTTCAACTGAGAAGATTGAGAAGTGTTTATATGGTTGGCTATCATAATCGGCACAATGATTCAAGATCGTGATATCAATGACTCTGTCCAAAATGTCATTGCCTCTACAGCAGACGCTGCTGATGCAGCGATTCCCAGCGGAATATGAAAAAACCATGTTGGAATAAGGATTGTCAAACTCCTACAGTGAACAAAAGAAATTGTGGGGTATTTTCCAAAGATACCCCCCAACTGAGAACCTCATAGCTTTTAAGAGGGCAAGGGAGCTTGCTCGCAGGCGTTAGAGTAAGGCGTCATAGTAAGAGAGAATCTTGGATCAGGTAAGTCTCTTCCATCACATTGTCGACGACTAGTTAACAGTTGAAGAGAAAGGTGAAGGCTGCAAAATTCCTGTATCAAGAATTTTCGATCCATGTAATCGGCAGCCCATGTGCTAGTGTGTCAAGTTCCTATTTGCATTGCGCTTCATTTTTGGCGACTAAGAATCATGCAGAGCAGACAACTGTCATTTTCAGATGTGGCAACTACTCCCTTTAACTGTGGCTTTGTTATGTGGGAATTGAGAAAAGCCTTATCTTTGGCACATAATACTAGTCCAGGCTCTGATGGTATTACTTATGATATGCTTTGCCTCTAGAGCGAGGAGGCACTTGTAAGTTTCCTCTACCTATTCAACCGAATATAGAGGAAGTATGTGTTTCCTAGTCAGTAGCAAAAAGCAATAGTTATACCTATCCTGAAGCCTGGTAAGGATCGAAAGAACCATCTCAACTGTATACCTATACCTCTGACAAGTTGCCTTTGTAAGACCCTTGAACGTATGGTCAATGCCCATCTCGAATATCAATTGGAAAAGAATCAATGCATTTCTCCATTTCAGAGTGGCTTCCGTAAAGGAAGATCAACTATATAACCTTCAGCTTGGAAGTCAGATTCGTACTGCTTTCGTACGGAAGAATCATTTGGTTTCTATTTTCTTTGATATCGAAAAGGCATATGATCGCACTTCGCGTTATGGGATACTTCGTACATTATATGGTTATGGTCTGAGAGGCAATTTGCCTTTTTTGTTACAAAATTTTTGTCTTTTAGGTCTTTTTAAGTACGTGTTGGTAATGTTTTATATACTTCTTTTATTCAATTTTAAGGAGTTCCTTAGGGGAGCATTTTAAGTCCCATTCTTTTCATTTGTCATCTGTCTCCAATTCATTCCCAACTCCAATAATCTGTTCATGGATCACTGAACGTCGATGACCTGCAGATTTCCTGCGAAGGATTGTCAATACGTCTCATTGAGTGACTACTTCAGATCGCAGTCAATAACCTGGTTGCATGGTGTAACATGAATGGGCATAGTATCTCTGCTAGAAAGAGTAGTTGTGTGTACCATTTTTACAGGTAATGGGATCTCCATTCCAATCCTGACTTTCGTATCCGTGATACTTCTATTCCCGTCGTCCCTGACGTCCGCTTCCTCGAAGTAATTTTCGACCGCAAATTCTCTTTCCTTCCGCAAATTTATATCTGCGGAAGAAGTGAGAGAAATCCCTCATTGATCTTGAAGGTATTGTCTTACACTGCATGGGGAGTGGATCGAACTACTTTACTTCGAGTGTACCAATCGGTTATTCTGTCTCGGATCGACTACGGATGTATCGTGTACGGTGCGAAAATTTGACCCTGTCCACCACAATGCTTTGAGAATTTTCTGTGGTGCGTTCCGTACTTCACTAATACAGAGTCTCTATGTGAAGTGCAATCATTACCTTTGGTTTTACTGCGTAAGAAACTATCACTCAAATCTTTTTTTCGCATGTCATCCACTCAGTTTCATCCTTTACAGACGATGCACATCAGCACTTCTTTACGAAGACTTTACGATGTTCGACCTTCTTGTATCCGTCCGTTCTCCGAGAGGGTGAAAGATATCATAGAGGACCTCAGCCTGCATGGCTTAAGTGTTCAGCAGCGGCAGTTTTACAATTTTCCTCCTTGGAATATGCCAAGGTTTATTTACCATAACCCCTTTGCCTCATACAGAAAAGGCACCACATCTCCAATTGTTTTCCAAAGGTTATTTGCTTTCATCGAAATCAGGATGTGGATTTCATTCCAATTTACGCGGGCGAATCGAAACGTACTGAATATGTCGGCTGTGGTGTCGTTTCGAATGACATCAGGCTCAGTTACAGGCTCGACACTTCCTGCAGTATATATACTGCCGAAGCTGTCACCATTTACCGTGCCCTCAGATTAGTCATGAAATATAGTTCTCGTAGTTCATACTTTATACTGACAGCATGGGAGTCCTGGAATCATTGGTACATCTGGACGATCGCAGTCATCCTGTAGTGGTTAACATTGCAGTCTGTAAAGCAAGGGTAATGTTATTAAATTATGTTGGGTACCTAGTCATCTAGGTATTTTAGCAATGAACAAACGGACTCGGCTGAACGCTCGGCATCAAATCCTCTGCAGTTCGCAGTCCCTCTAGATGACATAAGACGTCTCTTTTTAAAGTCTATTCATCAGATATGGCAGGAATCATGGAATCTTAAATGCAATAACAAGCTACACTCGGTAAAGCCTTTCATTGGAGATTGGACTGTTCTTCCAGTGCAAAGAGTGGATGTCAGATTGGATATACCAGATTTCGCATCGGACCTACCAGATTTGCTCATATATATCTTTTGTTTGGGGAGAGTGCTCCTGAGTGTCCATATTCCTCACATTTTAATAGACCGTCCCGTCTTTCATCATCATTGTCGTGTTTTCTTTAATTCATCAGTTTTAAACCCATCTGACTTGGTGGGCTAAACCCCCCAAAGTAACTTATTTGCTTCTTTAAAGACAAATTGGTGACCTTTATTGGTGACCAAAATTAACCTTTTACACCATATCTGAAGTTTTAACCTATCACCTTATTTAATCACATGGTATTTATTCCATATTTTTAAATTCATATAGTTTTGATAATTCAAACAAATGTTTGGCGTAGCACAGCCTGCTTAGGCTCTTGCGCAATTTAATTCAATATTCTCTCACTCAATTGCAACTGACATTTAGATAAAAAGCAGTTTTATAAAGCAGAATTGAAATTCTTACTTGTTAAAGCTTAAAATTCTTAGTTCTAGAAAAAGAGTAAGATTTTTACTATTTTGCTAGAACGAACAATTTTTGTAAAATTTAAGATTTTTGGTAGGAATAATCAACACTTTTCGGAGATAAGGACTATTTCCTTAAATTATAGAAAGATGAAAATATATATATAATTACCCAAGGTTTTTTAATCAACAATTTATTAAATTTTCAACTCATAATTTTAGCTGATTATTTATTGCTATTAATTTATTTATTTCAAACTACTGATACGAATTAATTTGAAGAGCGATAATAATAAAACTTTGATCGATGCAAAGTGAATTTATCTAGAACGACAGTAAATTTCATCTGGTAAGACTTGCAAAATTATTTCATTCGGAGTATGAATCCTGTATATATGGTTAATGCGAGTTTAAAGCTTTACCTAGGGATTTCACTTAAATCATCGTATTTTCAATAAATAAGAATTATCTGTCAGAGTTCTTTCAGTTAAATAAATTTCATGACATTCTAGTGAATTTTATTGAATAACTATAGCTGAACTGTGCATATAAATCTGAAAAAAAATGCTCTTTCACAGCTATTCGCAAAAAATATAAGCGGCGTATTACACAGAAATAAATGTGATGTAATATTGTGGCATTTTGGAGAAGTTAGTCGAGAATGCTTTCCATATGTATACAAAAAAGAAACGATTAAAACTTCAGATGAATTTTACATTTTATAAATATTGCCATGAAGTTCGTAAGCACCAATGGCGCCGAGGTACGACGTTCACCTACAGATGAAGAATTCCCGGATTTAAAACTCAGTGACGGCAACGCCGAAAGTTTATGTACGAGTTTTTTTTAATTGCTCTCGGTCATTATAATTCTTAAAATCTTCCAAAATATTCTTTTCGTTTCCAGAGCACTGTTCTTCACTATGATATATATAGAGAGAAATGCATTCTCAGTTTCAGAGAGTTCTAAGCCACGCTTAGCTGCTTTCAGTTTGTTAATATACCAACAAATATAAGAAGCCAATTTGTAAGGTACTAGCTCATTAGCAAGTTGTTGCCTAGCATCATGACCAAAGGATCTTCCATTGCTAGCCTTGGAGATCATGGATCGTTTTTTCAGGTCCCTAAGATTCGCTGGGTTGGTTTATATAATTCTGAAGAATTTCTTGCCGCTTACTATTTCCACTTCTCTAAATGGAATAGCCAAATCTCTAGATGGTGGGAGGTGCGTGCTTAAGAGATGTCAGAAATATTACATAAGAAAGAAGTTTAATAGTCAAACTGGCCCGAGAAGCTCTTGATAACTATGGAGACAATCAATAGAAATGATTATCTTGTGCAATGGGGTATTATCCTATAGAAATGTAAGTCTTAGGTGTTGCTAAAAAGTAAAGAAAAAAAAAACAGTGAGCATTCAATATTCTGGCGATAGCATTGCAATAACAATAGCATTTTACATTCTGCTACTTTGTAAGAAAGTAGCAGAAAAATTACAAAGGGCGCAGGCTGTCAAATGTAGTAGAACTCCAGACCATAACACCCAGTTCTTATGCTGAGTGGTGAATGATAGTTAAATTAGAAAATCCCACCTCTGTCTTGCATATCTTCAGATATATGCAAAACAGAGGTGGAATATATTCATTGATCATCAGAACTCAATACGAAAAGGGCATAGTCGCTGTAAGCAATCCTACTTTTATCAGTGCGATTCCAATTCGAATGAGCTTACAGTAATAAACGCTTTTATAGGAGTAAGAAGGTGATAAGTAATCGACGGAGTATATGCAAAGGTCGGATCTAATTCTGTAAGTCATTTGTCTTCTTGCAGTCACTGATACGCCGGTCACTTATTAGATTACTGAGAATAATGAATCGGATTCTGTAATAGCCGCTCTGACAATTGCTTTGTCATCTTCGCCGACTACGGCATGCTTGGCTCTATATTCTGAAATGTTTTATTATTAATGTTAGCATAATTGACCGACATATAGCATAGCTCTGAGTGAAATGTCAAATGATCGAATGAATTGATCATTCTGTTTCCTTTAACACAGTTGCACATTCTTTCTCAAACGGTCAGATTTAGTCATATTCTGCAGGACATGTTCAAATGCATGGCATAGTCATACATAACGAAACAATTCTTTTTAGCAGTTAATTAATTGTGCTAATTGAATTATTTAATTAATTAATACCATAATTTAGTTCTCACCGAGCAATTAAGAATGTTACTAATTATTTCGAAGAGCAATAAGAATTACGAAAGTTAAGAAAGTCCATTTTTTGCAACTGAATAATCAAAAGTATTGCGGTATTAAATTTAAATGAAAATTTTGTTCTAGAACTTGGATTTTCTTCTCTTAACAGGTTGAGGCATCGGACTCGCGGCCAGTGGCTTACGTTGAGTCGTGGGTTCGAGCCTTGATACCACTAAAGACTTTCCGTGTAACCGGGGCTGATGCACGTTAAATCTGTCGGGGCCCAAAGTCCTCCCATGGCGTGGTGTGAAAGTTAAGAGAGGGGGGCTCTAGCACAGCTGTCTTCCTCGTCACTTGACCAAGGTTCAAAATTACGCTGTCCGTCGCCAACAGCAATCGTGTTGCTTCTAGTTGATAAAACTAAACCAAACCAATCTCTTTATACACACACCAATCGGATGCTCAATCGCAATGCTTTGGAATGCTAGTAATTCCTTCTCTTTGGCAGTTAAAATTTGGTTAGATACATTTATACATATATAATTATATTCAGATAATTTCTTTTTTGGGGAGTTTTTGCTTTAAAATATATGCCTTACACGAGTAACTTGTGTCTGCGGTAGCCCAGTGATCATGATCGCGATTTCACAGACTGCGATCTATCCGTCGTTCGAGTCGTTCGTTCGAGGGATTCGAATTTTGATGCCACTGAAGGCCAACCGCGTAGCGGGACTGATATACGCTAAACTTGTCGAAGCTCCAAATCCTTCGACAGGCGTGATGTGGAAGTTTGGAAAGGGAGTTCAGTCACTTGATCGAGGTTTAAAAAATTACGAGGACCGTCGCCAGTAACCATCACGTTGCTACGTTTGGTGTTAATAAATAAATCTGCATGAAATATGAGAGTTATTTATTAATAAACCTAATTTTAAATTGATGTGATAAATAATGTTAATAAATGTAATGTATCAAATCTTAAGTTCTTAAAAGATTTTAAATCTGACACTTAAGTACTTTAAAATGCTTTCAATTCGAATTATTTGCGTAAACCAAGTTGAAGAATGACTTCTTAAATGAAAGACAATAAATAATGATTTTTAAAACCTGCATTGCATTGTAATAGGAGAATGGACTGAAAGGTTCCGATTTTAATGTGAAGATGGCAGCACTCGTCAATAATAGCCTGGGTATGTGGTTGCGCATCTTTTGACAGGTACTGCGCAAGATGCGCAACCACATACCCACATGTTCGAATCACGTCTACTGATTAAAATTTCAGTTATTTTGGGAGTGCAGGAATGTTTTTGTAAAAATTGAAAAAAATCGGAAAAGAACTGGCATTAAATATTTGTTTTTGAAAGGGAATAAGAAAGCAAATCAAAGATGAATTGGACTCTGTGTCCAAGGACTCTGTACCAGCTGAATTAAAACGTGCCGTACCAGCTTGGGAGACGATGAATGTTCGGGACGTCCAAAAATAGCAACCACTGACGATAACACGGATAAAGTTCACCAAATGTTGTTAGCCAACCGTCGAATTAAAGTCATAGAGATAGGAGAGGCCATGAATATGTCCAAAGAACGCGTTTGTCTCATATTGAATCAAGATTTAGACACGAAAGAAAGCTATCAGCACGTTGGGTGCCGCGTTTGCTCACGTTGGACCAAAAGAATGTTCAAATGAGCATTTCCAAAGATCTGTTGGTGCAGTTTAGGCGCAATAAATCAGTTTTGGCACCGATTAATTACTGCAGATGAAACATGGATACACCATTATTCGCCTGAAAAAAAATATAGTCAAATCAGTGGACTGCGAAGAGGAAATCGACTCCATAAAAAAAAGCTGGGAAAGTGATGGTGACTGTTTTTTGGGATAGTCATAGAGTTATCTTAATCGATTGTCTTCAAAGAGCAAAAGCCATTACAGGAGCATACTACGCATCCTTACTTGACAAGCTGAAGGCAGAAATTTTGGAAAAATGGCAATTGAAGAAAAAATAATTCTGTATCACAAAGACAATGCACTGTTTCACACCTCAGCGGTTGCTATGGCGAATCCACGAATTATGGTTTGAGCTATTTAACCACCCTTCTTATTCACCAGATCAGAAAGCGACTTCTTTTTGTTCCCTAACCAAAAAAATTACGCTCGGAGAACAGATTTTCGTCAAATGAGGAGGCCATCACCTTCGTAAACAATCATTTTGATTAGAAAGCCGCCGGGTTTATATTAAATTGGTTAAAGAAATGGGAGCATCGTTGGGAGAAATGTGAAGACTTACAAGGAGGCAATGTAAGAAAACAAAAATAAAGAAATAAATTTCTTATATCTTTTTTAGGTCTGAAAAGTTTTAGACCACTCTCGTATTGACAGAAATAGTAGTCAAGTTATCAATTTTAAGCACAAATCTGAGAAATATTGATCAATTATACAAATCTGCAAAAAGGTGGGTTTTTTTTTTTTTTTTTTTTTTTTTTTTTTTTTTTTTAAAATAAAGGAATTCAGAAAAAAAAAAGCAATAGTAATTTAAAAAATTACTTTTTTTAATTACAATGAAATAAACATACTTCTTATAATTTTTCAAACATTTTTTTTATCACATGTACTCACAATTTTATGTTATCACTCTTTTTTCTGATGAAACCTTTTGTTTTCTTTGATGCTTCTCCAATCTCTCTTTCCAACTTTGGTTTCTTGCTTGAGCGTTCAACAGTAGTCAATTAGTACATTGATGTCCCATCTTCCTTGTTAGCGTTTTTCGATGTCCCGGATATCCAGGTGAAGTCTTTCAACCTGCTCTTCACAATAGGCTCCCAAGAGTTTTCAGGAAAATAGTCAATATGGAAGAGTAGAAAAGGAACATTTAAGCTCATCTTGCATTCCTGAGCTTTATTTGCAATCGGCATACTTTATACAATGAGTTTGGGTCTCAGTATCAGGACCTTTATTATTCTTCAAGAACTTATGCATCATGTTTTTGAAGGAGTCTCGTGTTACTTTTCCCTATTTTCCCATTGTTTCCAAAAAGAGGGGATCAACTAAAAGTTTTCGTATATTGGGGCCAGTAAAAACCTCGTCGTTCAACTTGGCTTCAGATGGTTTCGGGGACTTGGGACACACATATCTGAAACATTTCCCGTCTCCTGGCAATGATTTAAAAATACTTCATAAGCTCTAATTTATTATGAAGAGGTGGTAGTAAAACTTTTTTTGATGGATTCAAGGTAATATTAATAACGTATTTTTCGCCGAGAATTAAGACGTCTCGGTATAGCCAATTAGTTTTAGTTCAATGTAGCTAGCTCTACAATCCAATAAGCATGTAAAGCAGTGTTGTTATGTATAAGTTGCCTGCAGGCCAAACAACACGGTTAGTATTTGAAGTCCACAAACCATCCTTTGCTGCTCATGTTATTTGGTGTATTCAAGAATCATAGCCAAAACATTCTGGTTTTCTTCCATGTGCATAAAATGTCCTATCGAAAGAAATGCGAATGCATTCCCGTCATGCAGCAAGATGGCTTGATTGCTTTAGTTTTGGAGGACTCAATGAATAGAACCCATTCAGATGAATCATTTTTCTAATTCAAAGCACTTCTTGAGCTCTTGAACATCACTACAAAAAACCAGATCTCCCTCTTAGGAAAAAAACTGAGTAAATTCCGTCTTTCGATGCCTTCTGTACTATGAAAATGAGGTTTCGGATGATAGTCGAGGTTTAGCCTCGATCCTAACAATTCGGCTGCATTCAGGATACCAACCAAACTGGAAGGTGGATGTGGAACTGGTATTTTAGAGCTATGGGATACTGAACGAATAGCCAAGTCAAGGTTAGGTATTTTATTTTCTTCATATTTCTTTGTATTAAATCCTTTTACATCTACCGAACAGAAATAGCAGACCGTGGTGTGGTTTTTCTGTTCGCACTATGTCAAAGGAATGCAAAACGAAGTGGTTTTTTTTTTGTTTGTTCTTAAACCGCATACGAAAATCTTCCTCGCCTTCTTCTGTACATCTTTGAAGGGGCCATGCTTTGTCTTGATCCCCGAGTTTCAATTGAAATAAGCAAAATAAACTTCCTTTAAAAATATTCTTATCCTCATTTTTTTTTTGTTGACTTTTACAGTCTATTCAGTACAAAGAAGTAACACAGCCTCTTGGAGCCATAATCCAGAAATAAAAACACAGAGCAGAGTAACGTTTGAATGCTGGATCCAAACAGAGCATGGCTATTCATAGCAAGCGAGATGTACCAAACAACACATAGAAACATACTCAACACAGCCAGTAATAGTCCTCACCATTTGCTGTTCACTAATTAAACCTGATTGGAACATGATCATTTGACTTTCCTCATAACGCCAAACTTACTTTATTCTCCTCTCTTCTTCCCTTTCTCCCCCCCCCCCCCAACATTCTTTAACTTTTTTCGCGTATTATCGACTCCAGTTATAATTAATAAAATTAATGCAAGAAGTCATGTTTTATAACGAGACTTTTAAAATCAAAAATAGAGTACTATATTATAGATTAAAAAGAAATTTCACCCTGAATGAAACTAAAAAATTGAGTTTCACACAAAAAAAAAACCTTAACGAGATGGAATTTTTTTTTTCAATCTTTTCCGGTTTTAGTACAAAATCTTTAAGAAAAAATGAAAAGTCCTATGTAGTTTTTTTAATTGCAGACCTATATTATTTATTATTTAAAGAAAATTCATGATAGTCATCATATTAAGAAAGAAATTTGTGGGTACTAGTTATGTAGTACACAGTCAAACAGATTGTATTAACTATATGTTTTTATATCCAACAATATTGTTGAGAAGAGGTTTCTATTTTTTTGCTTAAGAAATATATATGATGATAATATTATTGCAAATTCAGCAATGTCTTTGATAAATATATAACATAAGTATTTGTATAAAAGTAATATCTCATTGAAAGTATTTAAAAGTTCAAACAAAATTTTAATGCATCATTGAAAACAGTTTTTTGATTTCTGTTCAGGGCCTAATAACATTGCATTTTAGTAGAACAGTCTTTACATGAAAAATTTAATAACGCATGTTCTTTTTTCAAGTAGCTGACTCTGGACAAATGCCAATAGTTCATCGAGCAGTTCCAGTGCTTCGCATTCATTCAAAGTAACTGAACCTAACTTAACCGGTCAGTGGCCTCTTGAGTGAGTAGCTTCTGCAAGAGCATCACGATGCAATTTTTAAATAAATCAATATAAAGAATAACAAAAATTAGTGTAAAAATATGTCTTCAATCTCTGAAGCCAGCGCTTTCCAATCTTTATTTTGCTAAGCCTCCCTGAAGAGGAAAGTTTTTTCCAAGCATGTCCGCTTTTTATTTTTAATAAAGAATAATAGATATTTTTCAGTAACAAAAATTTGTTTAAAAAAAACTTGTTGCTACAATCAACAGAGTAATAACAAAGTTTTGCTATCGTATATACGTACACATTATTTTTTTTTATGTTACATTCTTTTAATCATTTTTGAATAATTTTGAGTGAGCACTTTTTTATCAATAAATTTTGGCACTTCCCTTGCCAAAAGCCTGCGTTTCCCCAAGGGAGGGAAAAGGGAGTCCCAGGTTGGAAACTGCTGTCTAAGCAAGTCTAAAAGTAAAGAATCCATATATAAATAATTTTGATAAATGATAAATCCACATATAAATAATTTTGAACTATTTCCAAATTGTGCTTAAAAACGTCAATATAAAGCAAACGAAAATTGTTTTATCTTTATGAAATTCCTTTGATATACAGAAAGAGAAAAACTCCAAAATTATTTCACTTTGTCTACATTGTTTAGTTTCCATACTTCGAATTCTTTTTAATATGTTTCTAATTTATCACATACGGGGCCGCGGTAGCCTAGTGATCAAGGTTTCGGGTTCGTGGTCGGCGGTTTTCGTTCAGTCGCGGGTTCGATCCTTGGCCACCAAAGACCCGCCGTGTAGCCGGGGCTGATGCACGTTAAATCTGTCGGGGCCCAAAGTCCTCCCCTGGCGTGGTGTGGAAGTTAGGAGAGGGGTTGCCAGATTAAGTGTCGTCCGCCTCAGGTGTCGTTATTACCACTTGACTGTGGTTCAAAATTACGAAGTCCGTCGCCAATAGCCCTCTTTCTTTCTGACTGGGAGATCTGGTGGTCAACTTGTAATACTAGTATTCGGGTTCAGTCATATATTCCTAGACCAAATTTGAGTTCTTATACAAATTCTAGTTTTATTACCCGCTTCTTAACCGGTCATGGTCCCTTCATTTCTTATTTAAATCGTTTTAACTTAAAAAGTACAAATTTATGTCTCTGTGGCTCTGTTGGAGATGCTGACCACTACGTTTTCTCTTGCCCTTTTACCAGAGATTTTCATTTAAAATGTCCTGTTGTTGAAGTGAAATTTATTTGGCTGAGGTCCGTGTATGAAAATCCCTACTTACATTCTAAGCTTAAATCCTGCATACTTACGGCTCGTAAAATTACCCAACAAATTTATTAATTTTTTCAAACTTTTATTATATTTCTCAATATTTTTTTATCATCCTTTAGCATGTAGCTATAATTGTATGTCTTGTATATATGTTCACACCTTTACCTAACAATTCATTTTTGTTTACAAATTTGTGGACGTTTTTGTATTGTGCTATTTTTAACCTGTTGTGTATCTTATTTCTGCAAAAAAATTTCAACTGTTTCTTGTGTTTCTGTCATGTATATTTTTTGTTGTGCAAATACCTTGTATATTTTATTTAACCTTTATTTCAAAATTATGTAAATCTTACGTTATTTTGTCAATAAATGCTGAGTACGGGGGGTGATTGTTTCCCGGGGGGGGGGCGGTTTGCAGCTCTAAATCCTTTGGGTGAGCTCGGTCCCCTTGGGTATTCTGCCAATAGCCCTTGTGTTGCTTCTAGTGTGACATTAATAAATAAAACCCATTTAATGGTTATTTGAATCTTATTCAAAAGTTATCTCTGTTGCAGTTTATGACGGTTAATTTGTAGCAAAACTGCAACTGAAAACAGTCTCATCAGAAGATAGTAATTGTCTTAAATAAATTATTTGTTTTTTAATGTTTGTCTTGTCATCTTGAAAATAAAATTCGTGCTATAATCAATTACTCAAAAGTCATTTTTCAGCTATCTTATTCATATAATTTTATGTACAAGAAATTTAAATGGATCTAAAAAAATCCTGCAAGACATATGTATTATTAGGCTTGGTTTAGTTGTATGAGTTTATGGTAAGGAGTCCTCTTTTGACATAATGTACCTAAGACAAGGTAAAATATTTTCAATTAAATCAAGTAAAATGGATTAATAGTAAAACAGCAGATGGTATATAGAAAAAAGTCAGAATTTGAAATTTTATACGAGTGGAGTAAATCCAATGCCATGTAAAAATTTAAAAATATTTGTTTGGGGATTTTCCCCAACCCCAAGTCAATTAAAGAAAGTGTATAAAAATAAAATGTTTGAAACGCACAGAGTTAAAAGCACTGCACTGGGTTAAAATGCGCCTCGCAGTGAAAGGATAAATACAATGATTACACATTGGAGGAGATTCTCTCAGAAAAAGGTGTCCATGTTTCAACCTCGTATGTCCAATACGTGGCCGTGTCAAACTTACTTCCTGTCTTCTGCCTGAAAATGAATTCCAATGAGTAATGATGTGTTTTATATGTTACACAGTTTATTTTCTGTTTCCAGATGCCATTGATCTTGCCAGTGGTCACGAACAGTTGATTTAATGTATTTTTGAAATTACAGTATGGAATGGTAGGAGATATTTCACCAGATGCAGATTTAGCAGCAATGTCAACAATTTCATTTCCCCTGATACCCACATATGTCCAACAAAAAATTAACTGGATATTGTCTGACATTAAGTCATACATTTTTTTTAACATAAGACTGGTTAATGGGAAAATGTATGTTTTAGATGGCTTTAAGATTCTAATACCCTTATGGAATTAGTCAAGAAAATAAAATTTTCATTGGATCGATTGGAAACACTTTCTAACGCCTCATGAATAGCGGTAATCTTCGGTGTAAAAATAGAACAAGAAAGATGAAGTTTAAACTGGGAATTGAATTGTCTATTAAAAAGGATGCCCTAACGTAATTTAATGATTTAGAACCGTCGTTGTAAATTTGTTTAAAATCATGACGTTGCTCAATTATTAATAAGTTGAATAAAAATATTTTGAGTTGAATCTGATTTTTTATTTTTATTTTTAAGAGGATTTTTAAAATCCAAACTATGTTCGTACCAGGGTGAAAACCCTTCGTCTGCTTTTGCGACAAAAATGTTAGACAATCTACAGCTCTCAATTAAAATTTGTTCTCTCCTATGAAATGTGGAATATGGACAATTTTTTGCTCGATATAATATATCTAAAAATAAACATTTTTTTGATATATTATGTGATGATTTAATTCTGAAATAATATTGAAGGGACAAAAGATTATTTCCTCAAGTCTAGCGAAGGTTCATCGCAGTCCACATAGAATTTTGAATAGGTGATATTCGGAACATAATCTGAGTGCTGTATAGTGAACAGTGTTCAGTTTAGATAAAAATAATTTCCTATTTGAATCATTCACAGCATAACCTTTGTCTAGTTTTGATCGTATAAGTGCAGAGTAAAAACGCAACAAATAAGTATGATCAGAGCCTCGTGATGCGTGTGTTAAAACTTTTAAGATACTCATACGAGTAGATTTTTAACATCGTTTGTGAAGTTGTAAAATATGTGAGCGAAACGTTAGTTTTATAGCAAATACAAGTCCTAAAAATTTTATTTAATCAACTACGTTTATTAAAATATTGTTGCAGAAGATTTCTGGACCAGGATGAAGTCCCATTTGTCTACGGAAATACAGATAAGCAGTTTTTGTCAAAGAGAAGCAGAAACCATTTTCATTTATCCAATTCGTGATTTTATTTATAGCCTATTGTAGTTCTCGCTAGTTAGAAGTCCTTTCTCTTCCCATGCATGAAATTTGCAGATTATCAACGTATAAAAGAGCTTTTAAAGATGATGGGACGTTCGAAATGATATTATTAATTTTAATGATAAAAAGCGTGATACTCAAAACACTTCCCTGTGGCACCTTTTCTTCTTGAATAAATGTAACCGATAAAGCCGAGCTCACTTTTGCACCAAAATACCTATGTTTTATGTTTTCAATAAAAGCTGTAAGGTTACCTCTTAAGACATAATTGTATAAATCTTTGAGAATACCATACCTTCAAGTGCGATCGTATACCCTTTCAAGTCAAAAAATATGTAAACAATATGTTCATTCTGAACTAAAGTATTTCTCACTATGCTTCTAAAGCGACTAAACCGCATTATTAACTTTTATATTAAAATATTTTTCTTCTTCTTCAAAGTGCTTGTTTGAAATGTAGACAATGAACAGCAGTAAAGGTTAGAAAAATTTCCCTTTGAAGTTAGTGATCGCATTTAAAACATTGTTTTTACATCAAACTATTTTTTTAGACATCCAAGGGGCGATTGTCTTATGTGGCGCGTTTTGGCGTACCAGATGACTTTTCAATTTTTTATCGTATGCTTCAAACTTAATTATATTTTGCTTAAAAATATTCAATTTAATAATTAGTAACCCAAGGACTATTGTTTTAGTTAACCCAAAAATTTTGTACCTGACCCCTTTTAAAAATTTATCTTGTTTTTGCGTATATTTTTTATGTCTGCTTTCACCAGTAATAAACTTAATTTTCAAAAATACGTCATAATAAATTTCTCCTGAATTTTTTATTGGATTGAAATAAAATATATGTGATTATATGTCTGATACCTGCTTTCACCACTAATGAACTCAATTTTCAAAAATATGCAGTAATAAATCTTCCTAAATTTTTTTATTGGATTGAAGTGAAACAAATATAAAAATTAAGTATTTTATTTACTTATCAACTTATGTATTACCTTGAATCATATGTAAACTGGAATCAAGATAAACTGAAAATGAATAACAATATTCAGAAGTTTAAGACAGCTGTGAGGCAGCCTTTATTTTACCCACCGTTTTTTTTTTTTTGGCTCTTGTTTTAGGTGGATCACTTTGGCGTGCCTTCTCACTTTTCATTTTTTTTTCGTTTACTTCAATTTTAATTACATTTAGCTTAAATGAATTCAATTTAATAATTTATCATTTCCTTTAATTTTAATATCGAAAAAGTTTACTATTGTCCATTTATCGGTATTTCCTCGTTTACTTTGATTCTTGTATTTAATTGAGAAATTTAATAATAATTATAAAAAAAAATCACACCTTAGATGGATAAATCTGTTCTTTGCAAAACTTTGTATAGAGTTTTTTAATTTTTATTTTGTTTATCGTTCGTTTTAATTTTAATTACATATAGCTGGTATAATATTCAATTTAATAATTTATCGTTCGCTTTAATTTTAATTACATTTAGCTTAAATATGTTCAATTTAATAATTTATAGTTTTCTTTAATTTTAATGTAGGAAAAGTTTACTATTGTCCATTTCTCAATATTTTATCGTTCACTTTAATTTTTATATTTAATTGAGTAATTTATAATAATAATTAAGAAGAAAAAAAAGCGCAACTTGGGTGGCTAAATCTGTTCTTTGCAATACTTTGCATATAACTTTTTATTTTCAAATGTTTTAGATTCTCATATAACATAAAATTGTCCATTTTATTTATCAGTTATATTACTGATGCATTAGTGATTGTTTCTTTTCGAATTATAATTTTAAAAAGATGTTTATTATTCTTAAGAAAAATTTTACATTTTCTTCCTAAAAACGAGTGAAATAATTGATAAATATATCTTTTCTACGTAAAAAGTTGTTCGTGATGAACTTAATTGTTTGTTTTTCATATATATAATTTCAATAACGTTAGCATGTTTTGTGTGTGTTAGATAGAAAACTATTGCTTAAATTCTGAGAGTAATACTCAGATTTTTAAGTGACAAAAGAAAATGAAAATAGTAATAATAAAAATAAACAAAGAAAGAAAATAAAATTGTCAATTGATTTCTTAGGGTAACATTTATCTTGTCACAAAGTGTAATAATATTAGAAGAGAATCTTAAGCTACCGAAGATCGGGGCGAAAACCTCCTTAAGGTCCCCTTATTAGAATTATCTCCATAAAAAATGCCATCTGAAATATATAATAAACATTTATTATTTATTTTTTTAAGTCAACACTTGTTGGCTAAACAAACAGCTTCCAGTTATCTCAGTGATAACAACATTCTCCCTACCATACTTCATTGTAGGATGATAGGTAATTCAAATAACAGTAACTGATTTTTATGAAATATTTTCTAAAAAAATATTTTGGAGATGGAGGGTCAAAAATTACCCAAAAAATAATCCTAAGTATAAAAGAAAAAAGAATGATTAGACGTAAGGGGTGGACGTTTGACTGTTTTATTAACGTAACACTAAGAAGCAACACGAGGGCTATTGGGCGACGGATTTTGTGGTGATTTTGAGCCTTGTTCGAATGACGATAACGACACTTTAGCTAGCCCCTCCCTCTCCAAACTTCTTCACTAAATCAACGGGAAGACTTAGAGCCTCAATAGATTTAACGTGATTATCACGCGAAACTACGAGTCTTTACAGGCATCAGGACTACAACTCAAGACCCGAAGGAAACAACGCCAGCAGCGAGTTCGCGACCTTGACCATTCTGCGGCCACGAAATAATGAAGTAATCTTCTCTACCCTTGATTATAATGTAACAAAACTGTATTCAATTAATAATATCAAATATTCAAGAACGTATACACATAAAATATGTATAATGTTTTCGTTATGGAAAACTTCTTAAGCTCTGTATGCTTCTATAATAGAATATTCAAACAGTTCCATTTATATCTAGCATGATAGCTAGCAGTATGAGAATAATGTTGGAACTCGTAATCTCAAAAATTTCTTATTTGTATGTTTCTAAAATATCTGTAACGAAAGCGATAAATACAAAAAAAGAAAGAAAAGAAAAGCATTTTTATGCTGATGTTATTGGAGACTCATTTTAAACAATATTTTATATCTCACCATCATATAAGATTTAAGAAAAACGAACTCAAAAAATTTGTATAAGAATAGTACAATAATTTAAATACTATCATTCATCACTCCACAAATTGTTCGATGCAAAGTTTTGCAAAGAGCCCGTTTAGCAACCAAAGGGGTAACTTTTTCAAAATAATCGAGTTATTTAATTAAATATTAGAACTGAAACAAACGATAAAATATATATCGAAGTGAACGACGTTATTCTTTTCAGAGATTAAAATTAAAACAAACACGATAAATTATTAAATTGAACATATTTTAAGTTAACTGTAATTATTTCTGCCTTAAAAGAAAAAAAAAACAACCTAACATTTACGTATTGTTGAGTTTCAAGATGAATTACCTGTTCAATCTTTAGTCCAAATTAAGTTACTTTGTCTCTAACAAAGAGAGAAACACAACTCCAAAAATAAAAATCAGGATACCATCTCTAGAAGCAAAAATGTCAAAAAAAGAAAAAAATCTCTACTCTTACCAATTTTTACAATAATTTAATTTATTATTGCCAGATACAAAGTACAGTTTTAAGTAACACGTGCAGTCTTAACACTTATTCTTCAATAAGGCGACTATAATTCAAAATGAAACTACGGCGAATGGGTTGGATTGATTTTATCAACGTCGCACTAGAAGCAACACGAAAGTTATCGGCGACGAACCTCATAACATTGAATCTTAGTCAAAGAGACAAGGAGAACACAGGAATCTCCCTCTCCTAGCTTCCACTCCACGCCAACGGTAGGGCTATGAGCCTCGACAGATTTAATGCGCATCTTCCCCGGTTACACGGCGGGTCTTTAGTGGCATCAAGGATCGAACCTACGACGCGAAGAAAAGGGCCAGACGCGAGTCCGTGACCATGCGAATGAGTTGGAAAAAATCGTAGAGTATATGTCAGGTGCGTTATTTTGAAAAGTGGTCCGAGAAGGCATTATGTGATTGTGCGAAAGCAAAAGCCCCTTTGGTGACTAAAAATGAACGACAAAAATGATTTAGAAAAAAATCAAGACGAACTTAAATTATAAATCATGTGTCTTATACGTACCTCAAAACAAAGAATAAAATTCATAATAATCACTCTCTATGTATAAAGACTCATTTCACAGGTAACAAAAATTTTTTAGTGATTATAAATTTAATGATTGCAGAAAGAAAGAAATCACAGAAATAGGTTTCGCGCAGTTAATTTCTTGTAACTGGCATATATGTGCAGAAAAAATCAAGGAAGATTAGATTTTTCTTTAAAAAAAAAATTGATATACAATTCCGCAACGAAAATAAAAATAAATGACATTTTACATCGTTTTCGTTTAAAATATATGTAACTGCTTTCGTTGTTTTACTCAAACTTTTCAGACATTACAACAAGTATTATCTTCTAAATTTAATTTTGATACCATTTTAAAAATATATTCAAAGTTTTTAACAGTTGCATTACATTGCTTGTATTTCGTCAGTTATTCAGTTTATAATTATATAATCACTAATGTGCAAAATTTTTCGGTGCGTTATCACGGAAATAAATAAAAGTCTGAATTTACTTTTAAGAGCATATTGAATTTTTGTAAAGTTACTGATATATATATATATATATATATATATATAATCAAAAGTAAGGTAAAATTCTCTCTCTTCTGCTATAATCTTGGAGGCGAAGCTGTGATTCTTGCATTATACATTTTAATAAATTATATATTTATTGCCTCTCTCTCTTTCTCTCGTCAAAATGAATAAACAGTTAAACAGTTTTAATCGGAAACAGGTGGTCTTATTACAGTCCGAATCCTTATGCATTTTTACATGTCAATTACAGATTATGTTATATATATATATTATTTTGATGTATTTTATAAAAATTCATTGAAATTTATAATGTCTTCTATGTAGCGTTACAGCCACATTTTTAAGATGAACAGAATTAAATAAAATAATTCAACACTTTTTGCGTAAATTCTGGACTTAATTAATTATTTTTGAGATTGTTGAATATTATTTTTTTTTACGTTTGACAGTCGAAAGTACGTTACAGTTTATTTATATACCCTCTACCTTTTTTCACAGTTGCTATGTGTACACATTTCACTATTAGGTATCAGAAAATAAATCGCGATGAAAATTGAATTTCCTACTGTTTATAATTAGAAAATGAAATGTGGGAAATTTACTTCGATTAAGTGTTCACTTATGGTCTTATTTTGATAAATTTACTTGTAAATTGCATTATTTTTTTCGTATACTTAAATACCACATTCCTCTTTTCGATGGAATCTTTTCCAATCGATGCTAACAGCACGAACGCCAGTTTCGATGTAATATTAACCTAACCTAACTACATATTCACTAGACACCGAATGCGTCATCATACATCAATTTCCTCGTCTACTTGGAAAGAGAGAGAGAGAGAGAAAGCGAAATGAGTTGATTAATTTATTTACTTTCCCTATGAGTTCCGGACCCGCTGTGAGAAATGTGCTAATTTATTGAAGTCTGGTGCTGACTCCTAGGGTTCAGAGCACTGTCCTTGATAGTGCTAGGTATAATCACCAGACGATGTCTCGCTTATCTAGGAATCTTTACATATAAAGATGCAGGCTTACAAAAATAAGTAAAATTTCTTTGAAAGAAATTTCATGGCATGTGTAAGTTATTTTTTGAACAGATAAAAGTATATAATTTCTATGAAATAAAATCACTTGTAAGCATGCTAACGTACGCAGAATACACGCCTTAAGAAAATTTAGATCTTAGAATTGGTGCATACGCTACAAATAAGTAAATTTGAGAATATATAAATAAGTGAATGTAATTTTGATAGAATGATTGTCTGAGAAAATATAAATTTGAAAGTGCTACGAATATATATAAATTTGAGAATTCACTCTTGTACACACACACACACACATATATATATGTATGTGTGTGTTACGGTAAATATAATAAATTGGTGATTATGTATAATTACAGGTGATTATTCATAATCACCACTAAACTGCAATAAATTATTGAATATTTATCATATTTACCGGTTAGTTTATAAAATCCCCAACTCGTTATGGGGAATGTAATAAAAGTCCATAAATTTTCCAAAATTTATGATGTCAGATGTATGTAATCCATGCTGTTGGTGTAAAATGCACGTGATTTCAGTAGTATTTCTAATTTTGTGCTGGATAGACGGGTTTTTTTTAAATAAAATATCGAATAATGGACGATATGCATGAGCGTTTTAATTCCAAATTATTAAATGTTTTAGACATTAAGAAAGCGAACTGTGGTTTTCTGACGAAAGATAGATATGACAACTTGTTAATAAAAGTAAATAATAGTATAAACAAATGTAGACGGCAAAAACCGGAAGATTATCAAATAATTTTTAAATTGAAATATAATTGTAAGTTTTATTGTAAGTCATCATGACGTTTTTTCTTCTAATTCTGAAGAATAAAATTTTTAATGTTATTTGAAAATTTTTATTGTTTCTAATTAAGATATCGTTACTTTACAAAATAATCTGAATTTATTACATTCACCATTACGAGCTGGATATTTTATAAGCTTACAGGTAAATGTGATAAATATTCAATAATTTATCACTTATACCAAGTTTAGTGGTAATTATGAAAAATCACCGGTAATTAACCGTATTCACCGTAACCATGATCACCGTATTAATCAATTTTACTGTAACACACACACACACACATATATATATGTTACCGGCAAAGTTTGAAAACCGGCATTCTGTAGAATGCCTAGGCATTGTATATAATACCTAAAATTAGCCGGCAATGTATGTGAAATGATTCATATTACACATTTCCTAGGCATTCTATAGAATGCTAAATGAGAAGCAGGCAAAGTATGTACATCTCCGATTCGTTTGGAATATCACGTGTCAAGACACGTGACTTTAACAAGCGCCTCAAGCTTAGTATTTGTCAGTTGCACTTTGAAGTTTGTTCGGGGGTGTCAAAATACACAATTTTACTAAAATTTGTTCAACAAAAATTAGTTTTTACTATGCTTCATGGAAATGGAGGAGAAATTTGTAGTGTTAGAGAAGGAGTCATGGTCTATAGACATGAACTAACGATTTGAACGATGAACTGTCCAAAATTCGAGTTAATGCTGCAAAAGACAGTATTTTCTTAACAGAAACTACTTACCAGAAGTTAATAAATGATTAACAAAATGCAAAATTACTACTAAGAAGGAACCCAGGGACTATTGGTTGCTAAATCGCTATTATATAATGATTGTAGGAAACAGAAGTAAACTCATTTATCCTATTTATGAAGGCGTCACTACTATAAAGTATTACGTCACGTACTTCATGAAGCTGATTTGACTATTGGAATCTGAGGACATCATAGAATTTTGAAAGAACTTTCAACCAAATACAAAAAAACGTTACACGTCATGATATTGAACTGTACATCCATCTTTATGAACCTTACCAGAAAAAACAGAAAGGTATTAAAAAGGACATTGTTGTGAAACCTATGATTTTTTTTTTCAGATTTAATTCCCGCTGTCAGGTAGATCTTATTGACTTTCAGTCTCAGCTAGATAGAGAATACAAATTTATTATGGTGCACCAAGATCATCTCACAAAATTTGTGTTTCTTAAGTCTCTAACTCAAAAAGAGCTGAAGAAGTAGCCTACAACCTAGTCCATATATTCTAGTTATTTGGAGCGCCATCTACATTACAGTCTGACAATGGTAGGGAATATTCTAATAATGTGATGACTAGCTTAAAGGAGTTTTGGCCAACACTGAAGATCGTCCATGAGAAGCCTTGTCATTCACAAAGTCAGGGTAGTGTCGAAAGAGCTAATCAAGATATCGTAAATATGCTCTGGACTTGAATGGAGGACAACTAATGGACCGCTGGAGTGCCTTTCGTTCAGTTTATGAAAAGCTGAGCTTATCATTCTGGGATCATAAGAACACCATACGGAGCTCTTTTTTGGCTGCAAATCTAAAGTAGGGCTTACAACGTCTTTTCTACCAGAGGATGCTTTAAAAGACATAAATATAGAGGAGTGGCTAGAAAAAGTAATAGAAAGCGTCCAAACAAAGAGAAAAAATGAAACTAAACAGATTATGCGAGAAAAAGAACCTGTTTTAAAAAACATGGATGAAATTATAGTCGATAGTGGATTAAATCAATATGTTGAAGACATGATTACCGAAGATATTTCTGTTTCTGATACCTGTTGTGTGTGTTTAAAGGAAGCGAGTGATGCACTTGCATGCAAAAAGTGTCGTCAAACAATTCCTACGTTCTGTGGCCATGCTAGTAAAGATGATGAAATGGATATTTTGTGCACCCTTTGTTTCAAAACTGAAAATGCTATTGAAGGTAAAATAAATTCTAAGAGAAAAAAAAAAATTCAAAAAGAAAAAAAATGAAAATAAATCTGGAAAAAAAATTTCCCACTTCTTCTTTGGAAACTATTGTGTGAGTTTCTATTCCTGAAGTCGATAAGGGGTGAGGTGATTTACGCAATATATTGGCACTTGTAATGAGTGTGATAGAGGATGATTTCTACCAACAAGGAACTCCTGAAGGGATTTTAAAACAAGTTAATAAGATCACAATTCACTTTATGCTCTAAAAACCTGCTTAGAATTGAAAATATTCCTGACCATGAAATTAATTCTCCGTTCAGTTACAATTGCACAGTCCAGTGGAAATGTTCAATGATTCGTCAAATGTATGAGGAAAACAAAGTGCCAAAATATGCAATGTCTTTGCGTGAAAAATATAACGAAATGTTATTCAAAATGTTATTTAAGCCTACCATATTGCAACAAGTAAGTTCCTTTTAATTTCTTATTTTTTAAAATGAAATTTTTGTTTCCCTTAATAAGAAAGGCATAAATTTTGTTTTTGTGTAACTTTAATATTTTTATTTACACATTTTGAATTAATTTTTTAATGGCACTCTCATTATTTTTTTTCAGAATAGCATTTGTATTTTTGAGAAGGAATACATGTCATTTATATAATAGCCTTATCAGGACCTTTTCTCATACTTTGCTTACATAGCATTTGTCATTCTTTGACTAGATATTATATACAATGTCCAGGGAAAGTATGTAATAATTCTCATATTTCATACATTACCTAAAAATGCCGGACATTATATACAATGCCTAGATATTATTATTTAGAATGCCAGTTTGTCACACATTGCTGGAAACTTATACACTTTAAAAGTCGAATACTAATATTTTAAATATTATTATGTAACACTAATATATAAATATTATACATTACTAATATTTTAAAAAATAATATTGCTAGGCTTAAAAATGTGTTTCTGAAGAAAGTGCACTATTTATTGCTTAAAAAGATAAACCACTATTTTAAAATAATACGAACTTTTAGAAGAGGCGTCAGACAAATTCGCTTTCTTAATGTTAATTCAAACTAATACTTACATAAACAAAATTATAATATTCCTGATGGAATATAAATGAGATAAAGAATAGTTTAATTAAAGATACATATATTTTTTTTATTTCTATTAGATAACGTGTGTGTGTAGTTAATAAATTCCTCCCCCTGCCCCCAAGGGTGTTTACAGAAAAAGGAATTCTACATCTATAATAAGATAGGAAATGTATAAGCAGAAAAGATAATGCAATACATAAAAGGGCATCAGTGTCTCGTATATTAAAAAAAAACAGTTATGGAATTTTCTTGTTAAAGTAATTTTCTTCATGAAATATTTTTTCTTTTCATTTTCTTGTGAAAATTTTACATAGTAATAGATTTTTTAATTCCGTTTTCTTCGTACAAAACTGCGTTAATTTTTTTAGCATCATAAAATCATTACTTAAAAGTGCATTTATAAACAAATAAGGGTTTTTCTATTTCGATAAATGCACTCTTTACTTTTATGTGAAAAGCTTAAAAAGCTTTTAGCGTTTTTCAAAAGGTAACATTAATTTTTATGCATTAAAATAAATACATATCATAGAAATATATATAGTTTTGGTTATAATTTTTCACGTTTAAATATTATTTAACAAAATAAAATATGAGGATTTCTTATAGTAAAATTAGAGCAAATATTTAATCGGATGGAAAAATAATTCCGTTATTTTTTTTACATAAGAAAAAACTCATTGTTTTGAATAATTCCATATATAGATTAGGATATATCTATAAACTTATCTTCTTTTTTAAACTTAAACTCCCTTAATTTCTACTTGTAAACTACTTCAACTTACTCATAAAAAGTATCTAGTCCAATTATCAACTACTTGGGCCTCGTTTAACCTCTGAATTATCATAAGTTAAGAAAAGTCTCCTTTTTCTAGAATATAAATGCTCTCTGTACAATCTAAAGGACATCTTTTTCTGATAACACTTGCTGTGTAAGCCATGTTAATCAGCATGCAGTCTCCTCAATTCATAATTAATAAATTACTCCTTATTTCCTTAATAAAATTCATTGAAAACATCTACTAATAACTTTCAATTAATTGAAGTCAACAGCAATTAATATCCACTAGAATATATATATATATATATATATATATATATATATATATATATATATAAACAAGATGGTGTGCCTGTTAAATACGAACCTGACGTTGTAAAACATTTTTTTATGCCATACATAGTTACTTATTATCACCTTTAATACACCCCCTTCTTCTATCCTTACAACGCTCCATGCGAATTTCCCATTGTTCGAAACAGTGCTGGAAGTCTTCCGTCAGCTCGTTTAGGATACGCGTCACTTTCTCTTTCACAGCTTTAATGGACTGAAATCTTGTTCCTTTTGATGTAGATTTCACCTTTGGAAACAAATAGAAGTCGTATGGCACAAGATCCGGTGAATAAGGCGGATGGTTTAACACTGGGGTGCTGTACTTGGCCTAGAAATCTCTTGACAGAAATGACTTGTCCTTCTCGAATTCGGGTCGTTACCCTCTTACTCTTTCAAGGAGTTCAGCAAGAACGTGAAGGTAATAACATTGATTAATAGTTTAACTCTCAGGAATCTAGTAAAAATACTCAATCAAATGTATATCGAAAGAAAAAAAAATCATCTCTTTGAATTTTCTTTTGCTCATTCGAGCTTTTTGAGCTCTCGGTGAAGATGGGCTCTTCCATTGTATGGATTGGGGCTTCGTTTCAAAATCTTAAGTAAAAAACCATGATTCGTCATACATTATTATCCTTTCCAATAAATTTGGGTCATTTTCAATTGCATTCAAAGTGTTAATACAAACATTTTTGCAAGTTTCTTGTTCATGTGGGAGAATTTTAGGCACCATATTGGACAAACATTTTGAATGTTTAAATTGTTATGTAAAATTTGTGATAAGGATTCTTTGTCCATTCCTACAGTCTAAGCAATCGCACGAATACTTAATCTACGGTCAGATCGAATCAATGTACCGAATTTTTTCGATATTGTCATCCGTTTTTAACGTGGGAGGGCGACCCGGCAATGAATTATCTTTAACGTCTTCTCTGACATCTTGAAAAGGCTGAAACTACTCGAAAACACGTGCACACGATAAACATTCATTGCCATACTCTTCTTTCAATTAATGGTAATTTTCAGAAGCAGTTTTTCCAAGTTGAGTGTGAAATTTCACAATTGTTTGTTCATTTATCATTTTTCCGGCGAACCAAAAAATAATAATAATAATAATAATAATAACTCTAATGCCAACGAAGGTGATGGATATACGGATTTGTTTACACAAGCGAGAAGCACAGCATTCGAATGAGAAGGCTTCACGCTAAACAACTGTCGGTTGCTGGCGTTTGGCGCGTGCCTACTCCTGTAGTAGCGTCAGTCTCGTTATTTAATATCCAAACCTAGAATAATATTGCTGTTTCGTCTACCATCAAATCTTAAACCTTAAATTCGTTCCTACAAAAAAAGAAAAAAAAAGTCAGGAAGAAAATGCCTAAACAATCATGTATCCTCTCAAACACGAAATTGTAAACTGCAAGTTTAAACATATTAAGTTTTAAAAATTTGGATTTATTGTACCGAAAATCGCTTGGAGAGATAATGAAGGTTACTATTCACAATAAATAGAATTGGGAAATAAGGATCTAAATCCTCCCGTTGTGGTACAGTTGCTTGGAAATGGAATACCTGCTCAATCTCTTTGTCATGTGATCGTAATTCAAAATCACTTGGCCCATCACCAGTGACCTGTTATGTAACTCTAGTGTGAAGTTAACTGCTGAAAATAAAATCTATTCAATCAAAATCACTGATCCGAACTTAGAAAAAGAAAAATATGTTGAATTAAATGCGATAAACAGAGTTAACTAGTGCAAAAAACAGAGAATGCTGGTTGCTTGAGAGGTCATTGTTGGTTATTCACATGGGCTATAAATTCCCCTTGTGCAATATAGCAATTTAATTAAAAATGTTTGAATAACGGCGATCTGAAGAAACACGGTGATCAATAGAGAAGGATCTCGGAATTTTTAATCACGATTAAGCGAGGATTCCAATAACTTTCACAACACTCACTGTGAATGCTTCGAGATCTAATTCTTTTTAACATATTTTGGATCCTTAGAGGCAGTGGAGTACCCAGGGAGTGCAAAGAGACATATCCATCCCCGAAGCTTTTTCTCGAAATTGAAACATTTCAAGATAATTCTTTTATTATGCTATTGAATAGATGTTTGAAATTTTAAAGTAAGATTTTTTTTTCTCGTCTTGCTTAAATTTTTTTTCATCACGAAGAGAAAGAAGGATTCCAACTTCTTGAGAAAAGAATAGAAAAATCTTTATTGTCTTTAAAAGGGTGCCTCTGGGTCAATTTTTGTTGATGAAGAGAGAGGATGCATCCATATAAAAATGCTCCCTCCCAAAAAAAATACAAATTTTTTATGGTATCTTAATTACTTTTATTAAATAATCTTCATTTTTGTAATTTTTATTACTTGATAAAATTATATCAATACTTGAATAGTTTTAAATAGGAGAAATAACTGATACCGCATATTATTTACTTTTTGCCAAGTGGTAATTCTAAAAAACAAAATTACTTCTTTCGTGGTAATGGTAGTATGCACCCCCAAAATTAATTTCTGGGTACCCCCTGCTTAGAGGTATCAAACTAGAAAACATAGTTAGTCTTGGACATAGCCAACCAAAGTTCACGACCATGAACACTTGGATACAGCAGCCGTGGAATGTAATAAATCAATGTGGAGGTACTAGAGAAAGAGGTTCTCTCTGCATTCGATTTTTAAAATATCATATGCCACTAAGATTGAATAATTGTTTATTAACGACGTGCATAAGTCACGGTTTCCTGAAAAAGCGGTGCTGTTATTTAGTGGCCGTAACATTTTAATGGATAACTTTACTAAAATGACAGCTTTCTTTTCACCTCGACTGTATGGTTGCCTGTAAAGAAGGAATACCTAGCAGTCACAAATCGGAAAATGGTGACCAAAGGTATCGACTAAACAATGGTAGAGAAGAATGGATAATCAAAACTCGACTTTTTAATAATATATTTGGTAGAAAAGAGCAGTCACTGGATGACGAAAGAAATTATTTGGAGGAGAGTGAAATGTTTAAAAATCAAGCTATAGAGGGTGCGTTTCAAATACTTGTGCGTTGGCAACTGCACTGCAATAATGAAAAATTCAGGAAATACTTTCGTTTAACAGTATTATAATTTGGATTATGTACTGAACCCACATCATAAAAGACACAAAGAACTAATACGCTCTGAAGAAAAGTTATGTGCACTTATGCGTAAGTATTATTATTCAAGATGTAATGTTTTCTGAATTGCATCGGTGTATTTCTTCCCCCCCCCTTTATATAATAATAATTTATAAGAAGACTTAAATAAAAAAATATTTTTAACCAACACATATATTTAAACACACTTAAGAAAAGAAACATGAAAATTAAATAATTTTGATAATTTTGGTGTTGTTATTTTCCTTCGTTACGATTACAGTTCATTTATATTTAAGAAAACGGGAAAAAATCTCATTTACATAGAAGTCTATTTTTTTCACTTAATAACGATATTATTTCTAACTGTACAAACTCTAACTTTTTTATAATGAATAATTTTGATAACATTTTTTTCCATATTAAAGGAAAGGAGCTTCTTTGAAAAATCCAAAAGAATATATAAGCTTTTCTAGAAGAATGTCATATCTGTAGTACTAATCAATACCAAATAGCCCGCATCACGTTTGCACTTATTTTTCACTGAAAATCTTCAATGTTATCGGAATAAAAGAAAAAAAGTTCAATTAAATATTTCGACCACTATGAGGACAGTCATTGATATAGCATCAAAGCTGTGTTACATTCCACTCGCATTCAACGCTCTTAAGGAAGCCGCGCCATTTGGTTTGTATAAACATTAGAGATGCCATCTACTGCAATATAGAAGACGGTATCGGTTTCCTGGGAAACCGTAACTTTAGAAACAACGTGAAGACTATCGGAGACGGACTTCGTAATTTTGAATCACAGTGAAGTGACGAGGATGGTAACCCATCTTCGTTCATCACGAGGGACTTGAACTGCCATCCCAATCTCCAAGCTTCCACAACATCCAACTCAACTCGAGAATGGCCGTTGTAATTGAATTGTCATGGTCGCGCACTCGCGGTCGGCTTTTCCCCCTGTCGAATCGTGGGTTGCAACCTTGGTGATACAAAAGAACCGCTGTGTAGCCTGTCTGATGCACAATAAATCTATCGATGTCTCAAGCTAGTGTGGTGTGGAAGTTTCGAGAGGGAAGTGAAATCTCAGGTGTCGTCCTCATCACTTGACCGAGGTTCATTATTATGAGGTCTGTTGCCAATAGCCCTCCGTTGTTAGCAGGAAGTCGTGACGTCAATAGAATACAGATTGATATGCATTCCAATAAAAAAAAGAAAGAAAGAAAATAAAAAATTGGAAGTATTGTAATTAAGACGTCACACTCTACAAACACATTGTGAACTTTTATTTACTTTTGAACTTCGAAATGATGTAATATCTTTTGTTCTTTGTTCCAACAGGTACTCTTATATCTTGCCCTTTATTACTGTAAAAAAAATCTCTTTTGTCCATAAATGCTGAATAAAGGGGTGGTTGTCTCCCGGTGCGCTGGTTTATAAATTTAAGCCCTTTGGGTGATCTCGGTCCCCTTGGGCTTTCTGCCAATAACCCTCGTGTTGCTTCTCAGAAGTTAATAAAACAATCAACGAGAGAACTTTGAACTTCGACAGATTTGACGTACATTAGCCTTGCGAGACAAGGGATTTTTGATGATACCTGAACTCTAAACCATGACTCATTGAAACAACAGCGGCTATGGCTACTTTGCTATGGTGGCTGTAAACTAGTCAGGAATAATTATTGTGCAATTCCATTGAAATGCGATGTCAATCAATAGAACAAATTAAACCAGCTTATACGAAAATTACTAATAAGATTCTGATCATTAAAAAAATATTGATTTGTTAGCAACAATTTGATATTTTCCAAAACCCTCCCTATTTTTAATGAAGTTTCAGGACTTCAGCAACACTTTGTAATCGAATTATGCACAAAATGATGTTCAAAGGTAAATACTGATAGATCTGTTATCTCAGTAGGAGTTCTAGGCTGAACCATGTGTGCCTTATGGATAAAATGGCTTCGGATATTGTATAATTTGGCCTAAGCATGTACAATCAAAGCTGCTTTTATCCACTTTTTTTTTTTTTTTTTTTTTTTGCATAGCCGCGGTAACCTAGCAGTCATAGTAATGGACTTGCGGCTAACGATTTTCGTCGAGTCATGGGCTCGAGCCCTGATGCCACTAAAGACCCACCGTGTAGTGGGACTGATGCACATTAAACATCTAGAGGTTCCAGTCCTCTATGGTGTGAAGGTTTGGAGAGGGAAATGTCTACTCAGTTGTCGTTCTCGTCTCTTGGCGAGGTTCAAAATTACGAGGTCTGTCGTCTAGAGCCTCGTGTTGCTTCTCAGTGCGACGTTAATAAACAATTATATTACATTTTTATGAATGATTTTTTTACTCGGTACATAGAGAAAAAATTCAACAAAATGCATAATGTTAATAAAAAGTAATAAAATAAGTTATGCAATAAAAGCAACAGGTAGTCCACCTAACATTACATAATCACATTACAGAAAATGTATTCCAATTACATCCCGAATTTTATTACACTATAGTTTGGCTTCTACCGTATTTTACCTTTTATTAACACTTTGAGGAATTTTAATGAATTTATACCAATTTTAAAGGAACTTTAAAATTCCAGAATTAAGCTTCAAACTTGTACGTCTGGTTACCACAATATATATACAAAATGCTAACAAAACAACCGTCATCGCAAACACGAATCATCGATTACAAGCATCACCAAAAATTTCAATTCTGAACGAGTGTGAGGTAGCTTCTTTAAATGACGAAAGGGATTTTGAACCTGCTGTCCACAAAAGAAATGTGCTTCCTTGACTCCAAATAATAATTATTACCCGCACATTTTGGAATTTCTGTATACGTAATATTTAGTGTATAAATAAATAAAACATTTAAAAATATTTCCACGTGTAAATTAATTTTTGCCGTGTTTGGAAAACCAGTTTCAAGCTTACATAGTGGGTTTTGAATAATATTTTCTGTACGGAATTTTTTTTATGCGGTCCTTGCAAAAAATTTGTTTTTTGAAAGTGTTGCAAACATTATATTTTATAGTAACTTATGTAGTTTCAGAATTTTTTTTTTTTTTTGCATGTTCTTTTATGTAGTCCCTACTCTCCGCATAGAGGTTTGAGTGTATGTTTCTGCTAATTATAATAGTCAATTAAGTCGTTGTACATTTATTGTAAGTTGTGGTGGAGATACTACCATTAATTTTAGCGTATTATTTATAAATTTTTAGAAGAAATTTTAAAGTGAAATGTACGGTGAAAATAGTCCTACAAGGCGGATAATAGAAAAGGACTTTTTATTCACAAATATTCAGGAAATGACAAAGCGCAAGTAGCAAAACTTGTACAGAAAGCAGCACTTGTAATAACAGTAATATATAGCACTTTCAATAACACTCAGATCACCAGCTTACTAGTTCCAACTGAAGACAAAACTCCAAAGTGTACTTTAAAGGTAGACTCAAGCAGATTCATTTCCGCGATTTATAGTTGCCACAACCAGGTGTGACGTGGAAAATTCCATAATCCCTCTCCAAATACAGTTGTTGAGAAAATTCCAGCATTTCCGAGAACTTTTATTTTGCTGTCAAAGTCAATTATTCGCCAAATTGCCAACTTTGTCACCAATGTCGAGGATTCATTGCTTAAGTCTTTCTCAATATCTGACTTTCGCAAATGTCTCTTTTCATAGAGTAATGCTGGGAAGGGTCATTGAATGTTTATAACATTATTTAAGGTATTTGTATTGAAATTATGTGAATTGGTATCAGAATAGGATCTACGAAGCAATCTTTATTCAAGATAACAGGGTTTTTTTTTATCGCCATTTTATTTTTAGTCGTTACAAAGACCACTTTAGTATATTTCCATCTATGACCATTATCAAAAGATAATTTTAATAAGAACGCTTACAAATGTTATTAAATTATAATTTGATGATAATTTTATTTTAGAGCTAGTGCTTTTTTATTAAATTTTTAGGATCGCGCACCATAGAAAGTAATTTCATATTCTTTCAAATGTAATAATTTAATAAATGCATAATTACACGCTTAGTTTAATTATAAAACGCCAAACTTAACGGAATATATCTTTCTTTTAACTCTCTAACATGTACACAGATTTCTAGTAATAATTCAATGTAATCGGTTCGAGAAAGCTAAGATATCAATAGCCTGTAAAAATTTTGAATTCTTCAAAAATAAAAATAATAAAAAGTTTATTGTAGAAAAATTTTCATTTTGTAAGTGTTATTTGTCTTCTACAACTTTATAATCTATAACAAATGAAAGATGTTTATTCATAGATATTCCACACAGGACAAAACTTAGGTAGCAAAACTTGAACAGATTAACAGCACAATTAAAAAATTCTTGTACTGGTTAGCGACACAATATGAACAAAAATAGCAATATAGATACAAAGTAGAACTTACAATAACAGTCACACAGTTCTTTCAATAACGTTCAGCTCACCAACTAACTAGTTTCACGCTAAGGACAAATCTCCAAAGTAATACTTTGCCCGTACTCTGACAGCTTCCAGCGGTCCCGATAGATTTCCCGGCATATTCAGGTTGTTTCTCACTCACCCAATTCTGACAACTTCACTTAGCCAAATCGGACCGATTCCCTCAGTTTTCGCACCTTTGTGTATTCATAGTTCTTGCCCGGTATGATGTCACAGGGAAAATTTAGGATAAGTCCATAACTTTCACCCTAATCGAGATATCAACAAGATTACAGCATTTATGAGAACCTTCATTCTATAGAAAAACTCACCAAGGCTCTCATAAGTCGCCAAAATGATCTCCAAATTCATCACCAAGGTTGAGGGGTTATTGCTTAAGTTCTCCTTGGTGACCGACAAAATTTCTATAAATGTCTCTTTTCCACAAAAGGAGTAACGTTACGCGTAAGTAACCTTAGAGATTCGTAACAGTAATAAACGAGATTAAAATTCCAAAACATTTATTCACTTAAGTTTTGAAAATTAACAATTACGGAAAAATATTTTGCTAAAAGCTAAACATAATTTTGTCACACTCTGTATAAAAATTGTTTTCATTTTTAAAATTTGCATCTTTATTAACACAATAAAGAGAGAGAGTTTTTAACTTGAGATATTTTTTTTTAAAATTTCGACGCCTGAAATAAACAAGTATCGCGACAATACCTTGCAAACGAATGTGTCAAGACATTTTTTTTAAAAATATAACCTTGCAAATATATCAAGAATTTTTTCTCGGAAAACCATTTATTGTATTTTTTTATAGTAGATGGAGTAATTTTATGACAGAGACCGATTAAAGTGCAGCAAACAACGTTGTCATTTGTAACGTACTTATTTTCAAATTTTATTCTTCTTGGTCATGATACTTTCTCTATTCATAAAAAGGCAATAAATAAATAAAAAAAAAAATCTGATCAAGAATCCTTAAGATTTATCTATAACATTGAAACTTTCTAGAAATTCTTTGAATGTCATTTTTTATTTATACAGAAAGAGACAAAGACTCAAAACCACCAATAAGAAAAGCGATTGTCTAAGGTTTTCTGGTTTTTACCGGTAACATCAATAAATCCCCGGGCTTTAAAAGTATCCTCTCAACCGCATTCGATCCTTTTCACAAAAAAGTCTTCAGAATCAAACTAGTATTACGTATTTTAAAGAAAACTCATTGAATGGAACAGTAAATTCTCAAAATAGTATTGACATAAGTTGAATCGAATTTAGTTTTTAATCTTAAGAAAAAATATGCTGAGGCTTCAAATGGATAAACAAGACTTCGATTTTTTTCACACAATTCTAAAGATGTCAGGACTAGCTTCGTTAACGAGTAAGTACCTTTATGTATGATTCCTAAATTGTTAATTAAACTCTTAGCAAAAGAAATTAATTTAGTATACGTATTTTTATATGACGATAATAACTTCCTCTTACAGTTTTTTTTAATTTATGAAGGAGAGATCTGTAAGCCGTAGTGCCTCCCCTTCAATATTTAAACCTACTGATATCCTAAAGCTCAACTAAATAGTCGATGAGATTACAATTCCAAATGAAGAGAGTCAGAAAAAAGGCAATACAGTTTATTAATTATCTTCACAGAATCTGAAAGATCGCTCTCTCTCGAATCTTTCTGAACTCGCCTGCACCATAGCTTAGAATTCAACAATATAGTCGTACCGAGAGGAACACTTTTTTGAATACAGCAGATTTGAATCCTATTACTCTATAACCAAGAGTCACTTCTAGTCAATTTTACTACATATGACCAACAATTACCCCAGTTAACTTAAAAGTATCATTCAGCTTCTCATTACCATTGTCACTCCGCTGTTTCTTTCAGTTCTATTTCATTTATTCATATCTCTATAATTAACTTATTTCATTTCATTTCTTATCTTCATCTAATTTACTTAATCGCGCTTCGTTCGGTTGGCAAGGAGTTGGAATTTTATGTAATTCAAATTAAAAATGTTCTTAAGGTTAGTAAAGAAGATACCGAGAATAGCCCAATGTCACGAGTTATTGTATTAATAATATGTACAAATATATGCTGAATTTATGAATCCGAATTTTATATTAATTTTATTAAACTTTCATAATGAATATTTGGATGTAAGCCATTTATTGTGAGACATGCAATACTGGATATAATACAGGTATAATCTAATTGAGCATTTTGAGGAGAACTCCTTTCTCAGCTCACTTTTTAAATTATATATATATTATTATTATTATTAGTGTTAAGATATAGCTCTTCTGTATGGGGTTGTTTAGCATCACTAGAAAATTTATTAATTTCGCTTATTAACAGCAATTATTATTAATCGAACTTACTGGACAATTCGTATTTTTTTTTTAATTTCTAAAAAATATGTTTTGTTAGTATTTGTACTTGCCGCTTTCAAATCACTGCTAAACACTTGTTTTTCGAATCTTGTCTCGACTCGAATCTGAGAATTTTATTTTGAAAAATCATGTGCAAATTTTCTTATTTTATTCTGGAGTAAAAATTAAATGGTCTGTAAACCCAATCTCTAACCAGGTTCGCTTTCACGTCTATTTAAAAAGGCAGAAGAAAAAGACAAGCAGATAGCGCATGGAAAAATTTTACCTTTGAAATTGGGAATTATTTCGAAGAAAGGTTAGTGGGGATAGATATTCGGCCTTTTGAAGATCTTATAAATCTAATGATTGCGGAGCAATTAAAAAAGCTTGCAAAATTTGATATAAAAGATCACTTCCCAAATGATTGGGAGAACCTTAAATCGACTTTAAAATTGGTAGAACTTTTTGATAATTGTGAGAAAGGAAGTGAGGTAAAACCTACAATCGTCGATAGAGCTTATAAAAACGAAAGAACCCCAATATCTGGAACAAAGGCGGAAAGAAACTGGATTAGGAGATTTTCCCTCAAGTAAATCTTTTATCCCTTTCAATCAAGGGAAAGGGATTTTGAGAGCATACTAGCTCCAGATGGTTTCATTGCCATGATCTTAGTCATATAAAATCTGTGTTATGTCCTAAATTAATGTAAAAGAAAAAGAAAGAATCCCTAAATAACATTGAAGGAAACAAGGTCTTTAATTTTCTTAGTTCAGAAATCAGTAAAAGCTCCGTGAATGGAAAAGAGTAAAATTTCTGAGATATATAGGAGTGACCATTGATTTAGTATGTAAAAGATATATAAATCCCTTTTGCTTGTGCAATGACCTGGATTAAGCAATTTTTGACTACGGAGTTGGTCTGTCTGCCTCTCTCGATCGTAGAAGTTTCCGGAGACGTTGATACGGCTAAAACCAAAGCAGCCGCTTGGGGAAATCATTGAAACCAAAAAGATATGTATTTGTGAAGAAATAAAACAACTGCATTAATTAAAGAGAAAACTAGAATTCTTTTCAGTTGAAGTTGATATTTCTGTCCAAACAAGGACTCAAACCAAAGTAGAAAAAAGGGAAAATAATACGAGTAAAATTAATGTTATAGGAAATGGAAATGATGCTATATTTATCTCTCCAGAAACTAATGATCAAATTTCTATTTTTGCTTACAAAAAGGTATTCCCGCATTGACCTTATTGAAAATTAAACGGAAAGATTTTTAAAGTCTCAGAAAGATAACGGTGATTTTTTAAAACGATACACGAGCAAACTTTGAGTCAAACAAGTACTTCTAATAAAACTTATTCACTTGTAAACGAATGGAGGAGTTTGTAAAAACTTGTGATGAGTGCCAGAGGGCTGGGAAACCGAGCGATAGAAAGAAAGCTCCGTTATAGTGATTCCATTTATTCAAAAAGTTTTAACTAAACTAAATATTGATGCATGTAGACCCTTCCGAGTCACTTCTAATGAGAATCGATATCAGTTATTACAGTTATTTGTATGTCGTCAAATTTTCCCGTAGCTATTCCAGTATCATATTAGTTCAGTTGGTGTCACGGATGCGTTATTAAACATCTTTAGTCGTATGGGATTTCCCCACAACATACAATGCAACCAAGGTATTTATTTTACTAGCACTCTGACTACAGTGGTTTTGAAAGGTTTGGCATTCGAGTCAGGTACAGTTCGTATATCATCGCAGAGTAACCAAGTTGAACTTTTTCATTGGACGTTGAAGTAACTTTAGGAGCTTCATGTTTAGAGTCGGTCTCTTAATGGGAAAAACATCATCCTTCTATTCCTTTAACATTACGAACAGTAACATATGAAAGTAAGGTATACACCATCACAGCTAATGTATGGAAAAATCAGTGTACTTCCGAAACATTAGTAACGGGTCATTGGATGGAACCGGAAGAAGAGAATGATCTCGTAACCGAATATATATTTAAATTAATAGGTTAAAACGATGTCATGAGAGAGAGAGAGAGAGAGAGAGAGAAAGAGAGAGAGAGAGAACATACTTTAACTAAGGTGGTAACTTAAAGAACATGTTTAACTTTCAGTTTAAGCGAAAAACATAATATGATAAAAAATACTGTAAAAAGCGAATTTAAAGATGGAGTCTTAGTTCTTGTTTTGGCATACATTTCAAATACATGGAAGTCTCATTTAAAGTACATAGAATTGATTTTTTTCGCACCGTAAAGGCAAAATTAACTCTTAAAACCATCCATATACAAATATGCTCAGTATTGTGTACGTTCTTTGGTCATAACGTAGGTCAAGGGCTCAGACCTTCCTCCCAGGTCAAAGCTCAAAATGTCATAGATTTTTCCACTCCGAGAGCTAAAATAAACATCAGAGCCTTCCTGAGATTAGGAGCAACTATTCACGAAGCTTTCATATATATTCCGTTAATTGTAACATCATTGACTGATGCATTAAAGGGGAAGGCAAAGAAGGGAATATTGTTAGGACTACAGTGTGTTAAAAGGCATTTCAAAAGTGAAAAAGAAATGGATACATAAACTTATCTTATAAGCCCTGAATTTTGAACCAGAGCTTATTGTTCAAACAGATGCTTCTCTTGATGGCATAGAAGTTGGAAGTTGTACTAACGCAGTTAAATAGTCGAAATGAAAAACATCCAATAGTTTATCCAAGTAAAAATTACTGGATGTTGAAAACTTCAATAGCACATCTAAAAAAATTTGCTAGTATTATTTTAGCTATAATGAAGTTGCATTATTAACAGGTCAATTGAAAAGTCCCCGGCCTGATACATAGATGGCGCTACTAGAATTAAATCCATATGTTTTTATTTAGCCCTAACCTTCAAAAGATGCGTGTATAAATTTGACAGCTGTCGGATCATTAGTTTGTGAATTATAGCATTTTGAGTGAAGCAACTTTTGTTATTGTGAAAAAAATGGATAAAAAGGAATTTCGCGTGTTGATAAAATATGACTTTTTGAAGGGAAAAAATACAGTTGAAGCAAAAACTTGGCTTGCTGCCAAGTTTCCGGACACTGCCCCAGGAAAATCAACCATCAAGGATTGGTATGCTAAGTTTAGACGTGGTGAAATGAGCACCGAAGACGGTGAACGCCCAAAAGAGGTTGCTACCGACGAAAACAATAAAAAAATCCACAAAATGATTTTGAATGACCGTCAATTGAAATTGAATGAAATAGCAGACACTCTAAAGATATCAACTGAACGTGTACATTATGTCATTCACGAATATTTGGGTATGAGAAAGCTCTGTGCAAAGTGGGTGCCGCGCGAGCTCACTTTTGACCAAAAACAACGACGAGTTGATGATTCGGAGCAGTGTTTGAAGATGATCAAGCGTAATAAACCCGAGATTTTGCGTCTATATGTGACAATGGATGAAACATGGCTCCATCATTTCTCTCCGAAGTCCAATCGACAGTCATCCGAGTGGACTGCACACGATGAACCCGCTCCAAAGTGTGGGAAAACGCAACAGTCGGCTGGCAAGGTTATGGCGTCTGTATTTTGAGATGCGCATGGAATAATTTTCATTGACTACTTTGAAAAAGGAAGGACCATCAACAGCGACTATTACATAGCGTTATTGGACCGTTTGAAGGACGAAATCGCCGAAAAACGGCCGCATTTGAAGAAAAAGAAAGAGCTGCTTCATCAAGACAATGCACCGTGTCACAAGTCAGTGAAAACGATGGCAAAAATCCATGAATTGGGCTTCGAATTGCTTCCTCATCCACCGTATTCTCCAGATCTAGCCCCCAGCGACTATTTCTTGTTCTCAGATCTCAAAAGAATGCTCGCTGGGAATAAATTTTCGTGGAATGAAGAGGTGATCGCCGAAACTGAGGCCTATTTTGAAGCAAAGGACAAATCGTACTACAAAAATGGTATCGAAAAGTTGGAGGGTCGCTGTAATCAGAGTATCACCCTTGAAGGGAATTATGTTGAATAAAAAAACTAATTTTGCTAAAAATATGTGTGTTACTATGTAAGGCCGGGGACTTTTTAATTGATCTGTTATTTAGATGGGAATGCATTTTAGTCATAACTTAACTGATGTTTTTATCTACTAATCTGTTAGTAGATAAAAACATCACTGCAAACCCTTGATTAACGAGGAGGGCATTGCTATTACAACCATAAAAACTTTAAAGTTGTACATGGTTAGGTAAAAGCCACAAAAATACAGACCACGGGATCCAATTCATGTAGATTTCTTTCCAAGGAATCCGATTCAAGCAGACATCCAATCACTGGATCTGATAGACATATAATAACTGTATCCAATTTAATCAGACTTCTAACCACGGGGTGTTTGTAACACCATTGACTGATATATCTCCTCTATCATATGCATAATACTTATAACATAATAAGGCACATTTACTAACATCACATTTCTTTCACAAGGCATGATTACCATGTCAAGCATTGTCATAAAGCAGTGAAAGAGAAAGGCGTGGGAACCGTTGCAAAATGTTTTTGTTTGGTATTACTAAACATTTTTTCGTTAATATTCTACAATTTTTTACAATATAATCTAAGTTTGTGTGCCTCTGTTATTGTTCTCATTTAAGTACTAAATAGTAAATTAATTAAGTAGACGGATTTTTTGAATACCTTAATCTGACATCCGGTATATAACCAGCCGTAAAACTATTTGAATTCCAGCTACCGCTGTTAACTCATCAGGATTCATGCTACTTCAGCATTTAAATAAGCACTTGACATCGGTGTTTAAGTCAATTAAAACTTTTAATTTACTTTACTTTATTCAAGCAATCATATAAATATCTTTTTTGTGAATGGTTATTTATGTGATAAAAAATTGTTTGTGAGTTGGAAGGGAAAGGGGAAAAAAATTGAGCAAAGATCAAGAAAAAAAAATTAAAATTACTTCATCGTGGAAGAGTGCCAGTTGTAGAACTAGTTGTGGGGGAGGGAGTGTCCTGTTAGCTCAATTAAAGGTACATTTAGTGTAACAATCATTTATTATTTTGTTTAAGTTACACACGGACAACATGCCTAATTCCATAACAAAGAAAATTATATATATATATATATATATATATATATATATATGTCAGATTTAACGGACGAATACAGCCAAGACATTGATAGGGATTCTTTCTATATTATATCGTAAGATAAACATGACAATGAATTCTAATTTGAAATAACAAACTCCTAATGAAAGGAATTAGAAACATGAGAAGGGGAGACATCAAATGGTGCCTGCGCACCCAAACAAAAGAAGCGCAGAGGTAGAGTAGGTATATTTTATGAAACCAGAACTAAAAAAAAAAATAAATCATCAGAAGAGATGTAGTAGGTGAAGCCTTAAAAAACATTCGAAAATAAGCGAGCAGACACCTGAGTCAAAAAAGAGGGAGAGGAGGAACGAAACTCGTCTCTAACTTTCGAAGAAACTCAGCAATGCAGCAAAAACTGAAAAATAGGTAATAAAAATCTAAGTGAATAGCAAAGATTTAAAGAGTTCGAAATGCTTCAGACAAAGAGTGACAGTCGTATAACCGAACTGCTATGCTAGTCCAAGTAAAGTGGCAAATATAGATGAGAATAAGATACAAAGAAAAGTCTGGACTCTGAGTATCTGAGGCTAGAAAAGGAGGTGACGAAGGCCACAAGTCCCCTGATCGCAACGTGCAGGTGGTGACTTTCATCATAAAAGAGAAAAATCTGGCTTAATAGAGATGAACAAAAGGTTTTCCTTGCGAGTTATTTCTTTGAAAGTTTGGGGTGAAAAGAAGGTCGAGAATTTTAATATTTTTTTATTTATCTTTCTTCGATTTGAATGTTTATTTTGGATATGAATCACCATTTCTCGATACACCAGTCTGGAATTTTTTGAAAGGGATTATTTTCAATACCTCGCTGTCAACGAAGTTGTTGCACGTTCAACCATTTTTTATCGGCCAAATTTTAATAGTTATAAAATACATTTTTTTCTATAAGTGATCTCATAAAAATGAAAAATAATGTTGAAATAATGTAAACGTAACGCAGAAAATCCTATTGATGTTGGAATTTATGTTGCCGCTCAATTTATATTAATACTGTACCTCGAGGTTCTCTTAACACGCGGTTTAATAACCATGAACCCCGACTACGGCGAGTTAACAGGTTTTGACTGCAGTATAGAATGTACTGATAAATAGTATTATAAACTGTGACACGACTAAGTTTGAATTCATTTAATGCTTACTTTTCTTAATGTCATGAGCCACGTCCAAAACACGAAAATATTTTCAGAAGATAGATATGTTATAATATATATATATATATATATATATATATAATAACGAATTATTATCAAACTTATATCCATCCATAAGGCAGAGTTCTTAAAATTTTGAAATATTTTATACTTAAGTAAATATTTACATTAATAAATAAGATGAAATATCAATTTAGCATTGCAGCGTAGTAACCGAAGTATGGAACATAAATTATAGAGGAAAAAATTTAAATATTGAAACAGAAATAAAAATTGTAAAAAAATATACTGTTCTAGATAGAGTAGTAAAGTCACAATGTTGTAAAATTTCGGAGATTTTTTCGATGGAAAAAAAAGTTTCTAATTTGTTATTTAATATTAGGCCTTTGTTCTAATATGTTCTTCAAAGTAAGGCCTTTGCCTCATGCATTCTATTTCCGGAAAAAGTAAAGAAAAATTTGTGAATATCTTTTTTTTTAAAAAAAAAGGGGGGGAGGGGGGGGGTAAACGCAATGTTTTATTTTAGACTTTTCATCGGATTAGGAGTAAATACATGAGAAAAATATGAAAAAGAATTGTTATTTGCTGAGAAAGGTCAAAATCGGATTTAAGTGAAGTACCGAGTGTCCCTTTACGATTTGGCGAAAAACAAGGTGAGGTAGGAAAAAAAGGATCGCCAAAGTAGTGATATGTGAGAAATAGTGTCATGATGACGTCCAAAATGTGTAGTAAACCGAAACGAAACCGATTCTGAGAAAAAAAAAAACCCAGGAAATTTAAAAATTATTAAATGAGAATATTAAACTTATATAGTAATGCTATGGAACAAATATTTATCATAAATAATAATAATTATTATAGTTATATTAATAATAAAAATAATAATATTATTATTAAGTAATTATGTATTGTTATTAATAATTATAAATATAATAACAATTAAAAATAAAAGTATTATTAATAATTATTTAAAATTCAAATAATTTAGAATTAATATATTATTCTAAATTATGGAAACGTTTATGTTTTGTAAATGTGCATTTAAGTAATTAGAATGCACATTTATATATACATAAAATGGCTGATTTTTATATATGTAAATGCGCATTCTAACTATTTAAATCATAAAAAATTATATTTATAAATAATTATGCTATATCATTATAAATAATTTTATTAATTATAATTTTAGATATAATGTTAATTATTTCTAAATTGTAATTATAATTAAAAAATTATTGTTATAGTGTATGATAATTATTTAAATTTATTTATAATTATAGTATATAATTATAAATACTTATAAGATGCCAATTTAAATAATTATAATTTTAATGTATAGTTAGAAATAATTATAACTATGACTAGTTTTTATTACTTATAATTACAGATATAGTAATGTTAATTATTTATAGCTATCAATTTTTTATAAATAATTAGAATTTATATTAAAAGTGCAAATTAAATAAATTTATACAACATATAGTAATGCTATGAAATAAGGTATATATTTAAATTTTTTATATATACCTTACGATTTTTAGAACAGCTCTTCCGAAGGAGAACAAATTTATTTATTCAGAGCAAATCGAATGTAATTCCTGCTAGCCGAACATTCAACTTTTTCAAAATTAAATCTTTATACATGCATCACACATATTTCACCCTTTCGCTCCAAAAAAATGAATAAAAAAGCCATAAATAATATTTTTCAGACTTACTTTACAGAACAGTTAAAGAATAACTCAAAAAGTTCAGAAATTATACAGAACAAATTATTTGGAAAAAAATAACTAAAAAACAAAAAGACCGATGAAGAGTTATGAGGGTTACTAAAACTGATTCACCAGATTGAAATGAGTATCGCACCCAAAAATCGCCATCGCCAAGGGGCATCCTATATTCACTCTAACCTGTCGATTGTACATTGACCCATTCAGTGATTTCCAGAAATGCGTATTATATGGGAGTAGTCAGAAGATTACAGCAATTTATGAGTGTTCCCAATGGTTTGCTGAGTTTGGCTTCGAAGGCTTACGGAAACTCTCGGATGGTGTCGTGATTATGAGCATTAAATAACATGTCACCTTATTGCGTTAGTAATAAATTGTACCCTCGCTCTGAAATATCTTTGTGATAACCGATGCAATACGCCTCGTGAAACGGATACTTCATGTAATAATGAACATTTTTCACTCTTTTTTTTAATCCTGATTTCAACGATAACAGCTTTTCTTTTTGTCATTTTAAGAAGCTTTGCTTCGATTATTGATGGTTTTAACATTTATAATACGAGATATATTTCCTAAGTTTCAATTTTAGAAAGAAAGGAAAAATGGGTGATTGATATATATATATATATTTATGTAATTGGAGCAAAATTGAGAAGAAAAATAAAAAAAAAATTTGACATTGTTTCTTTGAAATAGTATCCGGTTCCTCTAAAGACTCGTCGAGTTGTGGAGCATTAAATAGAACTGTTCCTATAAGTCTTATCATACAATGGCGTCGAAGTTGGAAGAATGCGATTTTAATTCTGCGTAATCCTCATTATTTGGACATAGTTTATAATTACGAGATCCGTTGGTCATAATCCCAGTGTTCCTTTAAAGTGAAGTTAATTTGCTTTTTATCCCCAACAAACGGTTTTAATGACTATTTATTAATATGATTATTATTACGCATTGCTAATCTGTTTCTATCCTGTTAGATATACAAATGATTAAAAGAATCAGCAGCATCATATCAATGACGTGGGCAAAACACGGACTCTGCTGTACTACTAAGGACCCTTTAAAAGTTCACCGAAAGAGCGTAATTTTGATCTCTAACTACAGGTTTTGGCTTAATTTGTTGCTTGTTCTGAATGCCTTTGAGAAATGACTGCCACTTGAAACGGTTGAGCCTTAGAAGGAGCATCTTAGGTCTGCCTGAAGGTGAATGGTCATTCCGTCGGATTGAGCAAATATATTAGTCACACACTTCATGCTCGCGGAAATTGATAAGGCAGTTATCACGCGACAAGGCAAGGGAGACAGCTACATGGACTACAAGTCAATAATGTTACGGATGACTCACTTTAGTATAGTGATAACCGCAACTGTTTGGGAGGCGACGCTTTCTTCCTCGAAGGACGATTTGTTGTCACCGCGAGGCAGAGTGTTATGGTATGGGGTGATAATCAATCATCGTTATTCATCCGAAGCACTTTCACCGGCCATAGATACGTGTTAATCAGATCCTCTGACCAATGACATCCTTTGTGAACGAATAGCCTCGTATTTAAGTAGATACCTGCTTAAATTATTTGGATATCATGAGGCGCCTTGTCTCGTAGCAAGGAGAGCTCAAGCAGGTTTATGGGTAACATTTCTGTGTACTTTGATTTTGATCGTGTAATGTGAGCTATTCTCACTTTGATGTAATTTTGTTTCTCCTGGCTGCAAAAGCAGGTTAAGCCAAAAGATGGGGCTGTTTTGAAACCTGTATATTTGTAAATAGTGTAATTATTTAGAATGGCATCAGTAGATACACAAAATAACAGCATTGTTCTCCTATTTTGCATGGTGGATGATAGTTCTACAACAATACTTTCGTGTTCATACACTATCATCCAAGAACTTATCTCTTGCCAAACCATAGGAGTGACACTATGTTAGTTCAACTGTTTCCAGAGCAGTAGACTCTGTGAAAACTTATGGGATTACTATAGGCTATTCTGTTGAAAGTACTGCAAAATTGTCAAAACTGCTGAAGTTCAATGGAATGAGTCAAGACATTGTTAAAAGGCCTATAACCATGCCACGACGTGAGTAGAATATACAAGAAATAATAGCGGCCCATCATCCTTTCGAATTTGTACGATTTTGTATTTTGTCCGATAAACGTTGTCGTACCTTTGCTCAGTTTTAATTGACGTTGGTGAGTTCTAACTTACTTATCATTCAGTATGACTATTCTTTATAAGATAACTTTTTCTTCCTTCTGAGTATTACAAACCAAAATTTATAGATAAAAGGATAGATATTTTAGTAAATAAGAGTTTATTTCGATAAAATACTGTCACATAGTATTCGAGTCGTTTTAGAATATCTTATTTATCTGTATAACTTATCTGTCGAATGCTGGTTTATTATTAGCAAACTAACACACTCTTTTGGTGAAAATTATTGTATCTGTACTAAATGTAACTAACCCAATTCATAGATTTATTAAAAGGAATTTTGAAATAAATATGAGGTAAATCGGTTGCAGAGTTTGATAATATTTGAATAAGACAAAGAAGAAAGTTCCAAAACTGACAACTCAAATTATTTCGAAAGTACGGATTTTATACTTTAAAAGTATGAAGATATCGATATTTTTCAATCAAAATTAATCTTAGTAACATATTTTCGTTACGTTAGAATATAACATTCATTTGAATGGAAGAGACTGTGAAATAAGCTCATTACTTTAAATAGTTATAAATAAAATGCTTTTGATAAGAAATCACTTGTGATGTTATAATCCATATAATTCGCTTATATTTTGATATTGATGTTTTTAAGGTGAAAGAGGAAATGAACTAATCTAAGTGTAGTTGGATCCTATTAACTCGCAGTTCGTTGCATGGCTTTAAGACTCTTTATGAGATTCAGATCTATCGTTTTTCGATGACGTCAGGTCTTCTATTAAGTCCATACATGGACAAAATACCATTTTTCATTTTAATAGTAGGATAAAATATACAGTAGAATCTAATTATGATGACAAACTTATACTCTGAATGACAAAAGAAAATGGTGCCATGTATACAAAATTCTAAAATGAGCAAAACAAATATAGGAAGAGAAGAACTTTCCTGAAATCTGAACCCACAAGCCCTTGATCGTTAAACACAAAGGACTTTAGCCTGCCAAAATAGAAATAAAATCCGACAAAGCCTAGATGAAAACAAAAGTTTCTTCAAAACGCACCCTTGAATGCTTCTGGGCTAAAAGAGGTTGAGTTTTGATACTTTTATGTATCTTTTAGATTTGTATGTTTGAATTGATACGAACTTCACCATTCTCTAGAAGTGAAATTTTCCAGTTTTAAATATTTTGTAAGAGATTATTTTTCAGATCTCGCAATCATTGAGGTTATACTTTCAACTATTTTATTGGCTGATTTAAGAGTCATAAAGATTCTTTTTCTCTTAGAAGATTTTCGTAATAATTAAAACAATGTCGGAAAGTGTGTTAGAGAAAATTATTTGATGTTGTAATTTTATATTACTGCCTCCAAATTATATTGATGCTAACCTCGCTGTTTAGTAACTGTGGAGACTGGTACTACTACGAGTTAACGGGTTCCACTTCATCTACACACTGGCAAAAGAGTTTTTGAATATGGTTTTAACATTTCAAACTTAACTCTTGCTTAACATAATTTTTACACCTTAAATTTGTATAAAAGAACATTGAGTCAACGAATTTAGTCAATAATTAGTTTCAATAATTTGTATTATTATTTGATGTTTATTAAATATATCATCAAAAATAAATGTGTAAATTTTAGCCTAATTAAACATTTTATCAAAATAAGCTACATGTAAGAAAATTGCAACAAACGATAAATTATATTAAATTGAATATATTAAACTAACAACCAAAATTGAAGAAAACGATAAATTATTAAACGACGGATTTCTATGTGACCATTTTGCCGACTTGGATGAGAAACTTGCACAAAAATTTAATCATTTAATTTAACACTATAATTAAATTATCGTATTGTTATCCAAAAATAATCGTGTATAGAAACGCCCAACTCAGCTTTAAAATTTTAAAATGTGAGAAAGCCAAAGTTTTGAACTGATATAGCAATGTGAGTTAAAGAAAATCATTAAAT